>CM029362.1:10052406-10076212 GCA_017140985.1 Hormaphis cornu
ATAGATATTTTTTTTCTTAGTATTTTAAGATGTTAAACAAATTTACATCTGATTTCTAGTATATAATGTTTGAAAACTATGATTTTTGTATTTAACTATAACATATATATTTAATTATATTTATAAAAATATTTAATCATTTGATATCGTAAAAAGGTTGACGGAAGTTATTTTGTGATTATTAAGATATTTTTTGTTCGAATTCGGGTATTAAAATGTTTACACATTTTTGCAACAAATAAAATTTAAACATCATACAAATTTAAAACAGTTTAGGTAACTTTTGAACTAAACATAGAACTTGGAAGTATTCAATATATTAAATGTGTTTTGAGTCATGTAGTTATGCATTTATTGTAGTTTGCTCAGAATCATTATTCTTGTAATCAACGATTTATCATTACTTATTGCTCACCATTTTTGTATAAAACTAAATTTCATTTCCTAACCCGTGCAAAAAGTGACCAAAGTTTTGTTTGATACTTCCTTTTTTTTTTTTATTTGTCTACTTATTTTTTAGCCACTCTATGAGTAATAATGTTGTTAATGGCTTCTGTGTGCGACACCGTTGAAAATAAAATGAGATCAATAATATTCAGTACAAAGTGACTAAAAATGGTTTATCATTATTTTTATTCGTGTTTATAATTTACACATTTCTATAAATGTCCACGGAACCTTCTGTAGAAACTAAAATGTGTTCTTAAAAGTTACTGTACGTTATTCTACACAAAACTAGTCACCAACTTTGGGCATAAGGCACAAATGGACCATTGTCATCTAGAAAATTGTTTTGAATAACTGATTAACTGTATTTACATGTTTTGGTTTTATGCTGTCTCGATACATATTTGAGGTTTACGCATTGTCATAATTTTTTTTTTTTTTATTCATAAACAGTACACGTGGGTGAAAAGGGTGTAATTGAGCTCCCTATTTTGAATGAGTCATCCTTCATAAACAGACCATGCGTAACCAAATTATGTATAGTCCTAATACCGCGTAGTGCTTCCACAAACAATGTGTTGCCATGCTGTTAGTTGTCTAATTGTGATTTATGTGCATGTTAAGTGTGTATTTATTCCAAAAATGTTTTGATAGTATTAAAATCAAGTTGATTCACTCTTTTAGTTTATGCGCACTTTTTGTGTACATTTTTCGTTTAATAATGTTCAATTCACGCCTACCTATAAAGTACTTAACAAGTATTTTTTATATCTTCTGATGCGTGTGCTCTCTAATTTTTCAGTACATAATATTTTAAACAATTGTCAATTATTTCGATTTGTTAATTACGAATACAAAACTACAATAATGGTAAGAAAAATAAATAAATAATATACGTATCAACAATCAAAACGTTTTTACTGAGTAGAAGAAAATATGTTTTGAAGCTCTTGTACAGGTTTCGAGTGTTGCATTTGATAATCGCGTGTGATTCATTAAACGGAACTTCCACAGTAATAAAACCTTTGAAGTTCTATCTCAAAAGCAACTGTTTGAAATTTGTACGACATTGTAGTTTCGTTCGTTCCACGATTACATCACGATAGATTTGAAAAGTTTTCGGACGGGTATGTCCAAAAGTACCGTGTCAAAATTGTGTTTTTTTTCCAAACTTTGGAACGGGTCGGGTCGGGTCGGCGTTTTTTCGAACGTATACATTGTGTTCGTCGTGTTTTATATTCATAAGTTTAAAAGTCGTAAGCGCATATTTCTGTTTGCTTAACACAGCCGTTCGAGACGTGTGCTCGGAAAATCGAAAATTTCTACGTTTAGCTAAGAAACACATGTTGAACTCCTTCTTTCAGGGAGGGCAGTATCTAATTTTAAAATCAAATTCCCGTGCCGTACGTTTATTAGCCAACGGGTAATATCGGCGAAATGAAAAACCGTATTAACGCTGCGGTGGTGTCCAGCGATAAATTCGATCAAATAACTCGTCGGGGATAAAAAAAGTGTACCAAATAAAAAATAAACTTTTTTGACTTTGTTCGCGGGGCGGCTGGATGAATGGAAACACCCACCCCCTCAAGGCTTCATCGATTACTAACCCCCCGTGCCGGCGTAATAGACCTTGAACACCGCACCCTCGGACAACCCTTCTTCCCGACGACGACGGCGCGCGACTGCAGCGCCACGCGATCGCGTCCGTTAGTAAAGATTAGAAAAGAAAAAAAAATAATAATAAATAATCGAACTAATATTTAAAATAGAAAAAAAACGAAAATATTTTTGTGTTTTACACGTACGGAGAAACGCTCATTACAACCGCGTCTGCGACAGAGAGCGCCCGTCGTCAAAACTTTTGTCCGAGGGTGTCGTCCGCTATACTGTTATTGTTCGGCGGCGGCGGCACAACGCACCCCTAAAACCCGAACAGCGGTTAATAGTCCGTAGTCGTGCCGCAGTGGCGACAGACGTCGTTGAAACGTCGTCGGCCTAATAATAACAATAATACACAGGTGTAGCCGGTGGACACGATTAATAACGACAATGTTTATTGATGATTTACTGCTGTAAAATCGTCTGATTTGTTTACTCCGTAAAGCCCGTTAGACGATTTGTTCTGCAATTCATTTGTTTTTCGTCGTCCCGTTCTGCAGCGAAAAAATTACATTTATTTCGGTCGGTTCATTTTCGTAATGCCAAAGGTGATGACGAAGAAAAACATACAAATATCCAGTGATATAACTTATTTTATGTGTGTTACAGATCAGCCGTCAAGCATCAAAATCCGATCGTTAACAACAAACATAACGCCGCGCAGAGTATTCATCAGGTTCATTTAATAAAACACGGGTAAGATTGCAAAGATTCAAGTGCCTGACTAAATTATGTTTTACCACAATATTTTTTTTTTTCAAACAAACCTACTAGAGTTTTGTAAATAATGGGTGCCTAACGATAGATTTTATTTTACTATTGGTTTTTTTTAAGTTTTTACTAGGTAGTAAGTTCAAACTTTCATCAACTTGTATAATACTAATAATTGTAGCGATGTTACAAATAAAGCTTTTTGAGAGGTGTGAGATGGGTAGGGTCTTGTTAAATCGTTTGCTACCATACGATACAACAATAGAACACTAAAACGGTTGGAAACGTAATATTTATTAGTTATTTCGTTGATTTAAATAAAAACCATTTACAACATTAAGATAATTTCACTACCAATATTAATGTATTACTACTTCTATAGGGTTGACTCACTTGATAGACTAGATGCAACAAAAGTCAATCAATTGACGAACAAACAACAAGTCAAGGTGTGTACCACAAAATTGAGTGCAAATTAACTTGAAAATAATTCCTATAATTTGTCCAATAATCTGTATCTGATTGTTTCCAGCTGAATCGATTCAATGTGGGCCCAGATGGGGGCTCGTCAAGTCTTGGGCCTGACGTCAGTCCTCCAACCAGCCCACCGGAACCTACGCCTGTGGCGCCTGTCTATAAAGTGGTCACTCGTAGTCATGTCAAGAAGTCAGATAGCGGACAGCAAACCGAGTTGAATAGTTCAAGCCTAAGGTGATTTGATTTAATGCATTCATCATAATTATCAATTGTATACTTGAGGAAAAAAAAAAAAATGTCTCAATTTTTTAATGTTAGACAATCTTCACAATGGAAGAAGTACATAGAAGCTGGCAAAAATGCAGAACAAATTAGAGTCAATGAATTTGAGAGGGTGCGAGACAAACAGAGTCCAAGACGAATAGATAAAAAACGATCAACCGGTAACAAGAGTTATTTTGCTTAATTTAAAATTTTTAATACGAATTATTAAAAACATTCAAATCGGGCGTACAATGGTATAAAATGAAAATTCACATTGTAAGCATTACATAAAAAATGCAAATAAAATTATGCACTATAAATTTATTTACTGAAATTATGTAAAAAACTTCCTCTATTTTATTTAAACTACCTATCCAGGAGTTGCCAAATGGCAAGAAAAAAGCTTTAGTGGCAAACAATAACTTATAATAATCAGGGCCGTGAATTTTATGCATTTGCATGTTTTTTTTTTTGCTACATTGTGTATGAAAATTAATTTGATCAAAATTTGTTTTGTATTATTTATATGTCAAATACGAAGTCTTATTTTGCATATTCCTATTTAACCCAGTAAGGGCGTATAAACGCATGATCCCGTGAGTTCCACATGGTATCTATTGCTTTCTTCTCATTCTTATAATATTTTTGTCTGATTTTTAAAATATCTTGGATTTTGAACGATATAATTTGACCGTCTTAATTTAATATCAAATTTTAATGCTTTTGCCGAAAAACACGTTAAAAATTTTTATAGAATATTTGTGTAAATTTTTTTGGATTCTGAGCGTCAACAAACAATGTGATGTTTTTTTATTTTTAAGTGTACGAAACTCACCACCCTGCTTATACACTATACTATACAAACAATTATTTGCTGAAAAATAATGTTTTAAATAAGTTATAATGTATTGTCGAAGGGCGGCACTTATGAAAAAACAATTTTGTTTTAAATATTTTTTCTTTGACAATCATGTTAAAATTAAAATTTCTGTAACACTTAATACTGTTTGAAGATTGTAAAAAATGTTTGTAAATAGGTATCGTTTAAAATTCTTATTGTCATTTCTAATCAAAATTGAATTACTTAAGATGGATCTCGCGAAGACTTGCATAATATGGACTACATGGAAAGAAAATCACGTAGTGACAAAACTAAAGCTCGAGGTTCTGTACCTCAAAGTTTTGGTTATGTTAAACGATCTGGGTCTAGTTCAAACGGTAAAGGTGATCCAAGAACAGCTCAGGTGTCTGCCGTTCCCCGGACAAAAGTGATTTGATAAAAATTACATTTGGTTTTGTGATAAGTATTTATAACTAACGAGAATAAATTAATAATTTAAGGTGAAAGTTTCTGGGGGCACTCAAACTGACATGAAGACGTACTCGGTTAGTGGACCTAGTGCGACTCAACTATCACAAAGTGTCCGGGAACGACTTTTGGCTAATCAGGCTGAACAAGAAGCTAAAATGAATAGCCCTTATGGAATGTGGGTGAGACACAGCCCAGTTCCACCACACTATACAGCTTCTCTACCTTCTAGGACTGGAGCTATAGGTAACTGTGATTGGTTTATGTTTTATTGATGAAAATTGTTGGCGGCATAAGATGGACTTATTAAATGAATTTCTATAGGAGGTATGATTGAAGCAGATAGTATTGAATCACTACCGACACAACTACATCACAGAGCAAGTTTAACCCATTCGCGATTAATGTCGTCTGCTTCCCCAAATACTAGCCCATCACCTAGCCAATCGAATAGAATATCGAGAAGCAACAGTATCAGGTTTGTGGCAGATTTTTAATTTTTATTAAATTTATTTACTTCATCTCCAGCCATAATTATCTATTTGTGAAACATTTAAGCCAACTATATAATTTTGGGGAAATTAAATACTTACATTTATTTGCAGCTACCTAAGAGATCGGACGTTTCCAAGGTAGGCAAATTTCCAAAAAAGTGCATTTACAACATTGAATATTTTTGCACGGTTGTTGCTTTTCACAATAAGGATTATTGTTACAGCTTTTTAAAATCATCCAGTTGAATCATTTAATATTATGAGTGGTTTACATGCGTCAATTTGTACTTCAATAATGTTTTAGATCGACCAAATCAGAAAAACTATATCCATCTATGTTACAACGTTCGGACGAACCAGATTCATACTACAGTATACCATACGCATCGTCTAATCGATCTGAACATCGCACATATCCACATGCCTCACAACCAACAAGTCCAACACCAGCTAGTCGTTATCAATCTCCACAGCCAAACCACCGGGCAGTTGTTTCATCCCCATACACTGCTTCTATAATGAATAAAATCGCTACAAAAGATGAAGATAGTATGTATATTTATGTCAATAAAGTATGTATACAAACGAATAATAATCATAAATGAAATAAATGTTTAGCTCATGGATCAGCTTTGAGTCTAATATCTACAGGATCATCATCTTTGTACAGTGGAATGGGTACTGATGAAAAACAGAACCACGATGTCAGACGTTTAAGAAGAGATTTGAGCGATGCACAAGACAAAGTTCATACATTGACTAGTCAACTATCAACAAACGTAAGTATAAAAAAAGTCTTGATATTTTATTAATTTTTAAGTATAGGTAGCTACATTATCAGTGCATGCCGCTGTATATTAATTTTCTAAGTGTACTTTGTATCATAATGAAAAAACCAATTAAAATTTTCAAAATAATGCTGTCAACCAAGTATCTAATCTTAATTTCAAGCATTTAAGGTACAGATTAAGCCACCTTTTTTCCAGTTTTTAGTGGTTGATAATAAAAAACTGAAAATCTCTGTTAACAATCAAGACTAATAAACGATTTTAGAAGTTTTATTTAAACAAAGCTAAATCCTACAGGATTTATGCCTTTTACCAGTATAATGTAAGCTATTTAAAATTGTATAAATATATTTTTATTTTTACTTTGATTAAGTGAAAACCTAAATTTAAACTTTAAACTATCACCATTTGTCGTTCTTAATAAGACTATATTTTAAGATTTGATTGGGCGTCACACTCTTAGATTGTTTTTAAACCCTCCATCATATCCTATCTTATTGGTGAACCTTTGGGTAATGTAGCATTACATTCCAGCAAAATTATCTTTGATGAGCACTAACAAAATTCACATTGATTGGACTGTAACTTTGCATGTTTTTATGCTTTTGAACCCGTAAGTAAAAAAAAATTCTTTTTGTGGTCAGACTTTAATTATGAAAGTTTGTATACTTTTTTACTAGATAATATGATAAAATGCACTTTTGGGATTTCATTTGTTCAAAAATAAGACTAATCATTACATAATTTTTCAAAATATAAAATCATAACTTAAGGAGTATTTCAAAATTATAAATATACTTCCTAAAAAATCTTGTTAATTAAGTCTGCATATTCATTAATACTTTTAGAATTTAAATAAAACCCCAGAAAATTTTATGTTAAAATTCCATTTACTTATTGATTCGGTGAAAATATGCAAATTTGCCAGTCCTAATTTTAATTTTTAAAAAAACTGTATCAGCTAACACTTTTATAGACATCAGTATTATGAGTTATCTGTTTGATTTAGTAATGAACACAGAACATCAATTACAAAATATGCATTATTTATCTTCTTATTAAATTTTTATAGTCAATTAATTTTTTTTTTAAACAGTTTCACAACAGAGGAAAAATTATTTTGTTGTTAAAACATCAATAGTGTCTACTTTCTTATAGGGTATTATTAGCATATCTCTAACAGATTTTTGGATTTCTTTTTAATTAAAATATTTTTAAAAAAAAATGATTAATATTTTTTTTTTTTTATTGGTAGGTTTGAACACATAGAAACACACAAGTCTTAAGTTCTTCATTTTTTTTTTTTTTAATAAGAGTTTAAACTATTTTTAATTTGTTCTACATTTGTAACATAAATATCATTTTTGTTTTCTTCTAAACACATTTTCTTTAGAGGAGGAACGTCTTCATTTACATTTTCTGTATTACTATTACCAATAATCTCAATACTAAAAGTATGGCCAGAAAGAAAACCATCTTTTAAATTTTCAATATCTTCAAGCTTCAAATTTTTGAGTGCTTCTATTTCTAGTTCTAATCGATTAAACTTGAAACGTTCTACTAATATTTCATGTCTATTTCTACAACACTCTTGAGCAAGACAATCATCAGGAGATGTTTTCGTTGCAATTAATGCTTCTCTTACTTCATTAAATTCTTCTTTATCCAAAGTACTGTCCCAAAACCGCTTTATAAATTCGTTCATTTTGTTAAACACATATTGTGTTTCAAATTTATTTTTTTGATGTGCTACTTTAAAATAAAACCCATAATGTTGTTTAATTGACGTTACATTTAACTGTACATCATAACCGAGGCATTGTTGTGTTCGCAGCTCATCAAAAGCTGGTCCTTCCATCATAGCTTGAATTACATAATATTTAACTGAATCTTTTATTTCATTTTTATCAAATTGATAGTATTTATAAGCCATAGAGTTGTTATCTTTTTGATTATAGTTGGCCATTTTTAGTCTGGTATCTCCTGGATTGAGCCGCTTAATTGAAATTACAGGGAAACTTTCTTTGGCTAAAGGATGGTAGTTTAAAATGCCTACAACTTGTTTAGAAATGTCAATTGCTTGAGTTTGATTTACGTTTCCTTGGATTAGTGCTCGACAATATAGTTTGTCAAGTCCATTATAAAACGCAAGGAGTTCTCCGTAAACTAAGTTTTCTAAGCAGTTTAATCGTTTATCCATGTCCCAATTAGGATCTTGAATTAAACAATTTTTTAAATCTGATGAAACATAATCTAAATCATATTGATTGTTTTTAAACCTGTTGATGGCTTTATCCTTTACCATGGTAAATATTTCTTCTGTCATTAAATCCTTGAAATTCCTTATACAATTTGTTACTATGTCTATGAGAAAAGGCAATTTTTCATTGAAACCATGAAATGACAATTCAAATCCACTAATAAATACTCGAAACTCATAACTTAATTGTGCCATCACTGCTGGATATGTATCCTCGTTCAATAAAAATACCACTGCATCTAAAAACAAATCCAACAGTACGTAATTGTCTAATGACTTTGATGGTAGTTCGGTAATAAAATAAAACATAGCATAGATTTTCGGTAATTTGAAATCACTATCTTGCTTGTGCCACAGTTCAATATGGTTGTTTTCAAATATTTTTTCTGGATATTTTATATCATTGCTTAGAGGTATAAGTGAAAAGTCTGTTGTTAAATACTGGTTTTCACTTGGAATATCAAAATATGGATGAGGTTCAATAGTTGACCACTTACTCTCTAGTTCTTCCGTAATACTTTCAGCTAAATATTTGGTTCCAAAAATTGGGTCCTTAACAAATTTGTCACAATCATCATATTGTTTAGAAGAAATGAACATGCCAACACGGTTTGCTGTTAGTAGGCTTAAAAATTGTGCAATAGTTTCTGGCGAGTATTCATAAAATAATAATGGACCACTTATATAATCTTCTTCATCATAAATTAACATGTTTTCAGAGAGGTCCGTCACATGATCTATGGCACTTTTGTTATCAGCAAAATTAAAATCAATTTCATTCAAGGTTTGGATTTGGTTGAAAATATTTTTAGATATTCCTTTCTTTCGAATTAAATTCAAATAACCAAAAGTTAATGTTACTACTTCAAGCACATTTTTGAAACCCAAATCAGTTAGTACAATGGATATCGAAAATAAACTATAAATGCTGTTGTAATAAAAATCATCTTTCGTTCCAGCTTCTAGTTCCGTCGCATAGTTTATTTTTCTCAAATAATTTATGAGTGTTCCTTTACCCTCGTGACCAATAATCCAAGCAATATACTCTAAAGGTTTAATTTTATAAAGATTATTAACCGGTGGCAAATGCCAATAAAATTCAATTTTTTTAGAAGAACCTATTGATACTACTTTGAACATTTTATGAAACATATTTGAACAGAACGGTTCTCGACTAAGTTTAATTTGTGGCGGTGGTTGGTTGTCAGTCGGTATATTGCTAAATAAATTATTGATCCATTCTACCATTTCGTGTGTTGATTGTTTACTTTGTACAGCTAAAGTCATACGGCTGGCCGAGTAATATTTTTTCCAAAAATGTACGACCATCTCACGCAAATTTTCATGGCTTAGGCTTTCCAAATTTCCCCAGAAAAATTGTCCGGCAGGATTTTCCTTGTCTGCACATATCGAAAGCAATCTAATTGAAAATTTTAAAATTAAGTATCGTAATTAATAAAACAAAATATTATAGTTGTACAAACCTCTGTAGACGACTGTCGTCATCGTTGATGGCCATTTGAAATTCCGAATCCACCACTTGTTTTTCTTTGTCTATTGATTTTTTGGCCAATTTAGGCGCTTGAAACATACTAGAAAATATGTCCGATGCTTGTAGTGAATATCCCATTGGTATTTCAAAATGAAAATTTGTGTACTCGCATCCAGTTTCTGCGTTCGAATAGCCAGATTTACGGTTCATAAAACGATCAAAATAATTATCGGCAGGATAACGTTTGCTACCCATCGACATCATGTGTTCCAATAGATGCGCTAATCCTTGAGCCTCAACGGGGTCGCTGAAGCTGCCGATACCAACGCATAGCGACATTGCAAACAGGTCGCTGTCGTTTTGTGGTTCCTCTTCATCGCTCGAACTACATCCGTCAGAGTCGTTGTTTTCAGGAACAGCTGAAGGTTTACTAGACTTGACGTTCGACGTCGGTTTACGTTTATCATCCGGCTGACTTATCAACAAACATTTCATGCCATTTTTTAACTTGTGAAACAAATAATCTTTCTTGTCGCTTAAACCTTTGCGCACGATCTTCTGCACGTTAGCCATCGTAGTCGAACTCGGCGTTAAATCACTTGTCGTTTGTTGGACAAAATAAAATAACGTTTCGTCAAAACAAAAAACGCGATTAGTTTAAAACATTTTTTTTTAACGATAAACAGCTAGGTGGTAAACGTGTAGATTTCAATAGTTTTACCAGCATGTTACCAGAACCGGACGCGAATCGATTGAATTTATTATTGAATGGGATGATTAAAGTTATTTTTTTTTTAAATTAAAGTTATACCGTGCGAAATACGATAGTATCAATAATTCTAGTATCAACACTGACGTTGGGCGGACGTTGTGCCGTAATCAATATTACGACGATATTTACAGTAGCACCAACATCATTCTTACTTAAAAAATTACAAGTTTTTGAGCATCGCTCTATGCGTTATTATTTAATATTGTTTAAACTACCTTATTATTTTGTGCGTATTCGATAATGTTTTTGCGACGTGAACGTGACAAATCACCGTTTAAACTTCCGACTGTATTATTATTTTAATATCCGCAATGGTGTGGGTTTTTTATCGTTTCGTGTTTTTCTACGTGACGGTGGCGCTCTCTCGCAGCGTCGACTCGTCGTGAGTTGATGACGACATAGTATTGTGACGATTGTTCAGTGTTGACGACGATAAACGCTTGTGAACGTTACAAAACGTATATAGGTATTATAGGTTCCTACGGACGTATTATAGGTTCCTACGGACTCTTGAACAAAAATAAAAGTACAGCCATCTAATCGGTTGTAATTTGATGTTTGGATAATGTGAAATAAAGTAAAGTTTTTATTAAAACTTGCATGCGAACGTCACCAATAGAGCGCGTGGCTAGTTTGAATTATGTTTAATTTTGCACCCATAGCGGCGGGGACTATAGGGAGCCGCGACGACAGTTTTCAAAACATCCAATTTTCACCGTATAAAATTATCACGAAAATGCAATTCGTACTTAAACGTCTTGTGTGTTTTTTTTTTTTTAACAAATTTTACTTTAAAAAAATGAATTTATTCCTTGCAACCGTGTTGCAATCGCATGTATTATACTTGAACAAAAAACATTTCGTACGCGTAGGAAGTATACTGATCGCGCGAAAGAACGTTTGTATTATAAACAGTAGGATCCGATTAGTCCAGATGTTTTACCTGCATGGCGAATCGCTAATTTTTCTACCGATTTTGAAATACAATTTTTACGTAATAGTACCTAAATAACAATTTTAACAATTTTTTTTCAATACGCGATGATTGTGAATCCGAGCGTATCGTATACACTCGCGCTTGTTAAATGCGTATAACATGTCTGAATCAAATACTCGAACCAATAGGTATCGTGAATCATTGTAGTAAATTTTTAGGCACTTCGATGTATGCGTTCGAGTTTAGTTCATTGTATACTTCAAGTATTTAATTTTTGACTTGCGAATGAGAAAAAACCGAAAAACAGTCTGTAAGTTGACCGTAACCTAGAGTCGGTACGGACTACAGACGCTGGTAATATTACACAGAATTATGCTTTTATGTTATTAAATTGTACCTACTCAAAAACCTAGGAGTTTGGAAAAAAAAACCTTTTGGATGAAAAATATTATCTATTGCGTTCTCAGTTTTTTTTTTTAAACACTACAGTGTACTTACAATTAATATATTATAGTAAACTTTACATAATGTTTGGGGCAAGGGTAGAAAGAAAAATGTGTTAACATTCGTTTTACTCAGTTTTACCGCGCTTGTCACGCGATTTTCGCCGGTTCTGCCGTCCGTTACAAAAATTTTTTTTCTTAAATTTTAATTATTTTCGAACCTAATTCGAGTACGAACGATTCATGAAATAATCAGTATTTTAATATTTTACGCTTCCGCGGCTGCAGGTATTTTTTTTTTATAATTTTCGGGAGTGATAATAACTATATTGGAACCGAGGGGTGACTATATTGTTTTTAGGGCGTATGCCGCGTCCTTCCGCCTTTATACTATCGCCGATGCCGATCGCGTCCGAACAAACACGCGATTTTGGAGGGTTATTGTGGTTTTATTTCCGTACATATTATAGGTATATACTATCTAGTGATGGGTGTGGTTATTTCGTTTCCACGCGGATCATTTAGAAAAAAAAAAATTAAAAACAATAACGCATTATCAGTCCCTTTATTACAAACGTAATCCCCTCAGTCGCCGCGTGTTTGATGATACGTCCTCGTCGTCTTCACGGCGGTTTAATACTTACCTACTTTTATCTCAATCGGCATTATTATTATACAATGAATGATAATAATATTTGAATACATTTCGGTTTCTTCACTATCCTTGTGTGTAATACCTACACGGAATACAAATGCGGTTTAATGCCCAGGGCCGCGGCCGCTCGAAGTGATCTATGTGTTGTAAATTATAATATTATGAAATCATTATTGATGTATCAAAACGACGGGGTGACAACTCTGCAGGTTCCTAAATCGATTCGTCGAGAATTATTTTCGTAAATGTTTCATTGTCCAACGATGACAAGATAATAATAATAATAATGATGTAAGGTCGATTGTACTTTGTAGCTCGCGGATTTTGTGTCGTCTCGGGATTTTCTTCGTCTTCGGCCATATTGACGATACAAGTAGTAATATTTGTATACTATTATTACATTTGCTTCGGTGTGGTGACACTGGTGTATGATGTTTGCTGACGATATTATGATTTTGATTGGAGAAAGTCTGGAAGTAGTTAATAATAGGTGTGAAGAGTGGAGATTGGAAGGGAAGGGATGGAGTAGAAGTGAAACAGTGTATGTGGAGTTTGGAGTATTTTGGAGGAAAAGACCAGAAGGTTGACGATACGAGAAGGGTTATGGAAATCAGCGGTGACGTAATAGAAGAAGCAGAAACTTCGAGTAGCTATAGGATCCTTTGTAACATAGATATAACAAGAGAAGATAGAATATGAAACGGATATATGTATAAGAGGCAGTATTGGTGTTGCATCAATAGCGGATAAAATGAGAGAAAATAGACCAAGATGGTTTGGGCGTGTGATGAGAAGAGAGGAAACTGAAGCAGTGGTTATGAAAAATGAACGTTATTGGTGCAGGAAATGGAGGTAGAGGGAGACCTAAGAAAAGATGGATGGAAACGATTGAAAGTGATACGAAGGTTGTCAATGTGCGTGTAGGGGGTGTTAATGATCGTGAAAAATGGAGGTATAGGACAAGACCCCAAATAGTTGGGAGCAGGGCAAAGAAGAAGAAGACATTTGCTTCGGACCCATTTGTGTTATTAAACTGCAATTAAAATCCCACTAGAAAAACCGCATAACAACAATTATTATTACTATCCAAACGAAACGACTATAATGTAAAAAAGTATCTTATTTGTCGTGTCGCCGTCGTCCGCTATTCTCGCGTTCTATTGTGTGACCGCGATGGACTGATTCGAGTTGTAAAAAAATAAAATTAAAATCTACGCACACAGTTACTCGTAATAAATCATCCTTTTTCGACCGTGTCAGTGTGTATACTATATTATACTATCGCGTTCGTCAATCAAAGCCAATCTAGTAAATTTGTAGGTTCCACCTTCATAAATATGAAACAAAAAACTGTGATTGTCGTGAGTTGAGATTTAGTTTTAATTTTTGTAACTATAAAAAACTGGATGAAATGAAAAACAATACCTACCTACCTGATTTTTGTATAATGTTATCCTGAAACGTGTTTCGTTTCGATTGTTTCCAAAAACACCGCAACGATAAAAGGGAGTAAATTCTAGGTCGGGTGGAAATAGTTTAATAGAAACGCAGGTTGGAGTATAGCGACTACGCTTTTGAGTATAGGTCGCACTGCCCTGCAGCACTGATTTGGAATTTGTATAGTACAATAAATATTAATAATATTGTACTATTTTACTTGTCGTATAACTTGGCGCACAACTCAAAAAATAATCATAAGTTGTGTATAGTACAAATCTAAGACCGAATTCGCTACTTTTTTGTGTGGTGGTGGTGTACATCAAACGCTAAAATCGGAACACCGATGATGCATCTACACCGGAAGGAGTATACTGACAAGAAAATACAAGAACCTATATCGTTTATGCGAGGTGCGCTGCGTTAAAATATCGGTGCGCTCCTTTCCTCGAAAAATAACTTTAAAAAAATGAAAATCGAGAGAACATCGTCGTTCGACGTCGTATTTAAATGATTCCCTATTATATGTTGTACAATTAACGCTGCAGAAGATTAATAAGAACGCGTCCGCTTGCATGCAACTATACTATTATACGTAAGCTGCAGTGTGTCGTCGCGCAATAAGAATCAAACAATAATAATTAAAAACAATTAAAATCCAAAGCGTGCGTCATGTCGATGTCGACGAGCAGTATATGTTAGAACACTCATAATCAGATTCGATGTATAAATAATAAATTAATATTCATATTTGGATACGCTAATGTACGGGTGTCGTATCATACGGAAAAAAATTGAAAAGTAGCTAAAATTGTTTAAACGGTCGTGCACGTATTATCCAAAATCTGTAGATGATATAAAACCAGGAGAGTCACTTTTTTTGAAATCAGAATTATGCAGACTTTAGCTGGTGTATTGTTGTTGAGGGTTAGTAATATACAAAATGTCAAGTCAATACGCGGTTATACAATTATTACTTATAAGATATTTAAGCAATGAAACCAACCGTGTTAAACTATCGATGATAGTAAAATTATAACTATCGAATCGTGGTGAAAATTACTGTACGTAGAGGTTTATCAATCCAGAGGGGTGGTATTTTGAGACAACTCATTATGGAGGTACTGAATTTAAAAATCGGAGCACATTCCTTCTATCCTCAAAGTTGTTCACTGCAAAAAAGACAAAAAAAACATCATCGCTGCTCTCAGGATGTAAAAAAAAAAAAAAAATCGCAAAGGTTTGACTATATTGGAATTATTAATCGAGTGTCAATATCACCGCGGCGTATAGTATTGATTTTAGGATGATTTAAAAAATCTTATTTTTTTGTCCAAGTTTATGATTTTATAAACGTCTGTCGGAAATAAAATTGAGAGCGCTGTAACTAATGTTAATAGTTATATTGTAAACAAATTAATGTACCGCGTTTGTGTATAATATAAAACGAGAGTAATTTCTACTTTTTTTTTGTGTTTCCCCTTTATATTTGTTTTATAAATACTAAGCAAATACGCTCTATTGTATACCCACGTATTTTATTTAATAATTGTTATAGTATTTTGTTTTGATGAACCATGCGCAGACTACAAAATCGTATATAAAATATTAAATTATATATTTTAATTTAATTTTTATTATAATTCGCCTGACACTGGAGTCCAGGTGCTGCGGTTGTTGTTCTGGTGTATATTTGATATTCGGTGAGGGTGTATTATATAGTATACTACAACATATATTGTGTATATTATACTGATGCAGTAGGGTATACAATATATATAATGAAGTCGTTATTTTTTATATTTTCTTCCTATACTTTTTTTATGCCGACGAAAAACACAGAATATGGCGCTATAATGAATGTGTATAGTTGTATAGATGTGGTGTTGTACGGAATATCTAAATCGTCCTCTTCGATACTTGACTGTATTATAGGTATAATACGCATTACACATCGTAGGTAACAATACGAGTACATGTGTCCTGGTGTTTTTAAACTTCAGAAATTTTACTGTTGAGAAAATTCTGGAAATATCTGCGATTTTTTAAATTTAAAATTTGTATACGTATATGTGTACTATGTTGTGTTAATTAATTGTTTATTATAGTTTTTAGATTGTAAACTGTTCTTTTAAAAGAGAATGCGAGTGTCTTAAATAAGTTTAAAAAAACATTTTTTTCAAGTGCCTATAAAGATATTAATTTGTATAATATATAGTCTGCGTGTGCATACTTATAAACGATTAACGGTTTGTAAATATGTATAATAGTTGCGCATTTAACATAAATCATTGTTAGGCTGTGCAGCCTCTTTTGACGGATCAAAATCAACGGAAAGATAATAAACAATATGGAAACAATAATCTTTTGGAATCTTCTGACGGTCAGGATTTTCCATTTAAGAAGTTTCCAATTACTTACATCACTAGTCACACTTAATATTATTCCTATACACACGTGTTGTCTATAAATAACAAAATGATAAATATTGAAAAAATAATAAAAACGTTTATTTTCGATCTTACTATGAGCCTGCGTCGCTTAAAGTTGAGGCTGTATCATCAATGTGTGCAGTCTGTGTGTGTATAACACACAATATTATGTGCAGTGTATTAAGATCCAAAATCCAAGTATTTAAAGGATAGATATTATGGTATTTTTTGTTTTGTTTATTACTACCTATGTATCATTCTCGAGGAAGTTATTGTCTGAAAACAATGGTACCTACATAACACACTGAGTATTGAATTAATTAAAATGGGAAAAGTGTAATATATGTTTGAAACAATACTACAATAATATACGGTATTGTATTATATTTCTGTAATTTAAAATTTTTTTAGGCGGCCATATACTTACCGAAAATGTACTAATTGGGGCAGTTTCTTTTTTTTTTTTTTGGCGCCGCTCCTGAACGCACGCAAAACAGATATTTTGATTTACTTTTATATTGAATGTGCATCATACGATAATTAAGCGGTTAAGATTGTTAGTAAAAGTACTTTTTTTTTTTTTTCTTGAAAGATGAAAAACTGTAGTAGACGTTTTTTTTTTCTATTTCGTTACAATTTCAAATGTATTATATAGGTACTGAAATTATTACCTGAAGGATATTATTGTTTCGAACAATTTCCAAATCAATCGGACACGATAGTTTCGCCACTTTCAGAACGACATAATTATAAATTATTATGGAGATCCGATATTATACTCTGTCTTTATCATTAAGTAGGGACATCGCAAACTTTTCAAATTGTCGAAACATAAAATTGAATTTGACTATAGTTATATATGTATGGACACAATGTTGTTTTGTATTAAATTTTTTCCTAAAAGAGTTATACCTACGCACTGGTCGTATAAGAAATAATATAATAACACTTTTCGACGAACGCTCAATATATTTTTCAGACACATTTTTTATTCTCGACAAAGGTTTTTGATATTTTGTCATTGCGTGATTTTATTTTTATAAACGATGAAATTTAGTCAATAATAAGATGACACGACACGAACTTGGGTCTTATTCGTGTATGGCTACTATATAAATAAACTATTTAAAACATTTTTCATACAGCTTTCGACAAAACATCTTAAGAACTGTTATGACGGTAGCCTCTGTTCTCATTCTTTAAACCTTTTAGACCGTCTCCCGTATATTATTATGTGTAGCTACAATTGATTACTTAGGTGTAGATATGTAAATATCACAAAGACTATATAGATATCTATAGTCTTCATGCGGTAAATATGTAAGATACTGTACGTATACTTTTAACTTCTAAGTAATGTATTTTATAGACGTCTAGTCGTCATTTAGAACGCATTGTCACGTCGAACAGTTCATTACGTCGTTCATTAAAACTGTTTTCAGTTGTGTTTTTTCACTCGTCAGACCAAAATATAAGTGTAACACTTTGTATAGTCGATAGGATCTATATAGATTCACCGCCGACTATTACCGACCGGGTGGTGCTTGGTTTCAAGTGGAAAAACTAGTTAGTCATGTACAATTTATTTATTTATTTTTTTTTTTTTTTGGAATGGATCATCGCCAAATAACGCGTGCAGTGAAAATCGTTATAGGTTTGAACAATTTTTTTTAAAACGCATATGACATTGCAGTCAGTATATTTTAATTTACTTGCGGGTCGCATTTGCGCTCTGCAGAATCTGTAAAAACAAAACACCTAATATTTTAATAACCCTGCGGTGGCGTGTCTGGACACATTTTTAGCGAGGGGATGGGGGCGAATAAATAGCGTATCATTTGTACGAAATATTTTACTCCTTCTGGAATTCTGTTTACAGTGTAAACCTCATGATCCAGGGTAGGGTGGCCACTCTTTTTAACAAATCCGGGACACATATTGCCATTTGTACAATAACTAACTACCAACTTTTACTGGCTTTTGCTATAATTAATTAAATTTGTCGAGTATATATAATTAATAAGCGCTAAAAAAAAAATTGACGCGTCTGCAGTGACGTTGATTTCTCCAGTCGAGACGATAATTATACTGTCCGAACGTCAACGATAATTGTTACGAACAGACGTTCTCAAACTGTTAACTAAAATATGACGTGATATTTTTTTTTTTTGTTATTAATACGCGTAACCTAACGCGATAAGTTGATCATTCGTGTTTAAAACCGAGGAAACACGTTTACGCGATCAATATTGAAATCCGGTACAATACAAAATTTCGTATCCGGGACAAAACTGCAGTGTCCCGAGAAACCTTTTCGCCGGGACATAGATTTCTTAGCTGGTCCGTCTGGCAAATCCGGGACGAAAGGGGCAGTCTATAGGGGTCCTCTCAAGTACCTACGCTCTTGTCCAAACCCATATTGCCGTAGTCATTTTTTATCATCCAAAATGTTATAAAAACCAAAATCAATATGATTGTTTTGAATTTAAAAAATAGCCAAAGCTTAGAAAACAAAATAACCAGCTCTGTTCTATCGTGTAGTAACGCACACACGGAATAATAACAATTGTTATACAGTCGAAATGCAATACGCGTCGGATGAGCCGCGCGCTGGTGTACGGGGTAACCGCGTACCGCGGGCAACCAAACTGGTAACTATATTACCGCGTGTTGCGCCGCCGCCGCCGCCGCCAGTGCACTGCTGCTGCACTGTCCGGCCGATCAGTTTAGTTTCGTCGGCCGGCGCGTGTTGACGCGTTCGCCTTTAGCACGCTGCGGTGTTAACTGCGTACGTATTTTACGCTCTGCGTGTTTTTCGACATCTCTTTTTTTTTTAACTTCCGGACGATTGTTATGGTGTACCACCATCAGCGGAACGCGACGATCGCGCGCACCGTCCCGGCGGCCGGCGGCCCGTCCACGGTGGTGCACGACGGTTTCGCCACGGTCCGCCGGCCGCACCATTACGCGGGCCACAAGCGTCGGCGCGCGGCCCTCGCCGTTGGCCAGCACTTGGAGCCGGTCAGCGAACACGGCGGCGGCGGCGGAGTCGTCGACCGGCTGTGGTGGCAGCAGGATGGTAACGCGGCGGCGGCCGTCACCGCCCCTAGGCCCAAGTCGTCGTCCTACATCGCGGCCACCGCGGCCGCGGCCGCCGCGATGCCGCCGCCCCTGCCGTCCGACGTGCCGTGGTGGGAGATCGCCACGCGCCGGCGGCCCAAAAGCTGCGTCGACTTTGTTTCCGCGTCGCCCGACCGGCACGTCGAAAAGGAGGTATAAAATTAGAACCGTCATAGTAACGTTTCGTTTATAATTTTCGTTTCATTATTATAGTTGGGGGCACATAAAAGTGTCTACAAAAAAAAAAAAAAAATTTGGTCGGTAGGTGCCACGAAATATGTGAAGTGTGTCGAAATTGGCTTTGATATTTACGGCAATTCAATATCCGTGGAAGTTTGTTGGTAAAAATAAAAAAAAATTCGTTTAAAATGCTGCCATTGTATTAAAAAAATATCCCGATTTGCAATATTTATTTCATTCGTCGGTTTGGGGCACGCCACTGCGCGGGTGCACGGGCGTGATTTCGATATTTTCCGGTAAAAAAAAATGACCCGTTTTCAACGAATTCGGTCGATTTTAGCTCAAAAATGGTTGGGCTCGAGAACATTTTGAATAACTGGTGATGGACGCTCTCCAAATGAAGTCTCTCTGGTACAGACGGATATTATTTTGTCTTCTTCGAATAGGTTGGTCATTTTCGCCTTTGACGAGATCGTGGCGTTTGTTATCCATGATATCGTATCGTCATTACTGTCTCGGGTCTCCCACGATTAAAGATAATTAATGCTGTCTCCTATTGGCTTGTCGTTCACAGTTTATCATCGTTTTATATCAATAAATGTATAGTTCCCAAGAAATTCAGCAGCGTCAATCATAAATGCCATTTTTCCCGTTTATATTTTTGAACATCAATATTAGGTATCGCCTGTCGGGCCGATGCATTTTGTTGTTGTGTACTCATTTTTTATGATATATATATTATGTCTTGTGTTTTTCCTAGCGTTCATTGTGGTGTCTTATAGATATTATGAGATTGATGTACTAAATATAAATTCCAGTTGGTACATTATAACTACTCGGGTAGATGTAAACAAGTACGATGTTTCTGCAAGTTGTTTTTGGACATTATGTATTTATGAAATTTTCGGTTTCAAGTCCATTTCATCACTGTTTCAATATTGTTTTCTATCATAGATAACACTAACCGAAAAGTGGTGGAATACTGCATCAAGGTCGTGACGCTTTTCTTTTCTCGCCACTCGGATTTTATTACTTAATTTAAGTTGTACACTTAAATCGTTCATAAAATCGTTTATTGATGTCGTACGAGTTTTCGTGTTAACGCGCTATAACTATTACGTTCCAAGAAGTCTACAGTTTTCGTTTCTCTATCATGTATTAGCAGCTGTTGACTATCTTGTTTGATAGGTATATTGTGTAATGTAATGGTTATTTTACACCGAATAACGCCCGTATATAATTAGCCCAGCCGA
Source organism: Hormaphis cornu (assembly GCA_017140985.1). Taxonomy (NCBI): domain Eukaryota; kingdom Metazoa; phylum Arthropoda; class Insecta; order Hemiptera; family Hormaphididae; genus Hormaphis; species Hormaphis cornu. The sequence goes on from CM029362.1 coordinate 10,073,537, forward strand.
CAAAACAGGATATTATTATAAGTTGTACCTGTTCTCACTGCCGATGGCGGTCAATGAGTCACGTGTTTTTGGGCTACAGGTCCGTGATTTTTCGAATTGCTCTGCGATGATTACGGCCGTATGCGGTAAAAACGAAAATATCACAAAAATTTTCTTTTTGTACATTTTCCACACATCGGAGGAGGAATTTTGTCGTCGCGAGTACATGATTAATACGATAAGGTCGACGTGTGTAATCGTCATAATCGTTATTGGTTTCCCACTATTTCGATGGTTTTCTTGTACATAATATATACTATATATTATAAGTACTATTATAAGTACGATTTAAATAGCTTTTCTTGGGGGTTTTTTTTCGAATGACTTCTATTAAACGTCAATAATTGATTATTGTGACGGCTGCAGTTTTCGTACGTAAATCGGATCGCGCCATCCAACAAAGTCGTACTATTAATTTATATCGCGATTGCGCACCGTCTTTCGTATTTTACTATCAATTAATATCGATCGTGGTAATGAGATGTGCTAAAGTGTAGATCACCAATTACGTACACGGTTGTGAAAAAAATATCGTCGATGGTTATTTTATTGTCGTTATTGCCGCCGTGTTCGAGAAATAATTTCTATAGTTGTCGGTTTTGATGGAAACAATCGTTTTGACATTTTTTTCGTCATTCGTCGTACATTCGCTGTACACCTCTCGGTCGCACGTCATTTTATAACAAAGACACTAAATGTACGTATAGGAACGGTAAAAATTATAGTGATTTAAATCAACGAATAATTAGAAGCGACAACATTTTGTTAAAGTGTTTGTATTATTGTCTTACACCTGTTCAAACCGACTTGCGTATCATTTTTTTTACGCGTTGATAAATAATCTTAAAAATGTAGAAACGTTGTTTCGTGTTGATATAATTTCTTGCTGATCGTATGGAAAATGATGCGCGAGATTCGTATAATCGAGTTCAAACGAGTTGTGGAAGGCAATTGAACAATTTATTTTAACTTAAAATCAGTAGAAAAAACTCGTGTGGCGCCTCGGAAGTTATCTTAGTTTACAAATTATTTTTAAATGAAGAATTAAATTACCCAAGTACAGTGTTAGACGAGGTATTTAACAAAATATATGTTTATTTTTTCTTATAATATTCACATCAGATCCATATTTATGTATATTTTGAACATGGGTAAAAATATATTATTCATCCTAGGCATTAAATTGAATATTTGAGTTTTTAAGAACTCAAAGAACTCCTTTGACAGCCTGTTTTTTTTTTTTTTTAGTATGACGTATATAGCTGTAGTAATGAGTGTGATACTACCTGTATTTCAAGTCGCGCGTTTGACCTCTAACTACTAGCAAAAACTTTTCTTTTTTTTTCGTCAAGCGAATCTTGCTACGGTGATTTGCGGAGGTAAAATTATTATCAATTTATTATAAGTCAGTACGTAATATATGATCAGTTCAACTTAAATGTCGTTTTGTGTCACTCAAGACCGATAGTTTACAATGAATATTAATGTGATGACTGCAAAAACTCGATAATAGATATTGTCGTTCGCGTTATAATCCCGAATCTATTATATTAATACTGGGTAAATGTTTTTTTTTTTTCGAAGAGGTTGTCTGCCGCGTTTATTTCGAGTCGCGCGCGTCTTTTCCATGACGAAAAATGCGCGGAAATTCATTGATGTAAACAATACGTTTTAAATTTTAAAATCCACGGACTAGGATACGAAGTAGAAGAAGTTTGTTATCTTAGTCCGAAACTAAAACAATTCTAAACAATCGGAAATTCGCCCGACGAAAAGTGCGCGAAACGTTTCATCACGATTCAACGAGATGTCATCTTCACTCATGACTTTATCCGTAAGTGATCGACATCATTTTTGAGTAGTAAAACTGTGTAAATGATTAATTACGTTTTTTTTTTCTCTCAAATGTGCCTATTAAAAATTAAAACTACGAATTTCTATATAGTCGGACATTGTTTGCTCTGGACAAATGTTTTTCTAAGACGTTGCGCCCTAATGCTTGCTTGCCGTGTAAATCTCGGGTCGCGCACGTCTCTTTCATGACGAAAAGTGCGCGGATGTAGATAATTTCTTAACGAGTTTTTTTTATAAACTAAAACAATTATTCTAAACATTTGGGCATTTTCCCGACAAATATAGTGTTATATATATACATATTGTAGACTGGCGACTTGCAGGCAAGTAAGGAAAATGTCTATAGTTATGGAACGACAAACCAGCTGTGTATGATATGCAGTAAGTATAGGTATTTCTTTTTTTTTTATATCATTCATTTCCGCGCATAGACGCATAGAGCTACGCCGGCGAACGAACTATTCACGTGTGCCATACATAGATGTGAATTATATATAGTTGAAACTGTGCAGCAGCGAGTAGATCATTGAATTATTTCTAAGTGCTCGCTGCAGTGCGCCATAAATAATATCGTATGTGGACGAACGGTCGTATTATGATGCGGTACGGATGAAATATAATGAACAAAGAAAGAAAGAAAGACGGAAAAAAACGGCAACGCGTTCGGAGAAACACTCGGCGGAAATAACAATTAAACGCGAAAAAGTTTTGAATTTGCAGAGGACGATTGACACTGTTAAGGTTATACGAGGTTGATCGGTCGTTTTCCGTACACGATGTTTT
>CM029362.1:10104250-10191202 GCA_017140985.1 Hormaphis cornu
TATTTGTCTTGTTCCAATGGAAAACTTTTTCATTTTGTAAATATAAATCGTTCAGATTTGTGTTATTATACTGTCAATAAATCGCAACTATAGTAATATCATACCCTACATTGTATTATTAGTATAAATGATACAGTTCGCATCTATACATCAAGTACACCCAATAATTAAATAATAATGATTTTAATTCGGGTTTTACAGCTGCAAAAAACCGACAATTTAAACCGGTGGGCAGGTGGCCCGAATGAATAACTAGAATGTAAATCATAAATTATTTATACATACCTTTCTCGGTGTTTTTTTTTTGTGTTGATAGATTGGGATCTGGATGAGTCAGTCGGTACCTGTAAACTATAAATACATTATAATTTATATTATTACACACGCCCGGATGATTCTTATTACTCATAGATAAAAACTAAAACCTCGCTTCGCTCAGAATCTAAAAGTATAAAAGTAAATTTTTGTTTGCAGAAAAATGCATTGGAACGATTTTTTGATTGTCAGTAGAACAAGGATGTTTTATAGGTATATTGGTTTTAACTTTTAGCATAATATAATATGTGATTTTGTATTTGTTCTGGCCCTCCAATGTTATATACGATAATTTCCAGAGTATATATTGCTCCCGCAATCTTAACTGCGTCTCATACGCTATACCCGTTTTCTTCCAGGGGTTTTTATTGAACTTTTTTTTAATATTTAATCGTTTTTTTTAAAAATGTCGCATAAATTGCAGTTAACGATAGAAACGTTTGTTCAATATGTTTTTTACCGCGGTTAAATGCCGGTAAAATCTTGACATAAAATAGTGGTTTGAAAAAAGAAGTCAAATCTAACCCACATTTAAATTGCGTGTACTTATTGTGTAAAATGAAATTTTCTTCGAATTTAACATCTGTGCTGTACTGCAGTACACTGTGATCACAACTATTTGAAAAAAAAAAATCTACCTATATTATATATATGATCCTATCAACGTAAAACCTACAATTATATCTATTATTTTTATATTAAATGTAATAATTACACTATATTTTATTACAACTGCAGTTGATATGCATGTTCTTACTATTATGTGGTTTATGTTTAATCCCGTACCTAACCGGGATTCTGCAGAAGAAATTCATTTACAAAATTTGCAAGTGGGAAAATAGTTTTACTTCGAATTTCAAAATTGTCTTTCCCCTATTAGAAGTATGGATTTGTCTTTACTATTGACTTATAATATTTTATGTAAAATGTATCTATATGTTTTTCATCGGAAAAAAAAAATGTTTTTTACTTCGCTGAAGTGAGTCAAATCGTAAATAGGTCGACACGCCGCAAGTGTGGTGTAAAACAGTTGTGCAGTGTATTTGCTCGGGTGTCCCAAACAATGATAATTGTTTTTTCGCGTATCGATTGCAGCTGTTTTCTACGAGTTTGAAACTACTTTTGATTAACACCTACCTCTGGTAGAGAAGTAAAAACAAAATAATAACATTGTGCCTCGATGATCTTTAACAGTGTGAAACAAAATTATTATACATAATATCGTGTGACGTGTGTGGTGAACAATATTTTATTGTCTATGTCGCTGATTGTTTTTGAAGGTCCATTATCGTGCAAGTTAGTGCGGTGTTTCCTCTCAATCTTTTTGATTACGTTTTGAGTGCGCATCGAGTGAAGAGAGAAAATCAATAACACTATTATACTTTAACGATTGAAACTTATCGGTGTATACTACAGTATTTGTTCGACCTACCTATTACTATGTCGAATTGTGTTTGATTTGTTCTAATGTACAAAATTGATAGTGTAGAAAACTTCTAAAATGTACATTGTTGACTGATTTTAAACGCTCAAAATTCGATCGTCAAACTTAATTTTTTTTTAGTTTTACAGTTGATTTGATACGACATTACGATAATATGAAATTTGTATTCGCCATTTTTCCATACATCGAACTCTCGCTATATATCAATTATCAATTTATCATTTATTTACGAGTCCGTATTAATTGTTGTTGGATCGGTTCCACCAAACGTTTCCGCCAGATACCTTTCTAACCTGAACACTGTGCTTGATGTTCTTTTTTTGGGGAGGAAAGAACACACAGTCTCGTTTTTTTTTTATTTTTAGCGTAGTACTCTTTCTAATTTTGGGTCGCCCTAAACGATCCTCGTTAAAAAATTAATTTTTTTTTGTTATTTACGTTCGGCGTTCTATTTTTAAATTTTTTTTTTTTTTTGTGCCCGAGTCAACCACTATTATTATTATTACAATATAACATCGCCGAACCCAGAGTGTATAACGGGCCACTGGACCGGAACACGTTCGACGCCGTGGAAGACCGTTTAATTTTTGTATAGCGTCTCTCGCGACACGGAATTTTCTCATTATCTTCAGCACGCGTCGTTTCCGGTGAAACTCTCTGCGTTTTCGCTCAACAGGTCGGCGGAGCGGTGAAGCAGCAGCAGCAGGGCCCGCGCAGAATCGACGCACGAGGAATTCGGCCGTACAATAAATGACAAAAAAAAACCTTTTGTCGTCATCTCGAGCACCTGTGCATTGTGCAGCGATCTATGTATATAGACTCTGTGCGCGGCAATAAATATAAGTACACTTTTGGCATATTTTCGGTGGACCGAATACGTGCGCGCCGTCCGTAGAACCGAATTAGTCGTTTAGGGGTATTGATAGTTAGGAAAAGAAAAGAATCATAAAAATATAACGTGTTTCGGGTGTACCCATTTTGTAATAATATATTATTTTAGTATACCCATCCGGGTATGCTCGAGTTGAAAAAATACTAGAACGGGTAAGATAAGATGTACATTGGGGGTTCGTCGTATTCGAGCACCGATATTGTTGTGTGCTGGAGCCTCTTGCGGTGATGTGTGCGGTGTACAACGCACAAATTGTTATAAAACGCGATTTGAGCGAGTTTTATTAAACTCTGTATTATCGCGGAGGTTTTCCGACCCTAGATAGCGTTGTTCCGTCCCCCGCACAAATCCATACGCATTTGTAAACCATATGGTAAAAACCAAATTTTACATCATTGCCGGAGCCAATTTTGTTTGTTTTTTGTAACGTTTATACTTTGTACAGATTTCGCAATTATACATTTTTCTGATCTCTAGGAGACTAATTTTACTAGCCCCTCTGTCCCCCAAAATGTGGCCCGTTCTTTGTCAGATATCTTGCAATGCAGTTTCAAAACGTTCTTATTGCTGCTGCAGTTGCTGCATTACGCCCGGTGAGATTCGTCGTTTGTCGGACACGAGAGCAGCGGGGCCGTCGACCAGAGCACGGAATCGTGGCCGTGTTGTATTCGCTCTTTTCTGAATCCGACGCGCGTGCCCGCTTATTTATTTTTGTTTTTTTTCATCGTCGTCGTCGTCGTCCTCGTGCCCGTCAAATAATTCGAGTGTGTGTGTTCGATATATACGTGTATTGTATTATTATGAAATACGCCTTTATTATTAGTCCATAACGGCGTTAATATCACCGTAATAATAATAATAATAAAAAAATATTATATTGTGTTATTATAACATTGTTGAGTGACGCATCCGATCGGATTATCATTTATAAATACGGTTAGGCCGTAATAATGGTTAGAAATATTTTTCCGGGAAAATGATATATTTAGTGTACGAAATACAATACTTCACAAATGAAACGATAAGTAGGTAGCTCAGTTTTCTTTTGGAAAATAATTACGATTCGGAATATACCTGTATACTGACGTTGGGTTTTTTTTGGAATTTCGATTATTAAAAAAAAAAATATTCGTGAAATTGATATTTAAAAATTGACGAGCAACGTTTTTATAGACTTGTACGCGGTTTAAGGGGGGACCTACTTACGACTACAAAACTTTAACTGTATAGAACTCGAAATGCAAAATTTCGATTTTTAAACTGTAAGTAGCAACCGACCGAAGAATAAATGAAATAAAATCTTTTTTACGATCATTGTAAGCCAAAAATAATAATGTACCCTCCCTTAACAGCTCTCGATAAACCAAAACAGCGAATGACCGCGGCGGAATCTTTGACGTGTACCGTGATATTTTAAAAGTTCCCGGGCTAACATTGTTGTTGTCGTGTCGGATGATGCAGTTGTCGGACCAATGTTTTTTAAAAATAGAAACCATTCGGGCGTTTTACAGTCGGATGCTTGTAAAAATGATCGTATCATCGTAATTATGTTTTAATAATCGTATAAATATAATAAAACCTCGTATAAAACGGCGAGACGAGTTGGAAAAGGATGTAATTTTACTGCCGGCGAACGTGCAGCCGTGTCCCATAATATTAGTACCTACATACCGTCGTAAGTCTCGTGTCATATACTAATGGCAGTTCAAATTTTCAAAACAAAATTACACACAGGACACATTCTAACCCTATATAAGCTCTGTTGTATACAAAATAAAACGGTCGACGTATTAATATGTCCTACTGTAGTAATCCATGCCATTATTAACCCAAAGCTTCACAAATCACAGCAATTATATAGGTATATATATTTTTCTGTATTATTATTTTATGTCGATAAAATTCTAAAACCATGTCGTGTATTGCGTTTAAAATTTAAACGAGACACTTCTGTGCCGTGTGTGTATTGAACCCGGGTTACTTGAACGTTAAATAAGTCAAATATTGTAATAAAACTGTGTGTGTGTGTGATATTTTTATCATAAATAGCAGAAAAAAATAACTGTTCTTTGTTCCGATAATTAGTACAACAATAATCAGCATTATTTATGCAATTATCAGTGTTTCATAAATTTTAGTTGCAGATCGCAAGTCGAAAATTTATAGTTTTGCTTTTATTTATTGCACGACAATTTTCAATCATCATACCTACGCTTGTATAATGATATACCTATATTGTATAAAGTTGAGCGTTAGTAGTATGCGATGGATGTTTTTTCGTAAAATATATAGGTCATTTCGACTTAATCGTAACACTTTGGTTATAAACTACGTTATCATCGCATACTGTTAGGTTATTCACTCTCACCAGTGATAAATAATATTGTACTTTCGTATGTTTTAAACAATAATATTATTTAGAGTTTTAATAATTGTGTTATTCGCGCGCGTTCGGAGAATCACAATTATTTTATATATTATTTTGTTTACGCCGCGGGTCGCCAATTACTTTGCGTTCACAACGTGTGTTATAAGAATAATTATTATAATAATAATATTAGTACAGCGTGTTTAAAATGTTACGTGTGCATAAATATAATATAATATTTACGTGTATTTTTTTTTTTTAACACCCGGTTATAAATCATCACGATTTTGCGGGGGATAATTTTTATTGTTCCAATTAAATGACGAATGCGTTGCAAAAACACAGCAGTCGCGTTTTCCTAACTCGTTCGTTTTGTGTTGAAATTTTAACTGGTAAATCGGTTTCATTAGTTGCATATTATCTTGTGTAACTATGTACTTGGGCGTGTATCCATAATCTCGGAGATTCTTTGCAGAAATTTTTGTGTAAATACATTTTTGTCCTACCGTCACTGTGTAAAAAAAAAAATTTTGTTTTTGCAATTTCCTTCCCTGCGGTTTATTCAGACCGACAACCTGTATGTAATTATGTGTATTAAAGGTGTGGTGGTTACAATTTAGCGGGTGACCGCTTTCGTTATATTTATTTTTCTCAATTTTTTTTTTGGGTTTATTGTTGTCAGAAATAATTTAATTTGTCTTTTTTTTTTTTTTTGTTCGCAACATTATTGTGGTGATATACGAGCTGACCGTTAAAAGGGCGTGTAAACATTTTAACAATCTGGCAAACAATTGTATTATAATGTTGGAAGTTATGTATAGATATAATAAGAACAAAGACGCGTTTGCTACGCTACTTTATAATATACACTCGTATAATCAGAACCCAATGGTGAACACAGGGGTGGCTAAGGGGTTCAAACCCCCCGAAATATAAAGTATTTTCAAATTTTTTCAGGTATACGAATAATATTTGAAACCAATCACGTGTTTAAACCGCATATATAAGTTCCAAGTCGAATGGATTTTGTTTAGTAAAATATGGCATAAAATATATTGTAAAAATAAACCGCGTTTAATTACACATTTTACAGCAAGCCGCAATCAAATATGTATGTTTTGGTTTAATTTCAAAAATCCCCAAAAAAGTATTTGAGGACGACGTGTATATAGGTGCAGTAAGTACTAAAAAGTGGCCTACTTTACTAATCAAGATAGTTCAAAAGTTTTCTACGATAATTCCGACAAATTTGAAGTGTACATTAAATCGTCGACCACGTAGTATAATATTTTTTGTTCGCAATAATTCGAACTGCTGCGATAAATGTATAAATCGGACTTTATCCGCTTGTTTCCTAAAAACATTATACAGTGCAAATAGTTATATCAAATTACTGTCGGTAAAATATGCATTTACGGAATAGTGGATTATGAAATATTTGTTTGGTGTTTTATCGTTTTTTAATTTTTCTTCGACTTTTCAACAAAATACTACAAGTAAAGAACTGATCGATTGTATACATATTATATACTACTTAGGTGGGTACTATTGTTTAATCCAATAGTATAAATACTAAACAAAATATGAATTCACATTCTAATAAAATAGATATCAATGTCTTCAAAAAAAAAAAATTTTTGTACAATAATGTACATAATTATAATATATTGCATGATAAAATGTTAAATTATTAATTCTTTGAAACGTTCAAAGTCCTACTGCAGTAGTGTACATTTTTTAAGTTTTACTTATAGATTTCAAACGGATATTTTTGGTTTGTTTTAGTCAATTGACCGTTTCTTGTTAAAAAATAACTAGGTTTTCTATATGTTATTTGAATTAAAAAAACATTTTGTTATGCATTTTATGTACCTATAAAGTGTAAAGTGTAAATTACTATAATATCAATCAATTGCAGTACCTACCAATGAATTTATTTATATATTGTTGTGCAAAATAAAACATTTAAAATCGCCTATATTGGTGCATCAGGCATCTGTACTGTATAATTCTGATTTTTGTCTTAAGTACATAATATTTTCATATTTTTAAAGGTTTTTATTTAATCTTGTTTGCTCTGTAGTAGTAACGTTCGTATTATCATAATATTATTATGATGGCCGTTTATACCTAATTACTGTCGAACAGGAAGTATATACGAAACGACTGACAAACAACTATATTGCTGCTGCGTCTTTAGCGGACACGTCATTTTTATTATTCGCTTGTCCCGGCTGCTAGCGTATTACCAAACCGTAGAGTAGTGGCACAGTCATACATACCATATATTAATGCATTGTCCTCATCGGCCAATTTTGAATTTCGCGCCACAGAGATTTATAAACTGCGTTATTTTAACTGCGATGTTATTTTATTTGCAAATTTTACCATCGTAAAATATTATTATCATGTGTTATCAACGGCGCGAAAATGTACACGGATTCGATCAATTTGATTTATGTATTTTTTATATTAGGTTTATTAGAGTTGGACCAAGGTGACACGTAAAGTGTCTATATAGGTTTGGATGCGATAGGTTTTAGGCTATTATTCGTTAGCGGTTGGGTTAGGTTAGGCAGTTTATTATAAATCTCTGTGGCGCGAAATTCAAAATTGGCCAACGAGGACAATGCGTACGTGCCACTCTAGGGTTTGGTAATACGCGTCCCGCTGCGTTTGTATACTATATAGGTACCGTTTATTTGTCCGGCGAACGCGTTTTTTATTTGATTGGTTTCTCGTTTGTGTACAGTCATATTATATTAAGTAAACATCACGGCCGCCGTTTCGTGGAGGTAGGAAATCCAGTGCTCGATTTGGAAAAAAAATTGTATTGTAGGAGGACGCAATCAAATAAAAAAGTAGATATATGTACCGTCGAGGGTACCAAATTAGAAACTATAAAATATTTTTTTTTTTTTTAAATAAAGAGTGTATTGTTTTTGTAATAGTAAAAGTATCTCGGGAAATAGTATCGAAACAACCGGTCGTGGTGACCGACAAACAAAATTAATAATAAACGCAAATTAACGCTCGGACGCAATGTATTTTAACGAATGTTCTCGACGCGTAGAAAAATATACCGTGCCGTTTTCTAGGTAATTTAGTACATGTTAAAATTATTATTAAATAAAAAATAATATTATGTATACCTCGGAATGTTTTTAGAGGATTGGGAGACTTTGAATTTCCTTCTATCATCGTATAGGAATTTAGAGTTTCCCGAGCCAACCGTATATCCGATTGATATTATTTAATGGTGCGATAGTGAGGATTTGAATTTGTCATTTACTCGAAAACGGTTTTTCACTTTCATTGATCCCCTTAATTTATATGTGAAAATAGTATTAGAAAAAAATAATTTAGATTTTTAATAGAAAACTTATACGATAAAAAAAAATGTAAAATGTTAAAATGTCGTTTTCGAGAAGACTTGCACATACTCAAATACGAATAAAATCTCTATCGCAAAACATTATAGGATCAATCAGTACGTCGGGTGCGCATCAAAATTCTTACGATTTGAGTGTGTGATCGACAAAGAAATAAAGTAAACGTTACCAATCCCCATTAAGTACCAATGTACGATATTATGTTGATAAATAAATTAGTTCTGAAATGAACAAAATAGCCAAGAAAATTGACATAATATGAAATAATAAAACAAATGTATTACAATAATATGTGTAACTATGCGTTCTGATCGTAAGCCGTCATCGGATAAGGGCAAAAAAAAAAAACAGTACAAATTAATATTTTTTTAAATAATAGTTTTTTTTTTTTTTTTTCAATTAAATATTTTAGTCGAAACTGTATATATAGTGAATCGTTTACATAATATTACAACAATAAATCCGTTTAATGTACAACGCAAATGATTAATCGATTTCTTCCAGAGTTTGCCAATTAACTAATATATAATAATATTATATATGTATAAATTTATGATCATACGTATATAATATTTTTAGGCACACGTGGTATCTGCGTTTGAGCAATCCTTGTCGAACATGACTCAAAGACTTCAACAGTTAACAGCGACGGCTGAGAAAAAAGTACATAATATAATATATTTTTATTAATACGACACTTGTAAAATTTTTTATGCAAACAAAATTTCGTTTTAGGATCACGAACTCAACGAGTTACGAAAGACAGTTGAAATGTTGAGGAAACAAAATTCCGATTCCGTGATCCATCCGAATGGCAACCACCAAAGACGGCATACGATTAATTCTGTGGCCGATTCCAGCACTGGTAAATTTTCTCCTTTGTTTTATATGTGTTCACTTGTAGATGTTAAAAGCACATTTTCCACAAAAGTAACCTTTTTCTTCAGGCAATAACATTTCGCGTCAACTGTCAACAGATTCGGTTTCAAGTTTGAATTCGCTATCCTCAGCATGCAGTGCATCAAGTTCAGCACAACAATCGGAGGCGGACAAAAAGAAGAAAAGAGGATGGGTACGACCAAATATATCCGTATGCTGGCTTAATTAATGTGATGATCGTTGCTATAAAATTGTTTCCGCTAATAAACGCTAACGATTGTTCATATGATTACGTATTTTATCATCACCGAATTTAACTTTACAAAATACTAGACTACAACCGACTTTAATGTAACATTTTAGCTGCGTAGTTCGTTCAGTAAGGCTTTTTCACGGTCTAAGAAAAATCGCAGTAACTCGCTCTCAGATGCCGAAGAAGCCCAAATCGCTCGCAATAACCAAAACGCATATCTTTCTGACCTATCAGTACCATCGTCGCCCATGCTTAACACCCCACACATGAATGGATTAGGATTAAAGAATAGCCATTCATCTACTATGTAAGTATTTAGGTTTTTATCAAATTAATTCATAATTTATCAAATTACTAAAAAAATATTAATCAAAAAATCCTTTACTATGTTTTTATGTTTTTTTTACCTTACAGAAGTTTGTACGATTGTGAGCGAGCAGAACATAACTCAAGTCCAGAAATGGTTGAGCAGTTAAAGAAACAACTCAGAGAAAAAGATCTGGTTTTAACTGATATAAGACTAGAAGCGCTTAGTTCGGCACATCAACTTGAATCCTTAAAAGATACAGTCATTAAAATGAGAGTATGTATACTTTGAAATCTGCGTTGTTTATTATACATTTAGCTTTTATTCATATTTATGTCATAATTTATTAATTTTGCAAAAAATAATTATTTGTTTCATTTTTACAGGATGAAATGTTGAATTTGAAACAAGACAATGAAAGATTACAAAAAATTATAACTAATCAGTCCTTACAATCCAGTCGCAGTTCTTTACAGTCACCACCAATGTCCAATCATACTCAAAGTATAACATAATATTGTACAATAAAATATTTTGTTATTTAATTTTACTTAAATTTTTATTTTTAGGCGATGATGCAGTTGAAACTGCTTTATTACCATCATTGGATACAGACACCAAATTGGTTCAAGTTAACGTGTTCCTAGGCAGTCATGGAATTTACGCAAAGTATAAAGAAAATAAAACGAAATTATGTACAGTATCTTCAATACCAGTTTCACCTAAATCTAAATGGGATATGGTGGACCATCTTGTCATTAAAGGATTCAAAGTAAAACTTTATTGAAGGAATATTTTCTAAACTTGTGTGATAACTAAAAAACAATTGATTTTCAAGGACTATGTGGAACGTATTGATCCAGTAACCAAATTGGGACTTTGTGTTGATTCAATATGGAGCTACCATGTTGACAATATAGTACGATATGTATCTAATACATCAGATCTTAAGTCTTTAGAAACGTCACCATACGAGTGTTTGGCTAACGGTTCAAATATGTCTATTTGTCTCAAAGGTGCAAAGCACTCTGGCAGTCTAGACGCATTAGCGTTTGATACTCTCATACCAAAAAGTATTCTTCAAAGGTACTAGAGTATAATTTTGTTTAAATTGTTTTCTTTTCTAATAAATAAATAATTTATGTAATTTACTCTTTTTTTTTTTTTTTTTTTAATTAAAAAAGGCATTGAAACGTTATTTACTTATTTCTTAATTAAAATTTAAATGTATTGAATTTATTAAACAAAGTTGTAATAATTTTTTTGTTTCAGATATGTTTCTTTATTAAGTGAACATCACAGAATAATATTGTGTGGACCTAGCGGTACTGGCAAATCTTATTTATCCAATAAACTTGCCGAGTTCTTAGTTTTGAATATGGGTAAAGAATGCAATTCTTCAACTGTAGTCACTTTTAAGTTAGTTTAACAGCTTTAATAAATTTTTAAAATTTATAAAATTTAATCATATCTTTAATGTATTTCAAAATTGTGTTACAGTGTTGATGAGACTAATAATAAAGATTTACATAGATATCTATCCAAATTATCGGATCAAGCTGATTGTGATCCTACTCAAATTCCAAGTGTTGTGATTTTAGATAATTTACACAAAGCTTTGTCTTTACCTGATGTGTTCAGTGGTTTTCTAAGTCCAAACTGCCCTTATATAATAGGAACCATAAACCAATCAACATGTTCTACTACTAGTCTTCAATTACACCACAACTTTAGGTGGGTATTGTGCGCCAACCACATGGAACCAATGAAAGGATTTCTTAGTCGCCATTTGAGGCGGAAACTTGTTGAACATGAATGTCAACTTGGCCAGAGAAATGCACAATTAAAACGTATTGTAGAATGGATTCCTGAAGTTAGAAACCATTTAAATCAGTTGCTCGAGACCCACTGTTCATCTGAAGTAACATTAGGTAATTTTATCATTTATACTTGAATTTCATACAGACTAAATTGTTACATATCGCCACCATTAATTTAGATTTTAGAGCATCATTAACTGATTAATTTTTGTGTGCTTAGGTCCCGTTTTGTTTGTTTCGTGTCCAATGGACCTAGAAACTTCTCAAATGTGGTTTTTAGATTTATGGAACTACTCTTTGGTTCCGTATGTAATGGATATGGTCCGTGAAGGGATAAGGCTGTATGGAAAAAGAGCAACTTGGAAAGATCCAGCATCATTTGTGATCCAGACGTATCCATGGTCCAATTCAGTGCATACAGTTTTAGAATCATTCATTCGAATACGTCCAGAAGATGTTGGCTATGACCTAGATCAAGATCATGATCCTTTGGTATAGTTATCAAGTTATTTACATTTAATGTTTTTTTATTATTTGGTTTTTGTTCATTGGTTATTTTCCTTGAATCCAGCTGAACATGTTGATGACTCTTCAAGAAGCAGCAAATTACTCTAGTCCTCAAAATGACACTGACAAGAGTTTGCCAAATGGAACTTTGGCAACATTGTGAGTGCACTCCAAAAATAGATTTTTTATTTAGTATTTGTTTTTTCATTTTAATTTTTTTCATTATGTTAAGGTTGTTTTTTTTTTTTTTTTTTACCGAAATTCCATTTTTGGTAATAAAATCCCAAAGATATTGTGTTTACCAAATTATATTATATTTATACACATTCACGGTATAGACTCAATGCCTAATAAATGGCAAATTATTTTTTATAAGTAAAAATTAAACTTTTGTAAGCTCAATATTTTTTATGAACCTTTATATTTTTAATATTTAATTCTTCAGTTTGACACAGACTGGCAGACAATATATTTTGTCATTGAAGATTTTTAACTGCCTTTTTTTTTTTTTTAGGCAACAATTTTTTTATTTTGTACAAAATTCAATAATATCAAGCTCAAAATCAATCTTAAATATTTTTATGAATTTGAGTAACATTTATTTAACATTTCAACAATTGATCATTTATTCGCTAAGATAAAATATTTAGTGACAATATATTAAAAATAATTTAATTGCGATCGTTTCAATGACATAATATTATCATATTAATATAACGCATTTTGCTCTTTGACTGTTTTTAGACATTAAAAAAAAGTTATACAAATAGTAAATAACTGTTTAAAATAAATAAACATATTGTTCTGGTGCTTTTTTATACTATATTTATTAATTTGCTTACAATAATAATTACATAAATACATGGATAATTACCTCGCTTGACTTTGTTATTGTTAGTAAATACTTAATAATATTAAATATTGCTTTTGTATAATTATTTATATAAAGTATGGTTTTGCATTAATTTGTACGTTTTATAAATGTGTATAGTATCTAGTACAAATTTGTATTTGTTAAAATAATGAAAAACAATAAAACTATTGAATGATAAAATAAATTATTTTTTTATTATTATTATAAGTTTGACAAAAAGCTGGGAAAGTTGATGACTTCTTAACTAGTTAAGTTAATTGTAAAAACCAAAAGTTAAGTTAAAAATAAATTTATTAAATTAAAAGTTAATTAACAAAATGAAATAAACTTAACTTAATTTAAACATAATAGTTTTTGTTTTTATCTACATAGTTTTTTTCCCTGTTTGGCATTTTCTCCACTTAAACATTTTTTTTTTTTTTTTGTTCTATTGAAATGTTCTTCTTACTAAAACTTTTTTTTAAAAAAATAATTTTAAATTATTATAGGTTAACATGTTAAAAAAGATTAACTTATTAAGCTATAAGTTATCAAACAAATAAGTCAACGAGTTAGTTAGCCTAATTTTCCTTTTTAATTTAATTTTAACATTTAACATGTTAATGTCCAACAATTTTTATAAATTGGAAAAGTTAACTGAAATTAGTTCTTTGGAAAATTAAAATTAATTAACTAATAAATTAACTACAAAAATATAAATAATAAATAATTACTGAAATAAACACTAAATACTAAATAAATAATTACTAAAAATAAAATAACGATTCTTGTATTGACATAGATATTTTTGTTTTGTTGTTTTTATTGAACTGAATCATGTACTTGAGAACATAAGTCTGATAAAAAAACTCTGCTGCAAAACAACAATAAGATTGTTTAAAACAACTGCTGTGAGAGGAAATATTACATAAAAAAATAAATAATAAATACTAACTATAGTTATGTTTTGTTTGGATTATATAGATGATGTATTCTCAAATGAATTATTATTGATAACATGTTTTAGTATGTTGTGATTTGTACTCTGTTCATCATTGTTTTCGTCAATACTATCGGACGACCATGTGAACTCTTTACTAAAAGAATCTAATAATTTATGAGAATCGTCTGTCAAATTAACCTGAAGAAGATTAATGTCACCAAATTTAAATGAACTATTTTGTACACATTTGTCAAGTTCTTTATGATTTATTGAATTATTTATAGAGGAAGAATTCACACTAGATGATAAGCTCTTTTTATTTTTGGTAATTTGACATTCTATATCCGTATGACTTGTGCTCAAATTTTCAATATACTTCTTCCATTTATCATTAAGTCCCAACATAATTGAATTGTGTTCTATTTCATTAGTTCTAAATTGTTTTGTTGTTGATGATGTTCTTTCTAAATTAGAAATTGAACTGTCACTGCAAATTGGTTTTATTCTTTCCCACAATTCATTGTTATTTAATTTTGAATGTGATGTAGTTTCTTGTTTTACTCTTTTCAGTTTTTGCATATTAATTGTTTTTCTTGTCTGTGAAGATTGTTTTTGATGTTTCAAGCCAAAGTTGGTTTTAATTTTCTTACTTAAATTTTTGTTTGTTTTTGTTGTAATTTTTTTTGAAGAATTAAAATGATATGAATTATGTTTTGTTTTTCTTTTAAAAGATTTTTTACTTAACGTGCTATTTGAATCGTATTCATCTGATTTTGAAACATCATTGTTTGTGTCCATGGAATTTTTGGGCTTTCTACTAATAAAGTGAAAACCGCTTTGAGAGTCGCTCATATAATTTGCTTCTGTTACATCAATCTTTTGCTCATCAGGAAAAACATGTTTAAATATATCAATGACACCACTTAGTTCTGAATCTGTTGGTGACAATAGTGTTTGATTGTTTTCATCATGAAACGAACTATTTTGTGACATATTTTGGAGAAATGAATCATTTTTTGTTATTGTTGCTATTGGATTTAATAATGGCTTAACTTGGGTTGAATTGCTAATAGACTGAATGTTTATTGTTGGTGCCAAATTGTCTTGTCTGTATTTTAGATCTAAATGAACAACAATAGTAATATTAATAATGATTTGGCTTGAATACTGTATATAAATAAATAAAGTTACAAGTACTCACCAATTAAATTTGTTTCAAGTGAATCAAAACTGTTGTCGGACACGTTACCATGAGTTTTTTTATTTTGTGGATAGATTATAGGATAATAAGATGTATACATTTTGTAGGTTTTTAAAAAGTATCTGAAACAATAGTTAATGCTGAAAAATTTAGTAACATTGGACATCAAACATTAGATTTAATTTTCGCCTGCCTATCCATTTTATAATATGGCCATTTTGGTTGACAAACTATTATAATTTATTAAAATTGTAGTAATTTGTATTACTATAATGGATGACTAGTTTACCAAATTTTTAAATGACACATAGTAATTAGTATATTAGTAATGGTTATTAAAATGATGCCCGCACCTATAAACAGTACAACAGTAGGTAGTAAGCCATTGGATTAAATGTAGTGTAGAATGTTACGAAATATTTACACAAACAAGTTATTTTAAATTCATTAATCCCCTAAAGGTGTATATGACGGATGGGCAATCCACTATAGACCATGACATTTTTACATGGTAAATAGAAATTTGAGCTTAGAGTAAAATGTTTCATATTTCCATACAAATGCAGTATGTATACATTTGTCCCCCTAAATAAACTCCAGATACTCCTCTGTGATCCGCTATTCTTTATGAATTATGATTTATTACTAGTCGTAACTTAACTACCTATACTACTATCTCAACCATGTATAGTCTTATTGGTTTTAAAAATGTAAAGTTTAAATGTATTTAATAAATATAAATTATTTTGAATTATTCTTACTTGTCGGGTGTGCCACAAATTGTGGGTATTCCTAATGATTCGTACGCTTTCCCAATTATTTGTGCGTTTTGTAAAAAACCATAATGTGTGCTGTAGTATGACACACTCTGTTGTATTATGCTGTTTAACAACAGTAATCTTTGGTATTTTGGAATATTGAAATGTATTGCCCATATAATTGCTTCAAACGGTTTGTTGAATCGATTCTTTGCAAACTGTCGTGTGATGTATTGAATAAACTCATTTTTATTGCGCATCAGAGTTATTAACTCAGTAACGTCTAAAAAAAGTATTGTATAAACATAAAATTAAAATAACAAAATTATTGTTTTAGCTTAGGCATTGAATATCATTGTGAGTTTGTGTTTGATGTGTAGGTAAGTATTTAATCATTACCCAATGATTCTAAGGAATTATTGTATAGTCAACTCATCATACATCTATTTTTTGTTTTTTTGTGAAGCAATTTAAACAAATGCCAGTACCTTTCTAATCAAACTTAAAAAATAACCAATTACCGCACCAAAGTATCCAAGTCCACCATTTTGTAATATTTTGGAGTGTATAATATACGCTTGTACGTACACAAATCAATCACAATTTCAAGCATACAAAAATTTGGATTTTTAGGATTAATCGATTTTTAATTTGTTACATACGACACACTAGTTCAAACACTCTTATCTACTAATTTTTAATGTTTTCTAGGAATCAGCGAGTTACGTTTTTTTAAATTTAAAATATCTCAAATAACAAAAAATTATTAATTAAAAATATTTTAAGAAAATTAAAATTACATCACTTTGGTTCAAAAAATGTTCAAAATGTTGTTGTTTCCTACAAAACATAGAAAAGTTGTTAAGCTATTCAAATGTTTTTACAGAACCAAAATCAGATTACTTTAAAGTGCCTTTATTTTTGTCTGGCTTATTATTAATCAAGGAAAATATGGAGAGTTTAAATAAAATTAAAAAACAAAATTCAAGAAAATTACAATATCACTTCCAATGCGTTTAAATGGACTCTGTGAGAAAAGTTCACTTGTCTTGCATAATCAACGTAGGAAGCAATTTAATAATTTTGTTTATAATTGATAAAACTTTGAAGGTAGGATTTAAATTCACATTTTGATTATACATAAAACAATCGTGGATAAAATCGTGTGTGATATTAAAATTGTTATTTTTAATCAGACTAAAGCTTTATTTCAGATTTAAGAGTAAAAAAATGAACCTAAAGACTACTTGTGAAATTAAATTTAAAAAAAAAAAAATCATTCACATATTTTTTAATTTTACGAGACAGCTGGATTACTTTTTTGGTGTTTTGGTCAAAAATGACCATAGTATCAGCACTTGGACCCTTAATATACTTAATACACACCTATCTTATTTAATTTTTATGTGAAGTACTCTTGTGTTTTGGAGTTAATTTCACCTTTTTTACTCCTAAGATAGATAAGTGGGTAGGTACATTTTGAAAATTGTGCCATCCCTCTCTTGTAAGTAACTATTATATTATTTTAATAATTAAGAAATACATACTATTATTTTCGTGCATCATGTTATTAATTATCACTAATGCGTTGTTTTTACTTGAACGTAAACATTAAAAATCTATATGAACTGTAGTATAGTTTTAACAGTTTAGATTACCTGTACTGAAAAACGAAAGTTAAATTACAAACCGTATAGACAGCATACCAAATGTCATGCAGGATATGCTTTTGTTTATTTAACGTTCAAAAAAAAAAATTAAATGCATTGAGTTAAGTATTGTACTATAGTTAACCTGCTATGTGACACTGTGAGCCAGAATAAGTTCATAATACGGGACAAATATAAGTAATTTTATGTTTAAAAATAGATAAACTGTTTTAATTACCTGCACTTCAATAGTAAACTGAAATAGTCCAGTTTATGTTATTGTAAACTTAAACATTAATATACTGTATAAATAGCTACAGTAAATAATATGTATACTATGTATAGTTATCTTTTTGTTTGTACTCGTAATATATTACCTGTTTATTTTTCAATATACATTTCAACATGGTATCATTTGATACATTGATTGGCATCACAATTTAATTTTTTTCCAATTTTTATTCTCATGTTATTGATCTATTTAAAATGACTGGTACACGTTGATGTTTCAAATTCAAAACTTAAATATTTTATTAAATTAGTTGATTGAATTAAAAAAAAAAAACCCCCCGTTTGCGCTAATACTGAGAGAATATTTCCCCTTATTTCTAGTCAATGGGCTAAAGACCGTAAAAGTTTTTGGTTGGAAAATGTTAAGGGAATTAGGTTTATAATGATGGTACAGTTCAATTTAAAAAAAATTAACTGTATAGACTTCAATAAATTCTTAAAAGATGAAAAAAATATTTAACTCTGACAA
Source organism: Hormaphis cornu (assembly GCA_017140985.1). Classification (NCBI taxonomy): domain Eukaryota; kingdom Metazoa; phylum Arthropoda; class Insecta; order Hemiptera; family Hormaphididae; genus Hormaphis; species Hormaphis cornu. The sequence continues at coordinate 10,122,592 of CM029362.1, forward strand.
GTATAACAATTAACTATAAAACAATAGGAAATAATAGTGACTGATATTGACATTGTGCAATAATTTATTTATAATAATATTATTTAAACATAATAATATGTCATAAGTCATAACTATTTGGGCTATAGTTAGCAACTATAATATAATTTCAAATGTATATTTATTAATAGGTAGTTAAATATGATTTTAAAAAAGGTTATTAATTACATGCAGGTGTATAATAATGTTGACATTGTTACATTAATCTATTATAGGTGGTGTTGTGCAAGGTTGAATAAACTATTAAAAAAATAGTGTTGAATTTATTGTGTTGTTATTATTATAGTGTGGTGAACGATTTAAGATTTAAGATTTTTAATCGTGTTGTGGTGAAAACCATTCTCTAATCTCTATGCATTTGTATTGCATAAATGGTTAAAATTCACTGGCCAACTGTTATTACGGGAAATTTCCCGGTGGACCAATTAGTTTATGTGGCCATTGGTTAAAATTAAACAAAAAGTAAAAACTGGAAAACTGGACCATCGAAACTTAAGTTTGTGCCCTCGTTTCCTCTCCCTTTCAAACCACATGTCCATAGTCCACATCTCTACAGACAAAAATTTTAAAAAATGGTAAGTTAATAATGTCTTCTGTGGAGTGTATGTAACAAATTATTAAATCCGTTTCATGTCTATATATTGTGAAAAAAATATGTAGGAACTAACTGCTATCGGATATTAAATAATACGTTTGAACCACAACTTTCAAACCAGTGACCCACCCAAAGCGTAGTTGCTACTCGCTACTCCGTCAAACAACCCGACCTAGAATGAAGGTAGGTTTACACAAGACGTGAACCACGAGCGTATTTCACGATCACGAAGTTGTGACTCACGATCGTGGTTTTAAAAAGCGTCTCACGAATCGTGAAGGTGTTTACACGTTAACATGATTTTAGTTCAGTAGATAAGATGGAGTCGTTAGTGGCGGAAGCATGTTCTATTTTGTCTGTTGTGTTGGCTCAACAATTGAAACAACGATTAACAGAAAGTGATAGATCTAAGTTAAAAAGTAGAAAGAAAAGGAGATGGTGGGTAAGGCAATGGATTCAAAAGCTTCGCCTCTAGCATCTCTATTTCTGTAAGCTTGTAATTTAGTGTTCCATAGAACTTCTTCTTTTTCATAATAGTCTATAAATTGTATTGTTTGTTCGTCATTCATTTTCATAACGTTTTTATTTACACTCATGTTTTTGATATAATAATGAAATGATAAATGTATTATAATTAAATAACTTTCAATTGATTAAAATAATTTAAGTTATTACTAATGTTGCTACTTCTAATATTTTTAGTCAAAATGTTAGAAAAAATATACATAATCAGACAAACAGTACACCACGATAGAGCTTTCACGACTGAAATATTTAACATGGTTTGATATTGCACGAGCCAGTCGTGACAGGTTCGTGGACGATAATACCACGACCGTGAAGTACGAATTGTTTGTTTACACAAACCGTGAGCTATGCTTCTAAAGACTACGATCGTGGCTCACGTCTCGTGTAAACCTACCTTGATTCCTGCTTTTTTAAAATTTGTTCACTATTCCTTACTTTCATCGTCAACCAAAAAAACTTTACCTTTCTCACTTTTTCAGTATTTTACATTTTTTATTCATATAATAATGGTTAATTACGGCAATATTTTGTTTAAAATGTTATAAAATTTTTTGCAGTTTTTTGAATTGAAAAAAAAATGTTTTGACTGATTAAAATAATAATATCACATAATAATTGATAACAAAAAAAACAGTTATCAGTATTTTGATATACGAGAATGATAAGTTTTAATTGATAATATTGCAATAATATGGTAAATTTTATACTTTGGCCATTACAAGATTTAACTTTTTTCATTATTCTGTAATTTTGTGCTCGTGAATAAACTATAAATATTAAAATATAATATTATTATAATTAATTAAATGTTTCATTTGGCCGTGTTTTAGCCTTTACAGTTGCGCTGAAGTTAATCTTGATGTAAACCAATCATCGACAGGTATGTTTCACAATGTGTACTGTATAGAATATTGTTGAATATAATTTAATGGATATGGTAAACTTTTTGATTTAAAGGTTGTAACCATTCAATTATTGCTTTTACATTAGATTGAAAATAATATCACAATGGCCACCGCTAGACAAATTTTACAACAGGAAATATTTGACCAATGTGATCAGAAACTTCTGGCGTTTGTCGGCGTTAGTAATGATTCGAAAAAAAAGAAATTTGGATACTTGTGTCTATCAGACACCAAGGAGCAACCTTCAAATATTTATATTCATCAGGTACAAGTGTACCTATTGCTTGTTTAATTACCAATTTTGTTGACATTTAGTAGGTAATTTAACTGGTAGTTTTTTGTTGTAAGTCGGTAATTAAAGAAAGAAACGCATACTTATTAAATTAACTTATTTTGCGATAGAGTAATATGTATTTTAAACTTGGAAGAAAAATATAAAAAGAAAAAACACCCATTTTAAATATTTGATTCTAATAATGAGGTGTATCTATGTACCAGGTACATAAATAATAGGTTTGCAAAAATTTCAAAGTTTTGGCACTTGCTTGCTTAGCGTCAATTTGTGACTATATTATTGATGTTCAATATTTTAGCTACTTATTTAAATTTTTTCTGAACTGGGACATTGAGTGGCCCCAAAAACATTCTCCGGGACACAGTTTTTGAAATGTATGGTGATCCTAATATAAGTACAAAAGTAAAAATTGAATTGTGTAAATAATGAATATTGATAACATTATGTTTTTTGACCCATTTTCTGTGTACTTACAATATTTTCTAATAATATGCAATATTTATTATTTTACGTTAGGTATAATTATTTGGTTCTTATTGCATTGTTGAAAACTTGATTAAACTATTAATTTCTACCTTTTTTTCAGATAAAATATGATAATAAAGTGGTGAAAAAAAAAAGAATTTGGTTGTTGAATGAATTGATTACCGTTGATGGAAAAACTCCTTCACAGGTTATTGAAAAAAATTTGTTATACAAATGATTAATAATTGTTTAGTATTATTCTAATTTTATGTATAGGATTGTTTGGAAATAGAATTGATATTGGATAAGCCATACAAATGGGTAGCTACTAATAACCAGGAACGTAAAATATTTCTGATATCATTATGGAAGGTATAGTTGTAGTGTTGTTATTACTAATTAAGTATTTCTTAAACTAATCTAAATTTTAGCAATGTGCCAGCTATCCATTTGATAAAAAGCCAGAATTCAAAAATTTACCCCTTGACTGGACTTCTGGAGATTTAGTGGTTCTACCTGCTGATCGAAAATCAAAACTTTCATTAGGTACGTTTTGTGTTATCATTGTATTTTTTACTAAGAAACAAAATTCAAACATGTCTTGCCTATTGTTTAGCTGTATCACCTGTTATTAGCGCTGAAGATTTCCAGCCTTTATCAGAAAAAGAAGAACAAGACTTAGAGTTACTAATGAAAGAATGTGGGTTTGCTGCTAAAGATGCTAAAGCATTTACAGATATGTTGGCTACTCAATTAATGACTCTAGATGGTGTTAGTAATCTTTAAATTTACTAACCTCTAATCACTTTGAACATTTATTTTTCTGTACTTTTGATTTAATTTCTGGGTTGAATACCACTTGTGGCTTTCTCATTTGTAAAAAAAATGTCTCGAGTGCTAGCTAAATTTAGCATAACTAATCAACTTGATTTAAGTTTTAGTTGAAGGTTGAATTTATTTTTGAGTGACAGAGCAAACAATTTTCTACAATTTAAAATTGAATACTTTTTAAATGTGAAAAATCCTTTTTCATGTCAATTTAATTAATTTAAAGGTCAATCTTCTAACTTTGATGTTATGAGGTTACCTTAGTTATCTAGATACTTATTTAATGTAGTTTTCCTTATTTTATTTATTCTAATTAAATTAATTTATACTTATAGGAGAATGTACAGAGTGTTCTTGCTTCAGAGCCACAAGTTACTAAATTAATGAATCAATTAGAAACTGCTATTAAAGAAATTGAAAAAGTAGAATCTGCATTAGATACTTATGATGAAACTTTAAGACACGTAAGAGATACTATTGATAAAATGGATCAGAAAAATGCTAATATTCAAACAGCTAATAGTAATAATGAAAAATTACTTAATGAATTACAAAAAGTAATCGTAAGTATTATAAAACTACACAATATTTTAAAAATCTTGTTTGAAATTAAATGCTTAATTTAATAGCACCAATTAGAACTCTCTCCAAAACATCAGATGGCATTAACTGATGCTGATTTAACTACTCCATCCGGGTTGCAAGATGCTATTGTAGCCGCTAAAGAATTACAGGCAGTAATGAATGCACAAATTCATCCAGCTCTAGTTCGATTAAAAGCAATTCAGGAACAAAGGAGACGATTTGAAAAATGGAAATCTAAATTTTCACAAATTCTTTCTAGACATCTTAATAATTTGTTTATTCATATAGTACGTTTAAAACTAAGTGTTGTTTATGAACCCACTATAATTTGATATTTTATTTATTTCTAGGGGAACGATATAGGTGAATCAAAGAAAAACTCAAACAGTGAACTTACAATTATGAAACATACTACACTACACCGTGAACTTGCTGCTTATACAGAATTAATGCATTGGTGTAAAGCAATGGATCGAAAAGCTTTTATGGCCCTTACAAAAATTTATACGTCATCTTTATCTAAACTTTATGAGAGGGATATTAAATTGTTTTTAGAAGATGCTAAATTGCGGATAAATGCTGGTAAATTGAAACTGTTGACTCATTCTCTTTTAATTACAATTTTATAACAATACATAAGTTATTTTAACATTTTAATTAAGTAATATTGCTTATTCAAATCAGAGAATACAATCTTCTTGATTTTAGAGTTTATGATAAAGTTCCAGATCTTATTTTTTTGTACAAATTATGGTTTTTGTTCTGTTTTTAAATATATTGTTTTAAAACTGCTAGTTTGAGTATTATTTTTTTTATTACGAATTTTAGACATTAATTTAAGTAAAATGTCTATTTCAATCTTTATTTTTCTTAAAATTGTTTTTGAAATACTCTACAAAACCATTAAGAAAATAGGTAAGAAAAGGTGCATTGCATTTTGATAGTAAATTTTTTCATAAGTGATTTTAATTTTTATGATTTTTGTTGTTAGTTATGATAAATAATGTGTGTGGTTGATCAAATATTATTTTAAACTTGTTACCAAAAAATATTAACTTAAAACACAAAAATTTTTAAAATATGTTTGGATTTTCTTTTTTTAATGTATGTCGTAACAGACATTGGTTTAGATAGCTTTTTATACCAAGTTTATACAAAATGTATAATTATAACTTATAAATTATAATCAAACAATAAAGACATTATTGGAACTAATAGTAATGACTGATGAGTAAAGAAGTGACCTAAATTAAATTTTTTAGCATTTAACATTTACAGAGATTTGTCTATTTTAAGTCAAGTTAATGTAAGACTTAGTAGTTTATTTTAATTTTTAGGTTATTTATCTAGCTCAAAAGAAGATATTTCAAGAAAGTCAACAGGACCACCATCTGATTGGTTATTAGGCGTGGATAGAGAATTGTGGTCACAAGAAAGTGATATTCAAGAACGATTAAGGTTTGACCAAGTATTGGAAGCTGTTCTTTCTGAACTTGAACCAGTTTGTTTGTCTGAGCAAAATTTTTGTGTATCATTTTTCCAACTGGATGTGCTGAGTTCTACTACCAAAGTACGTGTGATTCATGGTACAATAATTTAATTTTTAAGAAAAATAATAATCAAATGATAATCATCATTTTATTTTAGAAGCAAGTTAAATATTTTGTATCAAATTAACTTAATATCATAATATTGATTGGAAAAATTTAATAATAATAATATAATAGTTACAATTACTATACACTAATGTACAATTATAATGTATTATAAACATAAGTTTGCTTACAAATTTATCTATATTTTTTTTAAAAATTATGACTAATTTTATTTAAAAAAAAGTGAAACAACTTTGCTTTGAAGTAGGTCACAGATTTGGAATTCAATCTGTAAAGATTTATTATTGCTTACAAAAGTTAAGATTATCAGTGAGCTCAGTGAATGAAAGTATTCTTCAAGTTGTAAATTTTGAAGTTATATAATTAGCTAAATTAAATTCAAAATTGCTTGAAACTTTTATGACATTTTAAATTCAACCAGTCCAATAATGTATGGCTATTTTAATTTGTTTGCAATTTATTGCTTAAAATATCACCAAAATAATGTAACGATTATTTATTTATTTATCATATGACAATCGGTTAGTACAAAGACGTCACAAATATACCTTATGACGTAAAAAAATGGAATAGAACAATAGTACATGCTACTCGGCAAAAAGTAACATAGAGTGGCATAACGTTTGCTTGGTTTAAGGAGACTTTTGCATCTGCATTACTCAGTTAATATGATAACAATGTATAGACAGATTATGTATGAATAAGAACAAAATAAAATAAAACCATAAAAAAAAACTTTTTATTGCTTGTAAGAAAACATTTTTTATAGTTTGTGTAAAAGTTTCTAATCTTAAATATGAAAACTACGAGTTTTAATAAAACCTGCAAAACATTATACAATTTTAAGTTCTGTATTTAGTCATAAAAAAAATAGGTAAGTGTCACAACTCTCAAAATTTGTTAGAATACCCAAACAACTTTGGATGGAGCAGACGAAAAACCAACTCAAGAAATATTACCATCATTACCTAAGACAAAGATGGAAAAAAAAATCAATGAAGAAGTTAGAAAAATGATGGGTGAAATTTTTGCATGCATCGAACCTGAACTGATTTCCTTTATACAGTATCACGAGAGAATGGACAGCTCGTAATTAATGACCAACAAGTCAGCACTGTAATCAATGATAAACATTGTCATGTTATATATTTTTGTTATAGTTATTCAATGGCAGTTTTGGTGAGACTTGGTTGTCATGTTATGTCTGCTAATGATACAGGTTCATTTCTAAGCATGACTTATGGATCTGCTTTGGTACATGTTAAAAGAAATTATGACAAACTCATGCATGCTCATTTAAGATCAATACAAGATGTTAAAATTGTTAAAAAAAATAAGTGTGGAATACTTCCTTTTGTAGCTAATTTTGAGGTAAATACAATCATTATTGTATTTAAATTGTGTTTAGGTTTTTTTTTTCTCATAAAATACTGAATCCAGACAAGTTAGAAATGAATGTTTTTTTTTTTTTTAATTTTTGTTTTTGTATAATTTTAGTACTTTGCCAAAACAGCTGAATACATTTTTAAAGGAACTGAACGTCGAACTGACTTAGATAAATGGTATGCAAAACTCATGACTGCAATGTTTGAAACTATTCACTTAGTTTCTAATGAACACCCTAAAACTCCTGCTGAAGTTATCAGAATGGGTAAATTCATTGGATAGATATGATTTACAATAATTTGAATACAATATAATTATTAACTCATTTGAATGTACGGAATTAGAAAACTTTCACCATTTGTATGCGTTGTTATCTCAGTTGAAAATTGCTGTATTAGATCAATACAGAAAAGAAGCTAAACAGAAATATAATGATGCGTTAAGTGCATATGTTACTCGTTATTTTGGTAGACCTCTTGAAAAACTTAATGTAAGCTTAATAATAAACAAAAAAAAAAAAAACTAGGTACTTTTACTTACTTATTTTATTTTTAATATTGTCAATATTTTTCAGTTATTTTTTGAAGGAGTTGAAGCTAAGGTAGCCCAAGGTATTAAAGAATCAGAAGTTGGCTATCAAGTGGCTTTCAGTAAACAAGAGCTAAGGAAAGTAACAAAGGAGTACCATGGACGAGAAGTTAAAAAAGGCTTGGATAATTTGTATAAAAAAGTAGAAAAACATCTTAGTGAAGAAGAAAATTTATTACAAGTAATTTTTTAGTTGATGTTTGGTTATTGTATTACTTATCAGTATTGTTTTGTCCAGTTTATCTTGGCTGATAGTCACTGTTTTATTTCTTCAATTACAAGAACTATTATTAGCCGTTATTACTATTGTTTAACACATCAGATACTTTAAGTTGTTATGCAATTCATAGCCACACACTTAAAACAATAATGTCTGTAAATTCATTACATTTCATTAAAATAGAACAAATTTAAATGTCATGGGTTGAGATGAATTAGACATTTAATGCTTATGGTTGGCCTGTCATAAATTGTTTGTAATTTTAAATATTAAACAGAGCAAATAATTTATTAATAAATTATAAGTATTATTTTTACTAACTATTGATATAGTTAATAATTTTATTGATTAGTCTTTTTTTTTTTTGGAGGGGGGAATTTCAAGTGTTTATGTGTGTAGTAGAGAGGTAAATGTGTTGTTGTATAAAAAGTTAAACTAAACAAATGTAAGTATAGTAGTACTAGTTCAATTGTAGTGTTAGTTATGTTTAATTTTTGATTACTAATTTTATTTAGAGTTTTCAAATTTTAAACTTTTTAATTAATCTTCAGTTCAATACTTAATTGACAGCTAAGAGGCAACAATTGAACCCCCAATAAATATGATTTTTCAGTAGGTCAAAAACAATTTTGATACCAAGTTAAACTTATGCTACATTGTTTAAATTTACGTAGACATTTAAACAAATTTATTTTGGTGTAAATAAACTAGGATGTGTTGGTTAAATAGCTATAAATATATATTGGTGGAAATGACCATGTTTTTTAATTACCTTGATATTGTTTGTGACATTTTTGGTATTTACTTTTTTTTTTTTTGTTGTAAAATTGGTTGTACTCGTAAACTAGTAAACTTAAGTATTTTAACAATAGTTATTATTTTATCAGGTGGTTTGGAGAGCTATGCAAGAAGAATTTATACAACAGTATAAATATATTGAAGACTTGATCCAACGATGCTATCCTGGTTCTATGATTTCTTTAGAATTTTCAATTGAAGATCTTTTACAGTATTTTTCAGAAATAGCTAGATCACATTAGATTATTATTTATTATAACATATAGGTAACTCGAATTAGTTATGATAAAAATTATTTATTTAAACTATTTATATTTTATTGTTTAATACCATTTACAATGCTATTTTTGTATACTATTAAATAGAGTTGAAGTAAATAAATGTAATACTAATTGTATTAATATCATTAATATAATCAAGTATTAATAATACTAATTATTAGCGTTGTTTAAAACTTAAATGTTAATTTAAAAAAAGTCTTAAACATAAATGCCATTTATACCAAAAAATTCCATAAGGGGATTATAGGTTACTTCTAGGGTTGACTGATAATTTGGTTTTTGACATATTATATATATATAATACCTAGTATATTGTATACTCGTATCATATAAGTTCTATTATTGGTTATAAATAGTTCTATTTGGCACTTTTAACCGAGTAATAATTCTCAAAAACGGCTAAAATGATTTTGTCAACATTTTGTACTTATGGGTTTTTCAATGCAAGAAATTCATTTATCAAGGTCTCTTGGAGAATTTGCGTTTTAGAGTCATGTTCAACTCCATTCTATTTAAAAAAAAATTCATGATTTCTAGCAGTTTCTACCTACAGCAAGCTGTTCTTGTTCCATTAGATGATTGATTGATAGGGGCTATGAACCCATAATCCAGTGTTAAACTCAACAGGTATAACATATTATCAAAAGTTGTTTTTTTTTTTTAGGTAATCCAAAATCATATTTTTGAAATCCGGGCGTTTTTGGTGATGGACAGATTTAGTTTTGGCAACCCCCCATCTTTAAACTTTAAAGGTTAAACAGTGCCCCATACAAATTTTTTACTCTAAAGGGATCTCTGTCTCTCCACTTTGATCTGATTGACCCCAGAACCTTGGAAACCGTTGCTGTTGTACTTGGTACATTCTGTACACAATAATGATATTATTAACATTACATTGAAGTTTTGGTCTATACTTTGTACATATAAAAATATCTACGTTATTTGAAAACCACTTGTCCACAAACGCAATTATACTATCATACAAACATATACTATTTCTACGTTAACACAAGTATCAAAGAAGTTTAATAATTAACAGGCATCAACATTAAAATACCTAGTGATACATAATTTATTATTGTTGTTTTACAGTTATTATTGTTAGATGAACTTTACACTAATTAATTTTTTTTTATTATTTATGGTGTTTGGTTGAGATTAATAAGTAGCTCAGAACAAAATTTTGATGGTGGACTGGTTTTGGCTGTGTATAACAAAACAGTATAATTACATTAGCATCTATTTTTTTTTTCATTAAATTATTTATAAGAGAATATATTACTAAACAGTGAGACAAATAATTACAATTTGTTAACATTTTTAGGAATATCAGCTGCTTGATAATTATTATTATGTAGTAATATTAAAAAATTGTTGGAAATTTAAAAACAATTGGTGATATTTGAGCAGAAAAGTTTAGTTAGGTTGGGTGTATCGATAATAATACATATATTTAAATCACTTTTAGACCATTAAAGTAAAAATAGGATTTGGAAATCAAATTTAATAATTTTTGTAGATGATGTGATAATTTCAAATTTGATACATTTTCATTATGCTTAATTTAAATGGTTAAAATCTATAATTAAATAGTGCCGTAAATTATTGTCGAAATTTTCAGAGTTCTTTGTTTAAAACGTTTCAAAATATCAGGTACATTATACCTAATTTAAAATGGTGTGAAAATTTCAGGTCTTTTCAATCATTATTTTGGCAGTTATGACCAAATAAACAAATTGATTTTGTTAAAAACACATTTGGCTATAACCGTTTTTCCCAAAATTTATCCTTTTTTTTTTTTGACATTCATTTTTAAAATTGCAAAAAGGAAATCACAAAGTACTATATAAACAACAAGAACTACCTATAAGTGGGTATGAGTGTTAAGACCGTAGCAAAAAGGATATAAAGAATCTTGTAAAAACCAATAAAATCTTAGTGACACACAGAATTTAAAATTAAGTTATCAAACTTATACGTATTAAAGTTGCGAGTATCTAAACTGAAAAATAAAGATTTTTTTAAACAAAAACTTGATAACCAACTTTAAAAATGTCCGAGTTCTAGGATTAATTCAGAAAATGTAAATTTGTCAAAATCTTTTACATTCTACATGTACCTATCTATACATTGAATTCTAAATGACTATTTGTGAAAACGTCTAATAATTTAAATCATACTTGAAAATATTCATTTTTTTATTTTTTAGATTATACTTAACTAAATCAGGTACGAAAGTCTGGTAAAAGAAACAGTCTTTAAAGATGTGTTTTAAATAAAGTATTAACCAAATAATACTGGTTAAAAATTGAAAAATATTTTAATAATCTACTTTTAAAATCTTCAAAATAACATTTTTTAGTTAGTTAGGTAGGTATGTAATTATAATTATTTAGTAAATTATACGTACTAATCGTTCTAACACTGCTACATACAACTCTCATAAAATTATATTTAATCCTATCATCTAAAGATATAACATGAGTATAGTTATTGCAGTTCACCTTTGTTAATATTGTAAAGTAAAATAAATCCATTGAACATAAATTGTATTCAAATTTCAAAGAATATGAAAGTGTTTCAGTTTACTTATTACGATTTACTTTAAGAGTGATTATTTTATTTGATAACAGAGTAATAGAATCTTAAAGTAAGCAATGTTCTAGAACCAAAATTTAAGATTTAAAAAATATTATCATTCTTCATTTCTGCAAAAAAAATGAGCTAAGTATTCAGAAATAACTTGAATTTCAGTTATTAGAGTCTATTACTTGTAAAAACGTTAAAATTGATCAAAATTTGTTGAAAAAGTTAAATTTAGACAAAAAAAGTTTCAAGAAAATAATTCATTAAATACAATATACAAACAGGGCAAAGTTGTTAGGTATACATTTTGTTTGCGTGTTTTCAACGGACTATTTCAGTCAGAAGAATTCAATTCTATTTACTGCCTAAGCCTAAACATAGAACAAAATATACAAAAAAAAAAAAAAACTTACTATCGTTATCAAATTGTGATAGTTCTGATAAAATAGAAATAGATTCTTTTTGCTAAATTTATTTTAATTTAAATGATTATGAAATAAAGATATTAGAAATCTCGACTTATTCTGGACAGTTGTCACAAGTGTTCAGAATCTTAAAATTGCCTTAGAATTGATTCGAAGAGTGTATTTCCGTGGCTACCAATATATAGGGAAAAAATATACAATGGTAAATACATTTAACTTATTCTGTGGTAAATATGTCCCGCCAAAAAAATATTATTACCATATTTTAAAATATTTGTATTTCCAAGTAATCACTATACAGCCACGACAAAAATGAGTATTTATTTATCGTCGCAATCAATGTAAAATTTCTTTCTGAACCATTTATTAAAATATAAATATAGGTCCTCGCTTTACAAAAATAAGTTTAATACAAGTACATAGGTATTTGCTTTCTTTTTGAAAAAAGTAATACTTACCTTTTTGTTTTCAAACATGACAACATTGAGAAAATGAAACGTAAAAAGGTATTAGTATACTTATGCCCTTTAACATTTTACGAGTATAATTTTCAATTAAAAATTTTTTTACTGAATATTTTTAAGTTTTTTTTTAAATATTGTTTTACTTTTTGTTTTAAAATAAAACGATTAACGGATCAAAAGTGATCTTTGACGCAACATTAGGTTTCAAGACTAAATATTATTAATTTTTCAATGTATTTTTTATGTACCTAAATAAACATTTAGAAATTTAATCATTATTATTTTAGAAAAAAATTTCATTAGCATTAGGTATGTGGGTAATGCTAAATATTTTATAACGTCTTATTTAGTCATAATTAGGTTATAGTAAAAATGTTTTCCATGTTTTCTAAATGAACAGTTTTTTTGAAAAGACCCCATTTCTTTATGTAAGTTCGGAATTATGCCCGTTAAAGGGTTTAAAATATGATATTATCTAAATTTACCCACGGCTCTGTATGAACAATAATTATTATAAGACGATTCTTATAAAATGTAGATAAAACTTTCTACTAGAGTTCACAGAAAAACTAGGTGAAAAAAAAATCGTTTTAAATTAATACACATTCCTTTGTCGAGTTTAAAAATTAAAAATGACATTTGCACCATTGAAGAATTAAGTATTTATGCAAAGTTTATTGTATACATACTATAATTTAAGAGCGCTGTTTTAGCTGCTGCTAAAGCACTATCTACAAATAAAAGTATATAATTTATATTTAAATACGTTTAATGGAGTAATGTAAATTATAATCTTAATCAGGGACGTCGTATTAAGGGGCTTGTTCAGAATGCCAATATATTAATGATTATTAAAATGAATTGTAACTATTAAATATAATTTACCTTTAAAATCTATCAAATCGGCTAAAATTAAAACATGACTACACATTATGTTGAGTTTAGTGAACTAATGTTAATGAACGTAAATTAAAAGAACAATTGTGATACAATAATATTATCTTTATACATTTCTAATGTCAAACGCTGAAAAAATCGAAGGTAATATTTTAGTTGAATTTTGAAATTAAACTTACCCATGCATTTGCCAGCTAAATTTACTGTTCAAAATCAGTAATACATATTAAGGCATCGTAATTAAGAGGGAATATCGCATCTTTTTTTTTTGTTCAAATGGTTTGATTCAATATACACCTACCTATTAACATACATGTTTAACATATTTGAAACATAACCAACCATATTATTTGATCAAAAACATTTTTTTATTTTAGATTTAAAATCAAAAATTGAAACACTTGAATGGTGAATACTCAATAAACGTATAGAATTGCAATTAAGCTTGAAACCTACTCCACGGTGTACTCTTTCAAGTTTGATTTTAAAAACAAATCAAGATAATCGGTAAATCCGTTCTCAAACTATGGCGTAAAATATGGATTCATTTTTATATACATAGATAGGTAGTACAAATTACGAAACACTAAACATAGTGAGTGGTTTTGATAAAGATCTAATGATAATAATTACAGTAGAGAATTATACAAATGTAAAAATAAAAGATAAAGATTTGTTGTTAAACACTTAAATTACTAATTTATTGATTCATTCTATCATCAATTTTATGCTATACAGAAAATTGTTTGATAGTGTTGTAAATAAATATTATCATTATTATATAGTCGTTACATACATATTGCATAATACTCATTACAAAATTGCTCACGCGTGATTACTATAAATTAAAAAAAAAATATGAAAATTTTCATGACATGTACGTATTTAACAAAATATTATTATTGCAAATATTGTGTTTGATCTGAATAATTAATAATAATGTATACATATTGTATACTCGGCACAGTGTATTTTGTATTTTTTTTTTTACTCAGCGCTAAACAGTTCACGTAAAAATTGTCATTTGATTTGATGCATTGTTTGTTAAGATTAATTATTAAGATGTTTGTATCAAAAAAATATTGACACTGTTAGTCCTATGGAAAGTTTTAGTTTTTTAACTTAGTTACTTGTTATACTCATCATGTAAAATAGTTTTCATAATTTCTTACCACCTTTGATATTTGTCGATAATGATGTGTAAAATTGCATTGCGAAATCTAAAAATTAAAATTATACGTATACTGATTTTAGCGTTATTAGTTTTTTGTCTTACACGACACCATATTCTGAACAGTTTTCCCATAATAAACTATGAAAATAAGAGTAACGATCCGTGATTAGAGTATAGGTAACTGTAAACTGTTGTTCTGTTCATAGGGTTACTGATCACTGATTTGGAATGGTGTAGCTTAACGTTTTTTTAAACTAAACTTGCAATCTTTGAAGATCGTTGCCTCTGAGCTGAGTTCGGTTTACGATAAAACATTGATTTGTTTTCATGCGATTAAAAACTTGGTTATTTGTTATTACGATTTAAAATGAGGATACAAAGTATATGAAAACAATAGAAATTAAAATGGATTAACAAGCCATGAGTGGCATAATTAAGTCACTGTCTACTGGTTTTGAAAGTGTTATTTATCGTTGTGCTTCACTCATTTTGAAAATATGTACACATTTCTATTAAATTGAAAAATTGTAATAGCCAAGAAAAATAACAAAAAGTATTAATTTATCTAAAATAAATAATTATAACAATACCTAATAATAAAGAAAAAAAAACAGAGATTTACCCTATTTAGCCGATCGGGTGGGTAGTTCGATGAAGTATTGACGACCTTGTAATAAGTCACTGTTTTGGTGGGATGGTCAATTTTAAAGTCAAGATTTGACGTTTTATATTAATATATTATGTAAAGATAAGATCAGTGAGTTGCATAAAGAAAAAATGAGAGAAACGAAACATTTACTACACGCATTTTTAAAACGTAAAGACAAATATCGACGTTGTCTGGTTCGTATTAAAATGTTGACTATAAATAGAAAAAATTTTTTTTTTTTAAAATTCAGTTTTAACTAATTTTGAGTGTAACACACAATTTTTATTTGATATAGTTGCTACTTGCTTGGACTATCTCCGTCTGGGTCTGCATGAAAAAAATCAGATTAATAACTAAATAATTGCACTTTATACAGATGTATACAACTTATGTATTTAATTCTGCAAATAATAGTATAATACATCCATTACTAAGGACCATTACTTACTGGGAAGTCCCAGTTTAACTCTGTTTTCATCTTCTATTGAAACTGGAAAATTCATGTTCCAAAAGAAATTTTATTGTATCGACCGTATATTATGAATGATTATGATTGATTTTTCTTTGCGATTTTTATTAAAATTTGAGGTTTTTTGAATATTATATAACAATAATACCATTAAGAAACTTGTTTACCAAAACAGGGTAAAACAATTAGATACTTTATCACCAACTTAGGCTGTAAACTGTATACACAGTTAGTATTCAGTAGTGTTAAGTAACAACTACGTATAGTGTCATCATTATTGAATATTTTCCAATTAATTTTAATACTTAAGTTCCATTATATGCAATCAAAATATTATATTATAATTAGAATAACTATTGAAGTTAAATTTTCATTTTCATTTTACATGATAATATCATTGGAGTGGTATACTTTTTACTAACCAAAAAAACACTTTTTGAAACGAATTGGTAACAAAAACAATGTAGAGTAAGGAAAACCACACATAAAAAAAAAAAAACTAATACTTCTAACACACATTTTTAGATTACTGAATAGTACGTTACGGAAAAATATAACTGTTATCAAGTGATTGTCGTTCTTTTTTCAATGGATATCAATGTCTCATTACGATAAAACTAATTGTTTAATTATTTAGTTTGGAGAAATTTCAAAAGGAATGTGCTTATTTTAGTATTTTAAATATTCATGGGTTTCTATTTACTTGGAATATATTCGTCGACAACTAAAATATTTAAAATGTATTTATGTTTAGTTTTATCATAGTTTAAACAAACAAATGATAATGATCATGTTATGATGAATTAGGTATATAAAGCGATTTTACTTATTTTTGAAAAACTAGTTTTGTTACATGTGTTATTTTTAAAAAGTAGTGCTTGCTTGGAAAATACACTTATGTGTGTCGATTTAAGTCGTATTGTCAGTGGCGCAACTAGCGGGGAAGTTGGCAAAGTGAAACTTTGGGGCCCTAATAAATTGGGGGCCCCCATAGACTATTTTTTTCCACATTTTATTCATTACAAATTTGGGAGGGGCCCCATTTTATATTTGACTTTAGGGCCCCCAAGTGTCTAGTTGCGCCACTGCGTATTGTCTTAAAAAAGGAAGCATAAACTTTAAATTTTTATGATTCTATTTAATTAAAAAAAAATTTAACAAATCATGTCGTTCAAAAATAATGATCTTAACAAACACATTATCACCAATCTATAGCGTAATGCTAAATCAGTTTTCTAAATATTTATTTAGATAAAATGAAAAAGAAAAATAGTGTGAAATAGTTTAAAGTTAAATGAACCAAAAGATTTATTTTTAGAAAATTATTGGTTTAAAATTACTAATAACCTACATATAATTTACATGGTCACAAACACATTTTTTTAAAAAGTTAGTAATATTTAATTTTTATTTTATGAATAGTTTATAATATAGATTTTAATTTTTAATTCATTTGAATACCTAATACTTTTTAGGCATATATTTGATGACTAGCGTAAGTTATGTTAACACGTCTACTTAATTTCATCAACTTTACAAAATGTTTCTTAAGTTTTTATCACAATGTTAGAAATTTCAAATTGAAGTTGTCGTAATTACGACAATTATAACAAATATATTTAGTTTTAGAAAGATAAGACCTCATTTTTAAAAACTATCATTGATTAAAAAACAAATCACTTAAACCAAAAAGTATTATATAATTATTTCATACTCACCAAAATTTTCAATAGCGTATCTTATATACGGCACAAGGTTATTTGATTCAACTTATAAAAATAACGAAAAAGAAGAAAACACAAGTGATTCAGTTAGTTTCATTTCATTGGATTGTTGAAGAGTATGATTCTGGATTTTATATATTGAGTACTTATAGCATAAGAGTGTATTGGTTTTAACATGATAGGTGTATGTATTTTTTTTTTTTTATATGAAAAGAGGATACGTATCTTCCAAAAAATAGGACCTATATTATTCTCCATACTCAAAATAAAAAAATAGAAAATACCAATAAAATTTAAAAATTGATATAAAACTACCAATAGTGTTCTTGACATGATAAGAATCTAAAATTATTCAGCACGTTCTTAATTTTTTGTAATTTTTAATTAGTGGAAATACATGTGAACCACGCTAAACTATTATACCAACATATTAGACAACAAAATAAATCATACTTACATTTAAAAGCATATAGTATTTGATCTGCGAGGCAGATTTCAAAAGTACTCTTTTAACATTTATTAAATTATTTTCAAATTTTAATTCGTAATATTATAAACAAAGAACTGGAATATTTATCTTACAAGAGCTCTTTTATTTGATTTTTAGTGAAGTGTAAAATACACACGTTGTAGGTATGGGAACTTAGTTCTACCATGCCCAATAATAATTTATTAATAATTAATATTTTTATATTTAAATAGTTGCTTATTATCTTAATACGTCATATTTTTTCTTAAAAACACCCAATATAACAATATGTTTTTTTATTACTCTGTTAGTATAAGAGGCTATGGTAAAAACGTGTGCAAAATTTAAGTTAACCTCAGGTTTTGCATAAAAAATCCTAATTAGATGGAGTTATAAACTAAAATCTAAAAAATTTGTTCAGAGTTTAATTTCTGTTGTTCGACAAACAATTGGTTTAGTGGAAGTATTAATCTTACAAAAGATTATGTTATGACGTAACTTATTTGGACAAAGTTTACTATTATCACTTAAAAAAAACAAAAACTCCTCGTTTCATCAATACGTGTTTTGCTACCATTAGAATTTAAAAGGTATCCTCGTAAATGCAAAAAAATCTTTGCTCCACCCAGAAACTAATACACCGTAATAAATTTTAAAACATATTGCATGATACCTACGTGATATGATTGTATGGGGTAAACAAAACAATTTAAAACGGCAACTCACCCTTACATTTTTGCACTTCTAAAATCAAAAAATACTAGATAAGTTGTGTTCTCACTTTTAAAATATTACTGCAATTATATACTCATTATAAATTAGTGAATAGATTTTTTTTTTTTATTATTTTGACGAAGAAGTTGAACTAATTCGGTTTAAGATAAAACAATTAAAGATAATTTTTATTATCCAGAAAATAATTCCTATACAATCTTAAAATAATAACATTTACTGTAATAATAAAAAGTTTAATTTATATAGGAGTTTATAGGTTCATTTGAATTTTGAACGTGCTTCTTAATTTTACTGCGTATTGTCCTTACAAACGTGTCGTACTTAATAAAATACATAATACTAGGTAATTCGTATTGTCAAATATCAATCGTTAAAAACTTACATATTTATGTTATTTATAATATTATGTGGGTAGTTAAATTCACAAAAATTATAATTACCGTCAGCACAAACAATATTAACTGTAATGCAGATCATCATGAGAAATGTAAAAAATTTATAGATTTTTGATGAAACCATATTATTTTGTTTTTTTTATTAGGCAGTAATCTAAATATTTTAACAATGTAAAGTGTCCAGCAGAAAAAAATTAACTAAAATCAGTTTCACCAAGTACAAATTTGTATACCACCAACGCTCGTAAAAAATGTAATGCGTTTCTATATGTAATGGAGTAATTGTTTTACCGAATATCAGTGAATTTAAATAAAAAACAAATATAACGCAT
Source organism: Hormaphis cornu (assembly GCA_017140985.1). Lineage (NCBI taxonomy): Eukaryota > Metazoa > Arthropoda > Insecta > Hemiptera > Hormaphididae > Hormaphis > Hormaphis cornu. Next base: position 10,142,040 of record CM029362.1, read on the forward strand.
CAAAACTGAACATTTATTTAGGTGCTTGCAGCTACAGTGATACAAAACCAATATTAAAGTTGTTTATTTTAATGTACCAATAGTACTTACGTAAAAGAAAAACAAATTAACATATCTACGTTAATCATTCATAACCTGTCATAAAAATGAGTTGTTAGAAAAAAAACATATAAAAAGACTAGTAACAATTGTTTGAAATAAAATATGTAGTACACAACTAAACTGTAATAAAAATAAATAATACATCAATTTATCTGTCAAAAATTAAAAAAAATATGCTACTATCAAATGTATAACTATATTTTTCAGAACATATATTATTATTGCCCTAGTGAGTGGTATGATCTTTATACAATACAGTTTCACTTCACTGTATTTCTTTAGAGAAAAATTACTTTAAAATCCTTTACCCCGTAGAATAAACACAGGTTTACCAAACAATGTGAGATATCAATATTTGCAGTATTTGAACGCTTTAAAATATGTTTTGATCAAGTGCTATAGAGAACTATTTTGTTTTATTTCATCCGACGGAATTAAGTAAGGTTAATACCATACCATTCCATTCTAAGATCAAAAAATGTTTTTGCAGAGCATTGCTTAAGGTTTTAATTATTTTTTTTATAGCATACTAATAACCGTTAGTAGGTACCTATCTTTTTAATGTACGGAAAATCTTGACAAAAAATACCATAAGCTGATAAATAACACGCCGATACAACTAAATACAATTATTAACAGCTCACAGCTATCGATATGTTCGAAATTAAAGAAATCTACAGGCACCATAAAATAACTAGTGGAAATTGATTATATGTGAAAGTGTAAGTCTATTTTTATCTCCAAACACGTTCAAATAAATTGAAACTTTTACCGTCCACGATACATTGGAACTGAAGAATCCCCAAGAATTTTAGTTTATTATATTGTATTATATGATATTTACTATAGAAATGTTCTCATTTTAATATTCATACAATGTTTAATAAAAATGTAGGTATTTGTGTACACTATAATGTGTTCTGTTTTCTAAATAAGTTTTCAAAAACTGTAGATTTTGAATGTTTAATTTAGAAAATTAATAAAGGTAATAAAAATACAATTTTAACATAATGCAAACATAATTTAAATTTTATTATTATTGTGGTTTCTGTCAACAAACACAATTAATTACATTTGCACAAAAACGTATCTTTTTACTACGTTAACATAAACATCAAAATAAGTTCAACAATTATTATGAAATATACATTACACTTAAGCTTAATATACAATGACATTATCATAAACATTTTAATATCTTATAATTTATTATTGTTGCTACACAATAATAGTTCAAAAGTTTTATTATTAATATAATGTTTTATCATTTATGACATTTGGTTGAGATCAAGATGAGTTAATAGGTACATCCTTGTTAATATCAATAAGCAACTGAGTACAATATAATGCTGGTGGATCGCTTTTGCCTATAGTATAAAAAAACAATAAAAATTAAAATATATCTTTGCATAGGTTACCCACAATAGAAATAACCTGTATATATTGTTTTTATAGTTTCATAAAATTGTTTACCAACCTTAAATGTTATAAAACAATGTGAAACATAAATGATAATATGTTAAAAAAAGTTTCAAGAGTAATTAGCTCGATAGTTTTTTAGTAATATTAATAGTAACATTTATCATAATTTATACTACTTATATAATATATAGGTAATCAGTATTATACTATAAAATCAATGGTAATAGTTATAAAAACACTTGAACATTATTTGTCAGTAAATGGTGATAACTGAGTGAAACATCGGTAAGGTGCCTACCGTAATTTCGGTAACAATAGATTTAAAAATTTTTTTTAATGTAAAGATAGGGTTGGAAATCAAAATTAATTCTTGTAGCCAATATGGCAATTTAAAATTTGATTAGTTTTTAACATGCGTACATTAAATGGTTTAATTCTATACAAAAATTTCGCTGTAATAAAGTCGGTAATTATGTGAAAACAATTACATCATACTTATTATTCGTTAAACTCAGAATAATAAAATTATGATGTTAAGTTAGTATTAAAGTTTTGCATGTTTTATCAGAAAACTAATGAAATTATGAAAAAAAAAATCTTCAAAAAAAATCTCAAAAAGTTCTAGAATCATAAAATGTTAAGTAGTCAAAATTTATTTCAGTTAAATCTTAAAAGTATTTATTCATCAAATTCTTTATGAGCCATGAGTGAAAACGTCAAGGAATTTGAAGCTCTTTTGAAAACTTCTACCTTATCGTAAACTGTCTTTTTTTTAATGTTTTAAATAAATTCTTTACCAAATGATACTCGATAAAAATTGAAAAATGTAATCTACTTACTTCTAAAATTGTAAAAATAACAAGATTTAGTTAAATTTTAATACATACGACTTGTTGAAACTTTGTTAATTACAGCTTTCATGAATTCATATTTGATCATATCATCTGTAGATATAATATCATTAGAGTTATTGTAGTTAACCCGAATCCAAACTGTTAACCAAAATAATTCAATTGAACGTAAGATATACTCAAATTTCAAAGAATATAAAAGTATTTCAGTTTACTAATTACAATTAGCGTCGTAACAGTCAAAATTTTATTTGATAATACATGAATAGTATCTTAAAGTAATTGTTGTTCTAAAATTAAGACCTAGAACAAATGACACTCATTATTCCTGCAGAAATAATAAATTATACGATTGGTACACGTCAGAAAAAATTAAGTTTATGAAATTAGAATCTACTTTTAAAAACGTTAATGTTTACGAAAATGATCAAAGTTATTTGAAAAAGTCAAATTTAGACAAAAATTTAGTTTCAAGAAAATAATTCATAAAATACAACTGACACAATACAGTAATGTTTGTAACAAATTTTTGTGTGGTTGTGTTTATTTTGAACACATCAATTTAAATTAAAAATATTCCGTTATATTTATTGTCTAACCTTGAAACAATTAAAAAAAAGCTTACCATCTTTATCGAATTGAGATAGTTCTGGAAGAATTAAAATTTTTCTTAGATTCAGTCTTTTTTTTAGTTTGTTTTGATTTAAATGATTATAAAATAAAGTAATTTGGAGTCTTTACTTATTAGTGACACTTGTTTTGTGTACTCAGTATTTAGAATCTTAAAATTGTTGATTAATTCTGTATTGCATAAAAAAAATCCTTTTTTTTGTACCCAAAAAGCGATTGAACATTTCTTCTACCCACAAAATCGATCGCAAAAAAAAAACGAAAACATTGTAAAAATGATACATTTTTTGTTACGCTTAGAATCTAAAAAGCATCCAACACGGATCCATTTTTGACCATTTTTTAGGTACCTATAATAGGTATACTTATATGTTAAGGTTGAAGCATATTTTTTATTGTCCCAATGAGTTCACAGAAAAACTAGATAAAAAAAAAAAAACATCATTGCACTATCAATAAAGTTATTTGCCACGCTCAGAATTTAAAATAAATCATCGTAAAATCGTGACATCCTTTGTCACATTCGGATCCGAAAAATCGTATTTGTACTTACCTATATATTGTACATTTTTGTAGTATTTAATTATAAGGATGCAAAGTTTATTATACATACTATAACTTAAAAGCGCTTTTCTTGCAGCTCCTGTAGCACTTTCTACAAAATATAAAAGTGTAATTACATTTTAATACGTTTAACGGAAAAATGTTTCAACTATAAAATTAAGTTTATAGTTGAGGCATTTTTCTCTTTTTCTGCTCTTTCGAATTTCTATTAATATAATATTATGTCTGCATGAGTGCATCACAGATAACACGAAATGTTTTTATATTAAGTATACGTGGTTGTATCTTACTTATCGTGATGGATTTTAATACGTTTAATGGAACATTTTTTTAAAATTAACTCAATCAAGGTATATAAAAAAAATCAACTAGAACGATACGATTATAGTGCAAAATACGAATAATGACAATGTTAATGATTTCTTACATTAATAATTCGTAACTATAAAATATAATAATTTACTTCCAAAATCTTTCAAGTCTTCTAAAATTAAAATATGATGTGTAGAGTTTTGTGAACTGTTCATTAACATCAATTAATAGAACAATCATGCAATAATAACTTTTATTTCTAATGTGAAACGTATAGATAAAATTGAAAATTTACCCATGCATTTGGCAATTAAGTTTGCTGTTCAAAATCAATATTTTATTAATGCATTGTTGTTAACTGTATTCTGTAATCTGTATAGGCAAAAGTTATAGTTTCACATAAATTTAACCCATGTGAGAGAATCAATAGGGGGATTTGAGCGGTTGAACTATTAGTAGGTGTATGTCATAGTGTTATATTATGTAAATTTCAACTATTATTTTCAAGAAACTTTAAGAAATTATGCTTTGATGAGCAGATAGAGATACGCAGAGAGAGACCGACCGAACGGCGCAGATTTTATAACGTTCTCGTTTCTATCGTTTCTATCACTCTAGAGTATCTATTATCTAGAGGTATTGAACCCTATAATTTGTGAGTTGTTTTTATAATGACCTATCTACTGGTCGTTACAGTAAAGATTTCTATTGAAAAAAAAACTATTTGTTGTAAAATAGGTACTAATTTGTTGATAATTTCTATTTTCAACATCATGTTATGAAACAATTAGCTTAAAAATTTAGTAAATGAATAATTACATACATGCATAATTTTGTTTACAAAAATCAGCACTATTGATTCCTATATTTATGAGAAAAAAAATGATGATTTATTATTGGTATTTTACAAACCGATAATCTAGTGAACGGGTGTGGTAATTGATTGTAAAAGAGGTTTTCGAAAGAAAAATTCGGAGAATGATTTTTGTACCATGCAAGGATGATCGAACCGGAAAAGGAAGGAAACGACATAACTATGAACTCTAAAACCTTTTTGAACGCCCTAAATTATAAAAGAAATCTCAGTCAGAAGACTGAAATGGGCAAAGAATGCATGGAGGAAACAGGGATAAATAATAAGGATCGCAATAGAAAACAACCAGAAAACGGACCTTGGGAAGAATTTGCTTAAATAGGAGGATTGTGTAGCTGAAGATGTAAAAGGAATTAGAAAATGAATCGCGATGGAGGGAAGCAGTGGAGGATAGAGATAGATGAAAGAATATCTTTGCCTGGTCTTTAAGGCCGTTTCCCCTTATCTACAAAAAAAAGAGAGAAAAATAGTTAATTAAAAAAGTACAAATATGTAAATTAACCAGACGGGTCGAGACAGCTATAGTAGGGTACCTATTATACAAGTAAATAATTAATTATTTTCATAATTTCTTACCGCCTTTGAAGTTAAACGTCAATGATGTGTAAAATTTCATTGCATAATCTAATAATTAAAATTAAACTGATTTTAGGGTCATTTGTTTCATGTATGTCTTACATAGTCCAGTGATTTGGCTTGCAGGTAACTGGTTTGGAACTGAGCGGTAAACCACTGTTAAAATTTTGTACACCAGATTACTGATTATCAATGATTGGCAAAGATTATCTAAGATTATCAAGATTATCCTCGAGATTATCTGAGATTAGCAAAGTTTATCTAAAATTATCAAAGATTATCAAGATTATCTGAGGTTAGCAAAGATGATTAGCAAATGATTAGCAATTATTAGCCCACTTTGCTACAATTTTTTGTATGTGTCAATCCATGACTGTAGCTCGGAATATAGAGTATCTACGAAATTAATCTTGTAGTAATTAAAAAAAATTATGACATAACTTGTCAAAACTAGTTTTTTCTCGTTTTTGTAGTACATCTTTGAATATAACTACTCTCTCGACTACTTTTGAATCTAGTTTTGAGTTTTAAATCCTTCTTATTATCAAATGTACCTCACAATTTATCTATTCCTATTTAATAATAATTTTTACCTAGCTTTTTACTTAACTTTTAAATTTCTAATAATACTATGCTTAGATGATAAAATATTTTAATGAACTAACAGGTGATCTCAAATCGTGATATCATATTTATTGAAATGTGTACTATAAATTAAAATACATTTCTAATTTCTGAAATCATTTTTTGTTTATGCTAACTTGAGAAGAAGGAAAAAGTCTCGGAAAAAATATAATGGACCTAATCATTTTATAATGTTTTTAATTCACAAAATAAGGTACAAATATGTAAGAAGTAATATTGCTGTTACATCAATAGTGGATAAGATGAGAGAAAAAAGACAGAGGTGGTTTAGGCATGTGAATCTGAAGTCTGAAGCAGTAAGAGTGGTTATGAAAACAAACATTAAAGGAAAAAGATGTAGAGAAAGACCAAAGAAGAGATGGATGAAAACTATTGAAAGTAAGAGTTGTTAATGTGTGAGTAGGGGATGTGAATGATTGTAACAAGTGTAACGATAGGACAAGGGTGGCTGACACTAAATAGTTAAGAAGAAAGCGAAAATAAAGAAAAAGAATTAAACTTAAAGATCGGATTACTCCTTCTACCCAAAAAGTGATGACGAACAATCAAATTTAAGGTTGTCAGTAGCCAAATTGTCGAAAAAAATTTGATTTTTAGACTATAACTCAAAAACTAACTCGAAAAATAATCATAAATTCAAAAACGCTTCAAATTAACAAGGGTTTTAATTGTTATGATTATTGAAGATTATCAAAGATTATCGAAAATTATTAAAGATTATCGAAGATTATCAAAGATTATCATAGATTATTAAAGATTATCAAGATTAACATTGGATTATCAAAGTTTTGTACACTGACTATCGAAGTGGTTTACCCCTCATTTGGAATGGTTTAGTTTGATAAATGTGCTTCGTCCATTTTCGAAATGTGTAAAAAGTTGAAATAAAGTTATTGCCAAGAACCCTAACAAAAAATATCAATAGAGGTACCCAAAATTATTGTAAGACAAAAATGAAGTAACAACTGCTGATTGGGTGGGTAGTTTAATAATGTATTGACGACTTTGAAATAAGTCGATGTTTTGGATAGGTAAATCAGTAGTCACTGGTTTGAAAGGCGTAGTTTGAGGTTTTAAATTAATTTATGATATGATAGGATTGATTTTACAGTTTACTACTTGAAAATGTTCGGGCACAAAAATAAATCATTGAAAAAAGTCCAGTAAGTTCAATAAAAAATTAATGAAAAAAACAAAATTTTTTCCACCAATTTTCAAATTTACATTTATCTGGTTTGTTTTTATATTTCCAATAGGTGAAATTTAAAAATAAAATTTAAACTAATTTTGAGTAAAATTAAAACTTTAAATTTGAAATATTTGCTAATTACTTGGACCGTCTCCGTCTGGATCTAAAAAAACAAGATTTATAATGGTATAATATACTTTATACAGATGTATTATAGAACTTATGTTCTGAATTTTGCATTTGATGCATTCATTACCGACAATACAATACTTTAATAAAATTTAATTGGTCCAGCTGGACTATAACTTACTGGGAAGTCCCAGTTTAACTCTTTCAGCATCTTCCATCGAAACTGAAAATTCACATTTTAAAAGAAAATTCATTGTATTGACTGTGTGTGTGTGTGTGTGTATGTGTGCGAATACGATAAATAATTTTTCTTTGCCGTTTTTATTGAAAATTGAGATTTTTTTAAATATTAATGGCACCAAAAAAATTTAATGTCTAAACATGGTGGAAAAATTACCTTATCATCAACTATAGGTTGTTTATTGTACAGCTAGTATTTAGTAGCAATAAGTAACAGCCAGTTTGATAACTATTGAATATTTTCTAATTAATTATATACTTAAGTGCCATCATGCAATTAAAAAAATATGCTATCAGCACAACTATTGAAGTTTAATTCATTTTATTTTAAAGAATAATGTCATTAGAGTGATATATTTTATACTAACCAAAATAACACTTTTTGAAATGAATTGATAATAAAAACAATGGGGAGCATAAAAAATCACATATTATAAAGAAAATCTTATGTTCCTAACACATATTTAGTTCAAATATTAAGTACCTACGTTAAGAAAAAACATAACTGTTTCTTTGTCACATTTTTTACAATAATTATTATTTCTTGTATTTAGATAAAACAAATATTTTATATTTTGCTAATAGAAATTTAAATTGTTGGGCCTATTAGTATATTTTATGTATTTAAGTGTTTGTATTTACTTGGAATATATTCACCGTCAACTAAAAATTTTGTTTTACAAAAAGTTGAATATTTTATAATGTAAATTGATTTTACTGACATTTTAAAATAAATTTTTGTTTTACGTGCCATTTAAATGTCAAATTTGTGATTTAGTATAATAAATTACACTATCGACTTATGAATTAGACGTTCAAACATATTGTCACAATACCCTAAACTAAAAGGTGTCTTCAGCATAAATAATTATTCCCTCATTTTTGTATCTGGGCAACATGACATGACTGGTGTAACTAAAATTTTTTTCTACACTTAAACTAGTAAGATACCGGGTATGATAAGAGATGCTAACTTATTTCTTAACATTTTATACAGCTGATTTGATTTAAAAATACTCATTGATAAAATATAACATTGTGACTTGTTTTTTAAAACATATAATCATTGAAAGAAATTTTCCATTTTCAAATTTCCATCCGTTGTCATTGTAAAACGCTCAGAATCTAAAAAAATTAAAATCCATTGCTTGGAAAAGCAATACTAATTTGCATCGGTGTCATGTTGATTATTTTAAGAAGAGAGGATTTAAATAAATTTATGAATTAATTAAGTTTGAAAGAAATGATCAATCATTGCTATCAAAAACAAGTGAGCGTAATCGTCTCTTATCAAGCACATAATTACGATATATATATATTATACATATAGGTAGCTTAATACTAAATTAATTGTAGTATTAAAACATATATAATAATAATATATATATATATTATATAGTTCTAAAAATAAAAAGGAAAACAGCGTGGAAAAAGTTAAGCTAAGATGAATCAAAATGATTTTTTTTGTTAAATTTTAAAATTATGCTACACTTGTTAAATTAATCAGTTTGAAATGCCCAACAGCCTACGCAGTTACATGGGCTATACAATGTATAGTATACATATATAATATTATAAATTGAAAAAGTTAGTAACAATTTACTTAAATAATATATATATATATTTTAAGTTTTAAATCATTTGGATACATAATACTCGTACACTTTTTAATTACATATTTGAATTTAATGTAAATAATATGTAAGTACACCGCTTAATTTCAACAAGTTCCTAAAATGTTTCTTAAAATTCTATGACAGCCTTTAAAGACTTTAATATTTTAAAATATTATAGCTCGATCATCGACATTAAATTTAATATTTATAATTTGAGTTAGATGTATTATATTATATTTGTATATAGTATACGTGTATCGATATATGTATATAAATTAGGAAAAAAAATTACTAAGACTCAATGATAGACGATTTTAAAAGTGTTTCGTTGCATGTCGATATAATATTCGATGAAGTGTAATTAGATAATTTTAAATAATGAATTATAAAAAGAGTAGGTATTTGTTATTCATTTATTTGAAAAAAAAAAAAAAATTTTTTTTTTGCATAGGTTTGTTAATTATAAATAATTATAATTATACATTTAACATTATACATAAAAATAATTATACATTTTACTCTGAAAATTTTTCTCAATATTTCAACAAAAACTTCAAATAAAAGTTTTTACAAACAAATCTGCAAAAATTTAAAACGATTTCCAAAATGAAAACATTTTAATTAATTCAAACGTGTTTAAAATCGACCATAATAAATAATAGCGTACTTTAGATATTTTGAGAAAATTCTAAGTTATTTGGGTTAAGTTTAGAGAAGCCATCGGAAAATAAAGAAAAATTAAAATTATTTGAGTTTACCATAAAATTAACAGTTTTTTTTTTAAAAAAATGTATTTTTTATACTGTATATTTTCCATTTATATACTGACTAACAAAGGTTTCAAATAAATTTCCGAATTTTGTACTATTTATACAAATATATTTAGTTTAATAAATATAAAATCTCATTTTTTACAAATTATTGTTGATCAAAAAGCCACTACCTATTGAAAGACAAATATTATGGTTATTTTATAATCTAGTTTAAACTTACTGTAATGTTCCATTGCGTATCTTATATATGGCGCAAGATTATTAAAACGATCTTACAAAAAAAAAAAAAAAATTAATAAAAAAGAAAAAAGTAATAATTAAGCTATATTCACTATGGTTGAATCATTGTGCTGAATTTTGTAGAATAGGATTTTAGATTCTGAGTATAGCAAAGAGTGTGTTTAACGTGGTTTAGTAGTCTTAACTTGATGTGTGTGATTTTTTTTTTTTTGAATATGAATAAGACGATAATTTTTACTAATAGGCCCCGATTATACTCATGTTACATCCAATTCTGGTAAGTTGTTTTTGTTGACGGAATTATAGAAACTTTAAATGTTTTTTTTTTAAAAAATGAAAAATACAGTTTAAATACATTCAATTTTTTTTTGTCATTTCTGTTAACATAAATAACCGAAATAGAAAACACGGCCCAAATGTGTTCTCATACTGAAACTAGAAGATTTAATTAAATCAAAACTGCAAAATGATTTTAAATTTTTATATTTATTTAAACTTTCGTAAAAGTTTGTACAAATAGTACGAATGGTACTAAAACGACACTTTTTTATAAATACTCTTTTTATAGGATTTCGGAAACCACTCAACGGATTTATTTCAATTTTTATTTATCGAATACATATATTAAATTTTGTTTAATATAACCGAAAACTAGGCATGAGCGTAAAGACCGGAATACTCCGAAAGAATTTATAGTGGTTTCATAGAAGAGGGAGTGGAAGAAACTATTACACTTATATAATTATTCGCTTTACACAGAATTGTTTAAGAAATTAAATAAAATAATTTTTAAAAAATACACACATATCTTTATACGACTATAAATTTTCTCGTTACGATCAGAAATTTAAATTTATTTTCACGTTTTTTTACGTATATATTTATTGTTATACCAATGTCCAATATGATGGTTAATGTCCTTTTTTTTTTATCAACTATTTATGTTTTTGATTTGTAGCAACACATTTGAACAAAATTAAACAATTACTATATCAACATGCGTAGACAAAGAAATAAATCGTACTTACATCGAAAAGCATATAATATTTGATCTGTGAGGAATATTTTACATTAGTACCTACTATTTTAACTACTATTTTATCTCGACAACATTGTCTTTTTAGATGACGTGGATGGGTTTTGAGGAGTGAGTGCGTTAAGTTAGGAGGATTTGAATGGTGTTTAATACGGAATTTAGTATGATATTTTCTTTTCCACCCCTCAATGACGCGTCTGATTTCCATACAATCATATATATCGATTAAATGATTATATTATTACGTATTTAAACAAAGAATTAATTTTACTATCATTTTTCCCAAAAAAAAAAAACATTCCTCGATTTGTCAATACATGCTTTGTCCAAAAACTGAAATATTATCTTAATACATTTTAGAACAGAATGAATAATATTATTGAGAACTATTGTCATATCATGGTATTAAATAAACGTAAAACTTTAAAACTGTAACTCACCGTTACACTTTTGCACTTCTAAAATACAACAAAGTTGGACAACAATATTAGGTAACGTACACGGAACTTATTCGTAATTAGTTAAAACTTTTGGGGTAGGTAGTATAATTTTTACTGGCTAATTATACATATGCAATCTTAAAATAATAATATTCACAATAATAAAATAAAGTCGAACGTATAAAATTAATTGGTACATTTTAATGCACTTCTTTAATTTTAATTATTGTACAAACGTATCATAATTTAATTATTTTTATTTTTACACACTAGAACTTATATTACACTTATTAATAATTACTCGTATGTAGCAAAATTTATAAAAATATTATAATTACCATCAGCACAAACGATATTAATTGTGGTGAAAATCATCACAAGAACCATTAAAAATGTACAGATTTTAGACGAAATCATTTTATTTTGTTTCTTTACGGTTATTGTCTAAATATTTTAACTGTTCAGCAAAGCAAAATCGACTGCACTTAGTCACATGAAATACAAATTTTTATACCATCAATACTTGTGAAATATCAATGTTTTGCAGTTTTTTAACTCAAAACCAATGGAATGAAACCAAAAAACAAATATTACCCTTTACAACTTATGGTGCTGAACATGTTTAAAATGTACTCAATACCTAGTTTTAAAGTTATTGATTTTAATGAGTAGTTACATTACTTAAAAAAAAAAAGAAATAATAAACATAATTAAGCTAATCACTCATTATTATAAAAATTGCCTGATTCTAATAAAAAAAAAAAAAAAAAATCTAGAAATAATTGCGTTTAAAACAAATTTAACATTTGGACCTTTTAGGAACAAAGTACATTTTTATTCAATTCACCATACAGGGAGTAGATTTATTTATTATATTTTAGTTCTGTTAAAGTAAAGACGCATAATATATACGTTCTAAATATTTTACTAAATGATCGAAATAAAGATGTATACTTATTGAGATATATTATGTATATAGACGCGTATGACTTTGTTTATTTAAATATTTGAGAACAGATAACAGTGCATAATATAAAAACTAAATGATAAAATGTTGAATTTTTTTTACTGTCAACAATTTTTTGGCTAAAAGACGTGATCAATTCTATTAATAGTTGAGTTAGAAAATAAAGTAATTAGAAATATTAGCGAAAAGTTATAGTATGATGGGAAGTAGGGTAGGTCACACCTCTGAGTGTGTTACTATTTTGAATAGAGTAGTAGGTTTTACATACTAAACATGGTATCACATAAAAAAATAAAGGAAAGAATAGATTTAAAAAGAAGAAAAGTTAATTTCAGAAAGTAAGGAAAGAAAGGAATTGGAGCTGAAGTATCAATGTATGGATAGTTTTTTTGTGGTTCGTTTCATAAATACATGTTATACATTACTCCCTTTCTTTCCTTACTTTATTTTTTTTTTTACTAAATAATACAACAGTTTGCTAGAAAAGTTGCATGTGCAGAGTAATTCTTTTTAATTTTTTGTAGTCACTACGCACTTTTGTATTAATACATCGACCTGTATTTTATGTAAATAGATGTCAAATGTTATTCATACATCACAATAACGGTTTATATTCAATGTAATGTTTAAATAGAAAATTAATAAAATATTTAGACAATTTTAATACATATTTAGTTTATTAATTATTAATACAACACAATTTTGCAAACTCATTAAAACCAAACAAGTTAAAACATAATTTTAAAATTAATACACGATAAGTAGATACATAAAATCCCATTATCATATAGAATTCTCTTACTAGATAGTTTGTCAAATTTGCTGTTGATATTATGTTTTATCGTACATTAAAATAACCAGGTCATAACAAAATAATCTTGGTTTTTTCGAAGGGCCTAAAATAAAAAAATAAAAAATCATGAATAAATTAGCATAATTACTATTCAATTGTTTTTTTTCATTATATTTTTAAAAGGTTATGTTATCAAACATTTTTACGAAAAGAAACGATGTTAGAAACATTCAAAATGTCAAAGAAGAATTGATTAGTAAGAGAAAAGAAAAGATTAGTTTGTAATCACTAAATGTGTAATGTTTCTAAATACTAATGAAAATATGTAAGTTATGATTTATGAGTGATAATTGAGTTAAAATTCGGTTAGAATTCATCAGATATTATTAAATTTTTCAATCACTCTTATAATATAATTGTTGATAGTTCAAATCAAAAGTTTAGTGTAAATATAATCATATATAATACCTACGTTATACGTTCATATTTCTCACAGAAATTTATATCTTTTATAAATTACTTTTATATAATTACGAGAATATAAATAATTTGAATAAATTTATTGTTTTAGTATAAACATACTTTTTCAATGTATTATTTGATGTGATTTTCAAATCAAAATTTTTTTTATATTTTCAACTATATGGCATATTTTTTGTTTGTTGTGCATATCATATAAGATCTTAAAACTTTTATTTTGTGACTCACTGTTTGCACTGATACAAGTTTTTTAATGTAACACTTTTTGTTTTCAATTCTTTTCAAAACAAATTTTTTATTTATGGAAATGTATTCAATTTAGTTGTATTTAACGAGAGTTAGTTAAAATGTATTAAATAGTATCTGCAAAGTTGGACTGAATAGGCCTATTGTTCTTAGTGTATTAGAGCCTATTTTACTTACGCAAATACGGGAAAATGAAAAGCTTAATGACTTATAGTTTGATGATATAACTTGTTCAGTGTGTAATTAAAATTGCACTCATAAATGCACTTAAAACAGTCTGTACTCATAGCCCTTCAACATATTTAATTTAAAATAAAAATTAAAATATAATTTCATACCACCTCCGACCCATTTGCTTAATTCGTCAAAATACTGCATTGCAAAATCTAAAAATCAAGATTATACTGATTCTGACAAAATTTTCTTAGTGCCTTATATGATATAAAATTATGTGTTTTGTCGTGCATTGCATAGAGAAAAAGTATAAATGGCAATGAATTAGCAGAATATTTTTTGAAAACTGAAAACATTTTTCCAATTCTGTCACTATTACGAAATATTTGTAAAGGTTTTATTGGTTAAAACAACGATTATTTTTATTTATAAGCTACAGTACCATTTTGGAACAACATCGTTATACAATTAATTAAATAATTAAATCCACTTGTTTTTTGGAATCGTAAATTATTAATTAGTATAATGTAGAAAACATTACTCAAATTTTAATTTGAATGATTAACTGTAAAAACGACAAAATAATTTTAATCACCTTCAGTATAAACAAAATGGATTTCGAAGAAAATCATCGTAAGCATGAAGGTACAGCTTGTAGACGGGCTCATGTTGGTTCCTTCAGAGAAATATGTGTATTCTAAAAAAGTTAAAAAGTTAAACAACTGAGAAACGCTGTAAAAAAATAAATACCAGTTCCAACTAGGTACAAAATATAAAATAGTCTAAATTCTAAAATGTCTCTACGGATAATATTTTAATAAAGTGTTACATATAGATTATATTATGCACTTTAATAATTAATGTTTGTAAACATATGCATAAAACATACGTAAAAAATGTATGTACCTACTTATCATGCATGACGTAAATCTACTAGCAATAGACAATACCTACATTTTAATGTTGTTTATTTTTTTTTATCAACTATTCATCTAAATTGTTTTTAAAAACTGAATATAAGCACGGCGTTATAACTTACACTGCCGTGGCCGTATCTTGCATCGGTTTTTTGAATACCTACCTGCATGTGTTATTTGTTCAAGTGATGTATAAACATTCTAAGGAAAAAATATGTTTTTTGAGCAACGGTATGTTATGTTTAGAGAAACATCAAACATGTAATAAATAAGGTAGGTAGTGTATGTACTATATTACAGAAAACGCATTAGTTTATTAAACTTGTGTATGAATAACTTTAATGGGACATAATATTATGACAATGGATAAATAACTTAATTTTAACATTTGTTTAAAAGAGTTGTTAACATTTATTGAAATTTCCGTAGAGCAAAAAAAAAAGAAAAAGTCACTATACGAAACGACTAAACATAACTTATTGACATTTCTAACGAATAATTCTAAACTCGAATTGACTTACCTAACGAACTATCTTTTAAAATTGAAGAATTATAAACTAAAAAATAGTCAAAATATTTCGCAGTTAATATGATTTTTGGACATATGTCAAACGTCTGTTCCGTTCGCAGCAAATTTTCACTACTTATACATTACTTTTTTTTTTTTAGTTGTTTTGTTATTCTGTTAACACTTCATCCGGATGTTAGAATTTACAAATATTTTTTGTTACAATCCATCCAAGGAAATTTTGTTTTGTTTTTTAGGACACTGTACTTTTTTCTATTTGATAAAAGGTACCTTTTATTTGAAGTACTCTTTGGTACTTTTGACTCTCGAACGATTTTTTCCGTAATTTTGTAATTTGTATTGCATTAATTCAACTTTTTATAGTTAACTATAATTTTTACTGTTGCAAAGTTATGTTAATTTTTATTTTTTTTGTTATTCAGTGGAACTGACCACCAAAACTAATTCATTGACTTTTTTTATTTTGATCATTTATTCTCCTAATCATATAAGTTGAAAATACTATTAAATTGGCGTTTCATGATTTGTGAATAATATTTTAGCAAAAAGAAAAAAAAACAACTTTTTTTAACTGAGTTTTGTTTATTTCATTTTATATCTTATTTTTTAATTTATCCACCTAATTTTTTTTAACTTTTAACTTTTAACTAAAAGTAATTGAATTGAATTAACTGAGCCTATTGCAGCTAATTTATTTTCACTATCTCAACCACATTGTTTATTATGCACCGCGCGCACTCACAATAAACACATATACAATATGCTAATAATATAATATAAATACTATTATACTTTATGAATGCATTATTTGATTATTTTATACAGTATACTATACAGAAGCGACGTTCATATAAAAAGCTATTCGTAGTATAGTTATATTACTCGTAAAAATGATAGTTAAACAAACTTTGCTACTAATACAAATAAAGTGTTTTATGATTTATGGTGATTAGCTAAACATTAGCTGTTGCTCGTGCTCTCCGCATTGAGTTTTATAAGTTCTTCAAAACAAAATTGTTCGTATCTTTTTGATTTACCTTTAATTTAAAGAAACGAAAATATGAATTTAAGTTCATCGTTACCTCTTAAATATAACCAAAAGAGTTATATGTATACAATACAAATCGTCTTTTGGCCTGTAAGATTTTGTCAGAACGCGTACCGCCGAATCATTTGTGACAGATATATAATGCGAAAAATAAATTAAAATAACTAAACGTGAGCCTATATAAAAGTAATTAATATTTTATAATTTTTTTTTTGTTTATAGACTGATAATAAGGGGAAGTTTTCTTTGTTACAATTGATAACACCTTCACTGGTATTGATTTTTTTTTTGTAGAAAAAGAATGAAAATGCTTCGATTTCTAAGGTCATTAGTCATTTGTACATGGTACATTGCATTATGACGTTTGAATTGAATTAGCCCCAAGTTTGGTTGAAAAGTGTTTTGATTATGTTAATTTTTAATTTACAATAGGAAAATTCAATGTGTGGTATTGATTGTTAAACATAATGAGTAAAAATAAACGTTTTAAATGAATCTATGTGATTGAATAATAGCCGCTGGACTGAAATGTGTTCGTTTTTACCTTTGCTTTGTTATCTGCTAAATATTATGATTTATGATGATAATATTTCGCTAATATAACAATGACACATACCGATTGTTGTACATCGAATAATCAACTGTTCCATATATTTTCGTTCGATTTCATCTAAAAATATCATGTCACTATTTTATAATATATGTAGTAAGTATGTACCATATCGATATTGTTATTACAATTCTAAAAAACAACATTTTTAAAACAGTTATAACATTTTGTTTTAATATAAATAAACTATAGATTGTAACAGAGACAATTTCCAGTTAGTAAAATAAGTTTTTGGAGAAAAATTAGTAGTATGGTTGTGAAGGTAAAAAAAAAATTAAACCACTATTTTAATTTTCAGTTTAAAAAATTTTAATAATTTGTTTGTTATCATTTTGAATTTACTATTGGCCTCCAGTTCATATTTTAATCGAAGTCCTTAAATATTGTTGTAGTTTGAAGTTATTTTTTATGTTATAACATTCTTTTAGAAGTAAGTGATATGTATTTGTATTGAATTCTCGGTATATAGGTATAATCTCGGTTTCATAAAAGTATTTGTGCAATTATTGTTTGTTGTGAATTTTTTATATGATTATGTTAATATACTTAAGGGATGAAGTAAATAATACTATTTATGATGCACATTTAAAAATAAGTTATTTAAGATTTCAAATTTTATTTGAAGAATTTAACTCATAATAAACAATTATCAAAACCTAGCGAAGCTTTTATACAACTCTTGATAAATTATATTGAAATTGATTAATTTAGACTAATAGGTAATAGCTAACTATATTAGATACTGTCAGAAAAATTTCGTTGCATTTTTGAGTTAGGTAAAATAATATAATTACAAAAAAAACTTACAATCAGCTCCTTGAAATTGGGAAATTTCTGTAAAACGTCAATGTCTCCTTTATTTGTATTCTTTTTTCTATATATTTTCATTATGAATGATAGTATAATACAGAAATTATTTTATTATTCACTAGAGAGTTAATTATTTAATTTTAAAAATCACATTAATTTTCATCGAGTAAATTTATTTTTTATACATTTTTTTTTTTTTATACTTGTGTGAATATTACATCTGATAGTTAGTTTGCTCATATGACATAAATTGTTCTCATTAGTCTACATAAGTTGTTCTCTCTGAAAAGCGATGTTCCTTTTTAGTTTTTTTAATGGTGAAACAATGTTTAAGATGCACGAAACAAAAAATTTTAGAATATCAATTGTTAGGAATAAAAACTTCGAAGTCAAAAAGTAATAATGTTTAGTAAAGAGAATGCGACTACAGACTCTTTTTACAATGCAAAATATTTTTTGATTTGAAGCAACAGTGAATATAGTGGTTATATTCAAAATAAATAATATTGTAGAAGTTGAAATACGAGAAGACGATGAATAAAATAACAAATTTGGGTAAGTATGGAAATTGTTTTTCTATATGTACCTATTATTAACAATTACATACAAAATGGGTATCAGGTATAAACAAAAAGCCATTTTTTTTACAGTGGCTGAGATTTCTAAGAAATATCATTGAATATAGCTTAATATGTTTAGTATGATTTAAATTTAGAACAATTATTCAGGTAATAACTCAAAATCGTAATATATATATTATATTAATAACCTTTTTAGTTTTTCGTATGTAAAAATATTCAGTTTGTTTCTTTGTATAATATGTTTGAGATGTATCACAGAATAGCACAAATAATAGAAAACAATTTCAATAAATAAGTATAAGAATGTAATACGCACATTACAGAGTGATGCATAGTTTATAGTACATACTTAAATTGGTGTACGCTATTTGCAAAGAATTTTTAGCAGTATTGTATTCTAAAAAATTAATACAAAGTTAAGGTGCATCAATGAACAATAAAATTTGTAAATTTAATAAACAACAGCTTTACAAAATCAAATAAATTAATAAGTCTTCATGAAAATAGTAATAAGCATAGAGTGTTTTGTGCAATTATCGCTAATTATTATTAATATAGTTGTTGGATGCCGTAGCGGCTTTGACGAAACTTTAATAAAGCAAATTGTACAATAAGGTTTACTTCTAACCACAGTGAAGATAACCGTTTTCTATAATACGGTTTTTTTAAATAAATTATAGGTATTTATAAAATCAATTACCTCCAAATATTTTCAATTTATCTAAAGTAAAAGTTTGAAAACGTGTTGAATTAGATGATCCAACAAAGTGAAGTTATTGTAAATTAACATAAATAAGTAAATTAAAGTAGTGCATTAGATGTGAATCTTTTGTTAGGTATAATGAAGATAATATTTATACTCGATTGAAAATGAAAAATCGTTGAATTTTAAAGAGCAAAAAAAAAAAAACAATAAAAACATGTTACAATAGCAAATGTAATGTTTTATGAAAAGATTTAAGAAAAAAAACGGACAGTGTTTGCAATGATGGAATACAATTTTGTTTAGGTTAGTTTCGTAAAATACTTTCATACTTAAAAAAACACCCGATTTTTTAGCGGTGATTCCAAGTGTGTTTCGCTGTTTTTGACATTTTTGTGAATTTGTTTTTGTCATTGAGTCATTTACGCGGGCTTTAATAGTCATAATTGTTACGATAACGAGGGTCAAAGTTGATACTAAATTTTCTTTTATATATATGATAAAAAAAATCTGATTTTGAAGCCATAAAAATTATTCACGCAAACAGGTATTAGTGGGTATAGGTTTATGTCGTATGTACCCATGTCTGAATATTTTTATAATCAACCGAAAATTGGTCAGATTTACCTTTCGGTTAACAAAATTTGTTGTTGGATTCAAATTCGTAATAATACTTTATCATCCAATAAAATTATAAGATTCACTCTTCGTTGTAATTTTTTTTTTTCTAATAGCTTTAATCGTGAATTTATATTTTTGAAAATTAGTCTATTTAATTTTAAATCAAACTTACGCAGGCATTCAGCTTCCCGTTCTTCATTGTTGTGCATATAAAAGTTTGTTAAGTTCAGGGCCATCGATTATACAAGTATAAAATAAGTATAATATAAAGGACGTCAGCCATAATTTTATTGAGAGTTGAAGAATAATAATAACAATAAGCTTAGTCAAATTCAAGAAAATATAAACTTGTTCTAACACAAGAGAATTTTTACCATTTAGATATAGTGGAAAAAAATAAAATTCAATGTTAATTACTACAGTTCAAATAATAAAACAAAACTATCAAATACTAGTAAACAAATTTAGGTACACACATAATCATACTGTTAGATTTAAACTGATTTTCGCAGCTGAATTGTGTTCATCTTTATTTTTAGATTCCTTTATATTTTATTGATGCCATGTTACACCTACGATAGGTTTTTGAACAAAAATGATATTATGTTGAAGCGTTTTTCAAAATTTTCATTAATTTTTGTGTTATACTCCAAAACCAATAAATTGTCAAAAATTTTGAGTCAAACTACGAAAAAATCGATAGTTCTTGATCATTTTCTTAGTTTTCTTGGTAGAAGGATTGTCCCGCATTTTACCTTGAATACAACAAAAAAGTTGGGATTTTGGTTTTAGATTGTACACAATGTGAAACTATTTTTGGAATTATGATTTGTATTTGAGTAATGACCTAAAACACAAAAACTGAGATGTTTTTCATTATTAATCTCGAGAAATAAAATACGTAAAAAAAAAAATGCCTTAATACTAATACATTACATAGTGTACTTCAAACACTAATAAGTCATAAAATAATTAATTATTATATTTTTACGTACCCTTATAGTCATGTTGACAAAATACCTTTTTTTGAAGCCCTAAATGTTCAAAATAAACTTTTTAAGTTAACATCATTATATTATTATATTATAATATATTTAATTTTATGTAGTGTATGCAAAACTAAATTTGTACGACAAAATAATTTTACTTTCCGTTATTGGATAGTTACTTAGATATAAATAAAATTTCAAAAAACCTTTACTAATATATTGAATTTGATTTAATTACCTATCTCCTATATATATTACCCATATAATAATCTATGAAAAGTTAGAGACCCACTATTAACGAAAATTGAAACAAAAATTACGTCAATTTAAAATAAATGTAATCTACATTTACCGTGGTCATAATATAATAAAATTACATGATTATGACCTAAATTGAGAATTTCACACAGAAAAAAGCGTTTGTTTCAAACTATTGATCAAATTTATAGATATAATATTATGTCTTCATGAACATATGTTAACGTTGAATAAAATAAAACGATCATAGTACAGATAACGATAAACGATAAGCCACCAACTAATGATCTAACCACGCGATGACACAAAATCTATGGTATGATAGAACGATAGAACTTCACAGAGTACGAAATATTTAATTTATTTAACATGATTATAAATTTAAAATATTAAAAATCACGTTTCATACCACCATAAATATTATTGAATAACGAACGATAATATTTCATTGCATAATCTAAAATTTAATAATATAAAGCACAATTTATTTCATGTTTCATAATATGAACTAAACTATAGGACGTTCTCCAATAGCGACGAGAACTCATTTTACCAATTTCAACGTCAAATAGAACACATATTAATGAAGTAAAAAAAATTATTTATTTTAAATACGAATTCAATAATTATGTTTGTTGATTCATTAGTGTATAGAAATCTTAAATAATTTCTATTTTGAATTGGCTTCAGCTTACTATCCTCATCTGCTTCTAAAAAAAAAAAAATTGATGTTTGATGGTGTCTTATAATTTTAAAATTAAAACTGTCTTTATAAAATAGAATGGAATTAATGTGTCTATTTAATTTAGCGAAAAATGCACTCATAATTCACTTGTTAGGACATTATGTAATATTTAAAGTATGAATTACGTACAACTATTACTTACGGACTAGTCCTTTTTTAAATCTTTTTTTGTCTGTTTTTGAAACTGGAAAATCATAAACCTATATAGTAAAACGTTGGATTGTATTGATAACGGAAAATTGTCATAATAATTTTTATTAAAAGCGGATCTTTCTAGAAGAATTTCTTTGTTCTGAAATTGAATGAAATACGATATTTAAAACAAATGAAAAAAAAAAAAAAAAAAAAAATTAACACGAATACAAATAGTAAAAATGAAAAAACAGCCTTCGGATAATAAAAGTTTATTATTGTATTAATGAAGAAAATTTTGAAAAATTGGTAGAATTAAATGTAATGAAAACGAATGAAATTTTATAAGGATTTCGGTCGTTTGGCTGAAATTTCGTATAAATAAAATAATCATAATATTATTGGAATAAAAAATGAGAAGCATAATATTTGATATCAATAATATGGCGGGTACTAAGAGAAAAATAATTTAATGAGGAATATCCGAAAGAGTTACTATCAAATTCCACCAGAGCACGTTATATACTGTATTTCTGTAGGAGTATGCTATCTTAGTAGGGAATATTAGTTCCTTTCCAAATGAAACAATAATTTACTAATATTTATATTGATAAATAATAACTATTCAGAATAATAATAACTGAAAACTAACTTTGAGTTTTTTTTGGAAGTATAGACTACAAAAAAAATACTAAAGAAATTTAATTTTTGGCAATGAATTTTAAATCCTAATAACTTAAAAAAAAAAAAAATTATTTTAAAAATTTGTTAACGATAGTATATCAAGCAATATATATATTTATATATTGCTTGATATTGTACATTTTACATTTAAAAGAGTTACAGACTTAAAACTACAAAACTTAAGCTAGTGGAAAAAACTTAAAATGCAAAATTTTGATTATTATACTGTTGTAACTGACTAAAACATAAATACAAATTATACAGCGCTAGTGGTGTAATTTTTTACTCTATGATAAAATGTTGCATTTTCTTTTAATCTTATTAAAATTGTTGAAATTAATTGACATTGATGCAAACTTTGACCTTTTATTTATTTGGCCTCAAGAACATAAACGAGATTATATTTACTTGGAATATATTCTGTAGAAACTATAATATTTAAATAAAGTATCATGATTAAAAACAATAAAAAATTAAACCATCTTGGATAACTTTCAATCAGGTGTTATGTGTAATGTGTTATTCGAAAACCAATAATTACTAAAAAACATACGGTATACTTGAAAATATTATAAATACAAATTATATTTGTTTTTCATATTTTTCCTACAAAAAACAATATTTTTCACAACGTTTTTCCAACTATAAATGCGATAGTGGATTTAATGTTATATTTTAATCACTGATTTCCTGAGTAAATACCTAACTTTGAACCAAAAACATATATGGTATATTGTCAAACTTGTGTTATAGTTTGCAATCTTAAAACTTCAAACGAATATTTTTGTAAAATAAGAGCAGTCAAAAACTTCAAAAATTTAATATGTATATCGAAATTCTATAATGTAATATAAATTATAGCCTGAAAATACTCAAATTGTTTTGAAACTTATAACGCTTGGATTATATACATCCTAATAAAACATTTTGTAGGTTTAAATTACCTACATTAGAAAATTGATTAAGGTAACATATGAAAAAAATTAAATTGATAAATATATCAATATTCAATCTTTTGTAAGAAGAAGTAATTAAAATCATTATGAATTGTAGCAAAATAACATAATTTCATAAGTAATAGTTTTACATGATTTTGGGAACAATTGAGAAGTTTTTTCAAGATATTAGAACACAAATGGTAAATTTAGTTCTAAAATAACATATTAAAAATTCAAATATAGATTAATAAATAAAACTGTAGAAGTTTAAAATTAGATAAAGGCGTGCTACGATGATTTTTATTTTATGTATGTCACACGTAAATCATAGGAATGTAGATTGTTTTTAGTTCCAACATACCGAACCGCATCGATTTATACAGTTGTGAATATGTAAACTGATTGGATTTTTCCAAGACTTCTGCTTTGGATTTTTCAAATTATATGTTTTAATTTCTTGTAGTATATTTTTTAAGGATAAAAAATTTAAAGATCTCTAATTGGTTGTTATAAATTTAATTTGTAAAAATTTAGAAAGTAAATTCGAAAATGTACCTTGAAGGATCCAAAGCAGACGTCTTCTACAGTTAAAATTACATTTTTCAACATAATTTTACTTTTTTAAATTTAAAAAATTAATTTTTAAGATTATGCACAACTTTTTTCAAAAAAAAAAATAAAAAATAAAAACAATAACCAGCACAATTTTTTCCAAATTTTGTTTCGTGTAAACAAAATTATAAAATTTTTTTTTAAAATTATTAATAATGATGAAATTCAACTTCCTTAAGATATTTCTAATATACTGTTTGTTAGTTAATTTATACTCACCGTAATATTGAATAGCGTGTCTTATACATGCGACAATTGATTTCATATGTGTAGCTAATAACAATATATTCAACCAGTATTTACTTGTATTTATTTTTATCAAAATAACTATTTTGAATTAAATATTTATGTTCTTAATTAGTAAAATTTAATTCAAACAAATTTGATTGATTATACTTAGGTATACAGTTATACGTTTTGTAGACGTACACAACATTATAGGTACTTACTTACGAAAAGCGTAATCAATTTGATCTGTGAAGAAAGATTTAAGACATTTTTTTTTGTAAACATTATGTTACATTAATTTTTGGTTCCAACTATTATTTGTTGACTGTTGTATAAGAAATAAAAAATTTCAATTCTTTATCCACAAAAAACTCAATTTTTATGATTCTGCATTAGTTGACTAAATTAATTGTCGTAGATGCAGAAATATAATTTATAAATTATAAAATAAAATTAATACTTACGTATTAATTTATAAATATAAAAGTAAACAAAACTTTCAAATGGTAACATGAAGAGTTTTACAAACATTTAGATTGTTTAAATTTCACTGTTTGTTATTTTTAATTTTTGTGACTTAAACTTTGGTTTTTGAAACTCAAAATTCTTACGTAAACTATGAAATATCGTTTAATACATTGTGTTAAATAAATTTTTTATTTTTGTTTTGGTTGTGTTTAAAATCTTGTATATTATTTAAGTATTGTAATTTTTAACAGATCACTATAAAATATCACGTCATCAGTTACTTAAAACAATATAATTGATTATCATATCATTACTATGAACAATTATAAAAGCTATTTTATGGCTGTAAATATTTTAAACAGTAACTAACCTTTGCACTCTTGCAGTTCTAAAATGAAAAAATATTATAGTTAATGTTCTTTGTTATAGAAACCTAAATAAAATATAGTAAACATTTTTTTGAGTAAAATAAATATTATTCATGTCGAATGGTTACATGATGGTTCGATTATGAATAATGGACAGTTAGTTAAACATTTTATGCGCTTTTTTTTACTATACGATTAATATATAAAATAAAAATTTTCAGTTTGAGGAATCAAACAGAATATTATTATTAAAATTCATGAAGAAAAGTAGATAATCACCATCAACAGCATAGACAATATTATTGTACGTAAAACAAATCATCATTAAGACCATGGGGTATTTAATGATAATAGCCGGAGTCATAATAATAATTATTTTGTAATTTTAAAGTTGTAGTCTAAGTATATTCTTGACGGGGACAACTATTTTACAAAAAAAAAATTAACTTAAGTAGATTGTACCAAAAGCAAGTAGGTACTATGTACGAACATCACATGTAAATATTTACCGAATAACAGATTTTTAACTCGAAATCGTAAGATGTACCAGAAAACAAATATTACCCATACTAATGAATCATATATGGTTAATCTGAATTGATTTTAAATACAATTTTTCATATTTATTATAATGAGAGACTTCTCAATATAGATAAATACATGTAGGACAGAATTTTACAGTGAATTTTTAATTCTTTAGAGAAATTTTTAGTAATGTAAAACATTTTTGAAATTTTAAATATTGTACATTGATATATTATACCTATTATAAATTAAATTAAATTGTTCATTAGTTTTTAAATTATAAATTGTTCTTTCAAAAGAGAATGAGTGTCATTAAAATAGTTGAAAAAGCATTTTTTTCAAGTATAAAAATATTAACCTATAGTCTGTATACATAATAGATTATAGTCCAGGAAATCAAGAAAAAATAGAGGAAAAAGAAGCAGGAAAGCAGAATTTTTGCAGATAAGATCAACATAGAATCCTTATAAAAATACTTAAAGTCTCCTATGACTGGTTGACCGCTAGCTCCGTAAAAGAACATTTTGTGTAAGCTTTGTTTTAGAATTTGAGCGTTAGAAAAAGACGTATTTCCCCCCCCCCCCCACTATAATTGAATCAATTTTTATTTAAAACAAAATTAATATTTACTAAAGAAGAGTTAAATGACCGTAAACAAGACTTCTTTAGTATGTTTGTACAAATAATATATTTATATACTATAACTAGCTGTCCCGACCCAGCGTTGCCCGGGATTTTTAGTCGGTCAAAGCTTAGTAAATTAAATCTAAATTAAATATAAAAAATGAGTACGCCAAGTTACACAAATTTGGAAACCCTGTTTCACCACCTTGAGGGGAGAATTTTAAAAAAACTTTAGGGGTTGAATTTTGAAAAACCCTTACCGTACCGCACAAAAATAACTACTATAAATTTTTTTGTTTTTGGATTTAAGCAGCCCAAACTTTGACTCAAGCACAAAATGTGCAGTTATAAATCAAATTTTGTTAAGTTACAAACATTGTTGAAAAATTAATGTTACATGAAAATGAGATAAACTATGAACATTAAACAATACAATACGCATACCTAATAATGTACTATATATAGTGTATCACTACAAAAAATGTCCGAATTACTCATCAATATTTTTAAGTTTACCTGAAATATTTTTTGTTTAATTATTATGTTTTGATATATTTTAAAGTTTAATTAATATTGAATATGTAAGCTTTTGAAAAGCAAAGTTTTCAGAATCGTTTTTTCGATACTCTTTCACACACTATAAATAATAAGTTTAAACCACAACTCAACCCGAATAAATAACGCCTTATTTAGGTTTGAAAGTATCAAAATATGTGATAGGTTTTGCGTAGTTCGTTTCACAAAGTTTACAATGTTATTTTGTTGTTTTAAACTTGAAACCAAACAATTTTTTTTTTTAGGCAAAATAATAAGGTACCTTTTTTTTAATATTGCGGATAATTTTTGTTAAATTTTTTTCCTCCAGGACGTATTTAGATAACGGAGTTCACCCAAAATCGTTTTTCAAATACTTAATAATAAGTATGAATATATCTCCTGGAACAATGACCTACTTAATGAGCTCAAAGATTAGTCGCAATGAAAACAATTTTTCCTCTGACGTAGAATTTAGTCCCGTTTTTAGTTTTAGTTTCGTTTATGGATTATAATTTTTTTTATATATTTAAATGTTTGAAAAAAAAGCTTGTATAATATCAGTTTGATACTTTTCTACCAATTATACAAACTATAAAAAAAAATTACTAAGGGTATGAAATTTTAATTGATCTCGGTTTATTCTTAGATTATAGCTGGTCTTAGATGAATATTTTAATAAAATAGTGTTAATGTCAGATATTTTTATAACTTAAGTAATAATAGTTAAAAACTTTATTCTGTTTATAATCAAAACAATTAATGATTCATATTGTATACAAGCGTACACACATAAAGTTATAAAAAATAATAACGTATAGTTGTTTACAAATTGAAATCACCAACGACCTAATTGTAATATAGTGTAATAAGTTTTGAATACATATTGTATAAATCATACAGCTATTTAATATTCACTGTTTTATTATGGCAACACATCTGGATAAATAAAATTCAAACAAAATTTTGTTGGCTTCTCAAACTTCGGTGATGTTGGTAAAAGCCTTACTGTTACAAAAAAAAAAAAAAATAAAATAAAATAAATAAATAAAAAAGCGAATTAAAAAAAAAAAAAATTACTTTTTACATAAAATCAACATAATAAAATTCTAATTAGGGTAAAAAAAAAAAATAGAATTATTAGGAAAAAATTGAAGTTTAAATGACATACATATAAAATGATATCACTGCATTTGAAACTTATATTTTTCTGTTGCAGTTTTTTTTGAATGGAGTCTGTTTGTTTTGTCAAGATAATAATAGACATTTAAATAAATAATTACAAACCAAATGTACGAAGTGTTCTAGCCATCATTTTGATGTATTCATACTCGTAAGCTAAAATACAAATTTACATTTTATATAAATTCGTACCTGTTGTAGTAAAATAAAACATTTTTTTCAAATTTACTAATTATACAGGTAACATGAAATTACCAGCCAAAAATTTCTATACATAAGTTTATTTACTATTGTAAATACTTACTGCCCGGATTAAAAGAATTAAGTTCTAAAAGAAAAAAAAATTTAAAAAAAACATTAGTCCCATACTCTTGAAAAATAAAAATATGGAAAACATTAGATTTTTCAGCAATCAAATTGTTGTTTAAATTTATAAAAATACATTAGGTAATTTTGTGCAATATACATAATGTATATGTATAATAATATGTTTATAGGTGTCCTTATATTTATGCTATAAAACAACATATTATTTATTTTATAATATATTTATGTATATAAATAAATTTTAAAAAATACAAAAAAGTCGTTAAAATTATTGTTAATTCACGTCAAATATACTAATTTATATTAATGTATGTTTTCTATTAAACGTACTATACAATTTAAATACAATCGTCAATGCTTCTGATCTGGAATCTGTAGAATTCAACATTACATATGTATTTAAAAATATAATAATTAACAAAATGTTCAATGGTACATCACATACAAATTGTATCTTATGTATTCAATTTTATTTATTGAATAATGTAAACTAGTTATGCTAAATTTTTGAAAAATGTCTTGCTAAAATAAATTGTACAGGAAATTTTTGTGTGTAAACTACATTATATAACATTAAAAAATACCTGTAAATTTCTCCTCTAATTTTGCTGTAATATAAGATTGTGTCGTGCAATTAAAAAAAATTACATTAAGATGAATATGAAAAATCCGGATTCAGTCTAGATCACGTGGGTAGATTGTTGATATGGGTCACTATTTTGGTAAGTTTAATTTTGGACATTGTGTATCATAAATGTAAGCAATTGTAAGTTGTTTTCGAAAATGACGATTCTGAGGGAGCTCAGTTAACTTATAAAAATTGTGATGTTACAATATTATATAATGTAACATTAGAGGTCTTTTATTAGACGTGCTATAGTTAAAAAGAGTGAAAACACTTTGAAACTGTAGTAATTGTATTAAATAGATTTTTAATTTTATCATCATGAGAAAACGTTAAAAAATTTTCCGAATTTACACAAACATAAAAAAAATTGTGACTTTGGATTTTTGAAATTTTCTATTTAAACATTGATTTATATGTTGGAAATTTTTTTTACACATTTTCAAATCTTTTCCTGGAAAATACATTTTTTATTGGACAAAAATAACTAAAAAAATTGAAATTTTCGAAAATTTCAATGTTCTTTACTTAAACCAAAAATGTTCGAAATCTCTTAAAACATGTATCAGATTTTTATTTTACGTATTTTAATAATGTGACGGAATTTCAGCTCATTCCCATCATTATTTTGGGAGTTATCGTCAAAAAATTAAATTGATTATGTCATAAAGACGTTTTTCCTTAATTTTCGCTTAGTTTTTTTATTGTTACATTTTAAAATTTTTATGTTGGAATCTATTATAAGCCTTCATAGTACCATGCGACGAAGTAGAGCTACCAGAAACCGGTTCTGAGTGTAATGATCGTAGTATTTTTGAAGAATATATTATGTTTTCATAGTAGTAAAAAAAAAAAAAAAACATACACATCATTTTAAAACTAAAGATGACTGATCGTTTTTTTATATTTTGAGTATAAATAAAATATAATGATACAGCTGAACCTATGATATTTGAAATAAGCTTACTTGAACATTCGTTGTATTGTACTAAAATTGTATGCATTTAAACAAAAATATTTTACTGTTGAATACATATTTTAATTTACAGTGCATTACTTTTTTTCTTCGATTACTTCAAATAAAATGTATTAGATCAGACTGGACTATCCTAACATCAATCAAGATTTATTTCCAGGAGATCAAGAGTTGATTAGGTACGATAAAACAAATAATGGTATAAAGTCATTAATTTGAGAAGGATATTATATGACGTGCAGATTTGAAAGAAACAAATGACTCTGTAAATCCATATGGGCTTTGAAAAGTGATGACTCAACTTGGGATATGGTAAAAGAAAGTTTAACAAAAATTATTATCAGAAGATTTTTCTACGGAAAATGATTTAAGACAAGACGAAATTTTAGCTTCTATACACTATTAAATACAGCTCTAGAGTCAGTATAGAGTGAGAGGTAGGTACTCGATGATACTATATGGACCTAAGCATAGATAAACTGTCCAAAAATACGAAACTTTTACTATTTAATAAAGCTTTCATTATATCTATAGTCTGCATGCATGTGTAGAAAGCAGGGCTTCAACAAAGTCAGACAAAAAAATTGGCTAATAGCATTTGAGAAATAACCTACGTAAACTCTATGGTCCAAAAGGAAACGAGAAGGAAAATTCATATGTGACCAAAGAAGAAATACCGAGCTGTGAGTAATATTTAATAATCTCAAACGCGTTAACTGTCGGTCACGTATGGAGAGTGGAGGGCCAAACATTAAATAAAATTACCATGTGGTAACTAGACAAAAAACTACCGATAAGATGGCAGAGAAAGCGTAGAATAAACAAAGGAACACTTAAAATTTCTGGGAATAAGGGATGGAGAACAACCGGTTAAGAGTTGGGTGGAATGGAGATTGGAAAGGTCTATTGGAAGATATTATATTGGGCCTATAAGGCCTGGGGTATAAACAAATTAAATAGTTAACAGAATATAAACACAACATACGCTTAAAGTATTCTATACAGAATTCCCTTGGTAAGTGTATACTATCTAAACAAGTCAAGCAAAACCATTCAAGTAGGTTATACTCAAATGCAAATTTCATAACATAAGTTAATTTTTTTTTACTAAATTACAAACATAGATGTTGCTATAACCATATTATCTTTTCATTATGCTATCACACATAGATATATTTTTCAAAGGTATTATATTAAAATTATGTGTTTGGTGTATGTAATGTAAATTAATGTAGATATAACTATAAGGCAAGACCAGTTGGTAGATAGGTATATTTTATTGTTGTTATTTATGTTGAAGTTAAAAATAATATTTTTTTTAAATTTTATCTTCTGTCAAATCCTATACATACGCTTTGTTGGTAAAAGTTTAAATTCAAAGTACTTTATTGATAAGTTTAGCATTTTAACAGTCTTATATAGATAGGTAGTTTATAGTTAGGAATATTTCATGTCTGATTTGATTAAAAAAATAAGATAATTTTAATACTTATATTTAATACAGCATAGGTATACTATAATAAGATGTCAATTTTCAACTTTTGTAACAGGAATAATACTATGCAAATAGAAATATCAATTCTAAAAGTC
Source organism: Hormaphis cornu (assembly GCA_017140985.1). Lineage (NCBI taxonomy): Eukaryota > Metazoa > Arthropoda > Insecta > Hemiptera > Hormaphididae > Hormaphis > Hormaphis cornu. Next base: position 10,173,963 of record CM029362.1, read on the forward strand.
ATTTTTGTAAAAAGTAGAGATTTTGTAGCCAGTCGAGACTATGGTCGTAGAGGGCTGGGTGCTCTATTATTTTGCGAGGAAATGTAAAAACTGTTGGAAAAGTCATAGAAATCTAAAAAGAAGCTACAATTAATGAAAATATATAAAAAGGTGCATATATTTGATTTGAGTTATATCCGCCTCTGGAAAAGTTTAGAGCACAGATTAATGACTCTGCTTGTTGTGGATTTTGAACTAACTTGGGAAGTATATAGAGCTAAAAAATTTATAAAATACAATTACATACGGATTAAATGCTTTACTTAAATCTAAAGACTAATTAAAATTAGTTTTAACTACTTAAAAAAAGTTTAGAATTTTATTTACCCGAAAACTATAGTTATTATTTAATAATGTATAAATTATATCAAGTAAGGACGAAAAAAACTCAAAATTTGGACTTAAAGTATTTTTATTTGTGATTATCATGATTATAGCTATAAGTAAAATTAATTATTTAATTTATATTAAACCAAATACATAAACTTTACCGGGATCCAACGTTTCAATCAACATATTATAATAAATTACTGCATAATCTAAAAATTAAAAATACGTCTGCTAGTTAGAACTTAAAAGTGAAGCTTAAGTAATTGATTATATGTTACAATGTACGATTAAAATATAAAAATGCTGAAAACTACTAGGTCGAGTGAGCAGTTTAATTAAGTACGTAACGAGTAATGGGTTTCCGTTTTGGAAATATTATTAAGTTTCGTAAGTAATTTTATCAGTGGTTGCCAATATTTTATGAGCGCTACTTTGAAATTATAATTTTCATTTTTTGTGACCCATACAAAAATAAAAAACAAATTATCATAAAAATATTGTAGGTTGTTAATTTTCGGGAAAAAATATGAACAAACATTGAAATTTTACTTTTACTTCTTATAATATAACATGACTCCTCAAATAAAATTGTTCGAATGCATTAAAATTTTTACGAGTAACTTAAATTAATTTTCTTAAAATGTGTGTTGGTAAAAGTTTTGGAATTTTTTGACAAATCTTTCTGTTCTCAGAGTTTATTATCTTCCTTAAATTGTAGTTCTTTTCTTTTCTTACTATCTTCAATTTACTATTTTAATTTCCTTCTTTCTATACAATATCTACTACGCTTACTATGTAATTATACACTATTAAAAATAGTAACTTTTTCAGAGGCGTGACTTTCCCTACTTCACATCATTCTTTTTACTTTTCTCTAATTTTTCAAATTATTACATAGTCTTACTCAAAATCGTCATAAATCATTGTTGATCGATAAAATCAAGCCTCTTCAAGCTCAAAAATATATTAACAAGAAGAAAAATCTTAGTGATCATTAATGTTTTTCAGTTAATTTTCGTTATAAAAATACAACATGTATCTGAAAAGACAAACTTAAATAGGGCTTTAGTAAATGAGTAAAAACTTACTTCGATATCTGAAATTTTCAGCTAGAAAATAAAACACATTTTGAGTTTGAAAGTATAATAGAGTAATGTACCCATGTCATATAGACGTAAAGATAATATCTAAAAAATTGACACAGTTTTAAAGCCTTTAGACACGTTTTTGTAAACTTTTTACACTACATTAATGCTATTTGTGGATGAGTCGGGTCCGCAACTCAAATTTTAACACATATGTTATTATACATACATTTTGGAACTTCGACTGAAAAATTAAGTTTCTCGTTATTGTTTAACACATTTATTTTTAAAACTAATAAAGACGCAGTGGTTAATACATTCATATTCAATAAAGTCATTAAGGTTACTTATGTACAAAAATCTTATAAAAAAAAAACTAATGAGAAGTTTATACCTACATTTGAAACTTTAGTTAATATTATAATATTCATGTATGTATAAATTTAATTATATAAGACCAGCACAAGCTGTAATATTACATTATTTTTATAGATTATATTGCAATCATTAATGAAGCTTTTATTTTCAAGACTAGTGGTTATAGAAACCTGCAATAATTGTGATGATAATGTCATTTACGTTGTACATTTAAAAGTTAATGTTTTTGTCTTAAATCAGTGTTTTTCAACCTTTTTCATGACACGACCCCCCTAGTATCAAAAAATATTTCGCGACCCCCCCCCCCCCCCGACCTTTTTTATTTTATGTATGTTAAAAATATTTAATCCATACAAAAGTTTTAGGCGTTTGCGTTATTAGGATTCGAATATAAATATATAATTAAGTACGTAAAACAGTACAGGTTCCGAGTGCTACCGACAGATGGCACTGGTAGTCCCCCGCGCGATCCACGGCCCGCGCGAAAGGTCCACAGGTTTCGAGACGTTTCGTTACGGAGATGATTCTCGCTAGAATGCGCAGGTCTATAAAAGGGGCGGTCGACTGCGGCTACGGCAGTTGCAGTTGAGTCGTTGAGTGCATGAGCGCAAAGCAAGTGAAGTCGGAAGCAAGACCGCGATACGTGAAAACGATTCGGAAGTGAAACTACGGTGTTATACGGACTGTGTGTAAGATATCAAACACTTGTTTTACGTATTTATTTGTGTTGTTTGTTTTCATTGAAAATGGATAAATTTCTGAAAAGATCATCAGAACCATCAACGTCTAGCGGGAGTAGTGGAATAAAGAAAAAACGTCTTTATGACGAGAATTATTTGAAATTTGGGTTTACTGTGATTGACAATAAACCGCAGTGCCTAATTTGCTTTGAAATTTTGTCAAGAGAAAGCATGAAGCCATCGAAGTTGGTACGCCACCTAAACACAAAACATCCTAATGAAAAAAATAAACCCATGGAATTTTTTGAGCGAAAATTAAAAGCTCTTGAACATCAAAAAACTGCTATAGGACAAATGTTCAACCTAAATGAGAAAGCGTTGCTTGCTAGTTATCGAGTAGCTTTTCGTGTGGCTAAAGCAGGAAAACCTCACACTATCGCCGAAAATTTGATTTTACCAGCGGCTTTAGATATAGCAGAGATTATGTTTGGCAAGCAAGAGATCGAAAAGCTTAAAAGTATACCTCTCTCTGACAATACTATTCAACGCAGGATAAGCAATATGGCGACTGATGTTCGTGATCAAGTCATAGAAAAAATAAAGAAAAGTTCTTTTGTGTCCTTGCAATTTGATGAATCAACGGATATTGCGAGTTGTGCGCAGTTTGTAGCTTTTGTGCGTTTTGAATCCAATGAAAAATTAATGGAAGAAATACTATTTTGCAAGGCACTTCCCACAAATACTACAGGTCAATGCTTGCATGACATGTTCTCTGAAGCTACGCAAGATATGAATATCGATTGGGCACAAAAATGCATTGCTATTTGTAGTGACGGAGCAAAAGCCATGACTGGTGCGAAGAGTGGATTTATTGCTAGACTGAAAGAACAGATGCCAAACGCTTGTTGGATGCACTGCTTTCTCCATCGCCAAGCTCTTGCAGCCAAAACCTTGCCACAAGAATACAGTCAAGTTCTACATATTATTATTAGTATTGTAAATTCTATTAAAGGAAAAGCGTTGCAGACTCGATTGTTTCGACTCATTTGTGAAGATATGGGGGCTCTCCACCGAAATTTGCTTTACCATACAGAGGTTAGGTGGTTATCGAAAGGCAAAGTACTGACCAGAGTTATGGAACTTCGCGCTGAACTATTAGTATATTTACAGCAAGTCAAGTCACATTACTCTGAATTCATTTCTGACCCGGAATTCCTTTTGAAACTGGCTTTTCTTTCGGACTTATTTGAGCATTTAAATAACTTGAATAAAAGTCTTCAAGGGCGGGATGAAAATGTCATTACAGCAAAAGACAAACTCCATGCCTTTATCAAAAAAATTGAATTCTGGTCATCATCTATAAATCAAAACAACTTTGATTCATTTTCGTTGACACAGTCTTTCATTGAAGAAGTCGAAAGCGAGATAAACATCAATTCATATATATCTGGTATGAAAATGGTGTTAGATAATTTGAAGAAAGAATTATGTCATTACTTCTCAATGCAAGAGATATCGGATAGCACTGGGCAAAGATGGATCTTAAATCCGTTTTTAAATGCAGCTATAAATGAGGCGAATTTAGCAACTAAGCTCAAAGAGAATCTGCTAGAATTATCTGCCGATGTGATGTTACACTTGGAATTCAAGTCTGAAAATTTGGATACCTTTTGGTTAAAAAGAAAAACAGAATACCCAGAATTAACAAACGAGGCTTTGAAGTGTTTGATTCCATTTGCTACCTCGTACTTGTGTGAGTTGACATTTTCATCAATGGCCCAAATAAAAAGTAAACTAAGGAATAGCTTAAATTTGGAAAACGATTTAATACTTAATGTTGCAAAAACGGATCCACGATGGGAGAAATTGATTGAACAAAATCAAGCGCAACCTTCACATTAAAATGAACGAGTACTCGAAGATTTTATTTTTTGTTAATGTGTGATATGTGTAGTATGTTAATGTGTAATGTGTATAAATAACATAACGAGTATCATTTTGTAAACTTTTTTCTTAATATATCTACCTTTTTAAAATTAATTGATTTTTTACTGAGTTCTCGCGACCCCCCTACAGAGGCTTCGCGACCCCCTGGGGGGGTCGCGACCCACAGGTTGAAAAACACTGTCTTAAATTAATGAAAAATGTTTTAAGTTTGTTAAAGATTTGGAAATTTATAGAATTTAAAATAAACTGGTCCAATTTTAGTAATCACTGATTAAAATCTCATCAATGTATAATTGTACTTCGTGTTTTTTTTGATAAACTGAAATCTAAATAAACCATCATAATTAATTCATACGACGTTTATGTGTAAAACGTTATGTATACGAAAAGTAAGCCATGAAAATAGCATTAAAAGAACATAATGTTCTAGTTCTTTACATAAAATTTAACGTTTGATATTGGTATCGAGTTGTAATCAATCAATTTATAACCAAAAGTGAAATACATACTCGAATCAATCTCATCTGGAAATATTATTGTATAATAATCAAATTCAATACTGGGTAGTACCTCCACTGTACAACACATACCTCAGTAAAACAGATAAAATATTCTTGATATCAATTACTGTACTATAATTGCAAGGTTTTTTTTTTTGTAAATAAGTAGGATACTAAGTGATTTAAACTACGCCGTATTGAACAATTATATATTGCTTTATGGAACATCAACTATTAAATGTTTCAAAATTCAAGCATATCCCAAACCTAAATTGTTAAAATATAGCTTTAACAGTTATTAACATTAATTTTTATACTTTACTAATATTTTAAATGATATAATTTTTTTCAAAAATTTTTTAATTTATGTAACAAAAGATTTTTATTATTTAAACTTTTCCTTAAATAATTTTTTTTAAGACGTTTGTTGTTTATTATTTTACCAATTAACAAAAACATGCAGAAACAATTTAATTTTAAAACAAATATTTAATCGTTGTGAACATTTAAAAATGTGAAAAGGAATATTAGTCTTGTAAAAATCAATTGTTGTTTATATCCGTTTAGGTTGAAAAATAAACTTTTAACTTATAAAAAAAAAATTAAGTAAAATTCATAAAAATTATGCGTAAAACTAATCGATTTATTGTTATCAAAAATTATGTTCGGACTAGTGTAGTTTTTAGTTTTTTGATCTGGAATATTCTTACTTTTCCATTAAATTTGTTTGTATTTTTGTGTGTCGTGGTCCATAGCTTGTGGGATACTTACTTGCATGAAGAAGGTTTCTGACTAAAAACCGAAAATTAATTGTCATTATAATCATCTTAAGTAATTTTGAGAAGTTTTATTTTCGTCTTTTCCACTTTTAAAGTAATATGGGAAAAATTAATCACGACAATTTATTATATAATAACACTTATTACTAAAAAAAATTTTTAAACTGCATTTAACAATTATAGTTTGGTTTAAACCATAAGTAGTTACTGCTTTGTAACCAAAATATAATCTGTTTTAATTCAAAATGTTTTAACTTCACGTTATCATTCGAGCTGCATGGAGCACTTATCAATCTAGTTGTAGTTACGTATTTGTGGACTATATTCTTATGACGTTATGGGATGGATATTCAATTTGACATGTAATTTCATCGCACTCAATGACCTACAGTTTTGTATGGCTAAATGTTGTCCTTTTTTCTACTTTTACGTCGTTAAAAGTTTTTGCTTCGAACATTGAAACGAAAGTATTTTTTGCATAAAATAAATAAAGCATTCGTTTTGTTCATATGATCGTCCAATATTAATTATCTATATTTAACGTTTGGACTGACTGCAAAAATTGTAAAAACAACAAACAAGAGTCTTAACTTACCTGGAATTACTTCGCTCGCAACTAATAAATTATTATAATGCATTTTTAAGCTAGGTTTTGTGTAAATTGTAATTAATTACAATTACCTACGTTCAAATGAAATACTCGCGTACTTCAAATAATGCAATATTAAATTAATAATATTTATTGATCCATTAATCTTTTATAAATAGTTTATTATGATTGTTTGTTTGTTAGTACCAAATTTGTTTTAATAAATTATTGATTGTGTCTAAATACTTGACTTGTTAACAGAAAAGAAGACTATACTAATAAGTTATCTGAATAATGGCTAAACGATATTATTATGTAGAATTGCCAAAAACACTTCAAAGTTTATGATGATGTATAATTGTATATTATGACTTCCGTATTTATGATCAATTTGGCATGTCATTTGTATTGTTGTGGTCGTTTGCTATCGTTTTATTCAATTAACAGTACTTTCGTGGGGTCGTGACTAAGTTTTTGTACGTTTAAAATCTTAACTTTATAATCTTTAATATTAAAGCCGTCAGTGGCTCACTCATATGAAAAAAAAAAAATATGAACAGTTATAAGATAGCGATAATAGACAAAATTATACATTGGCCACCAAAAACTTATTGTATTATTTTATTCCTCTAGTAAAACAGTGTTTACTAATAAGAACTTTCTCGGCGAAACTAACTGTTAGTTTAAAATAAATTGCTCAATTAGCAGTAGAAACGTAGCACATCGGCTCTCTGCAGTTAAAATATGAGCATACTAAAGAATGGATTTATAGTTTGTTTTATTTTAAATTACCTATAGGTACATATTAAACTCGTTATTTTTAAAAATAAAATAATACATTTTTTTCGAAATAAATTGTTTGATTTAACTGTTGATTTTTGTGTCCTCAAATGGTTAGAAAAATTTGTTTGGATACATTTTAATAATTGCAAGCATCGTGTATACAAAACTTGGAAAAATGTGCGGTTTATTATAGGTAGTTTCCATTGAAATGTTCTACAAATTTTTTGAACTATTCCGATTTTTTTACTGTAAACATTTATTGGAATGGATAAATTTGAAATGTTTGATTGGATTAGTTTTCAAGTAATGGCTTATCATAAAAAAAAAAAAGGTTTTACAAATTAACTTATAGAAAATATTGAGCTATAACCTTCTTCATTTTTCAGTTAAAAATATAATCAGGCGGATAAGCAAATCTTCTGATTTTTACTAACTTTTTTCGATAGTCTTAAAAGTTTTCATGTTTTTATATTTACCGTAATGTTGGAGTGCATGCTTGGCACAGTCCACTACAGTATCGTAACCTTTAAGAAACAATTACAGTTTGGTATATTATAAGAGTTATATTGTAATTACATATCATTAAGCATTTATTTTCAATTAAAACTAGACTTAAGTTATGATATTTGTGAATTATTAAAATTTTGATATCTTTACGATATACCATTTGAGCAAAGTTTGAATACCATATACTTACCAATATAAGCGTAATTTAGTTGATCTATTGAGAATTTGTAGAATGTTCGATTTTAAATTAGAATATATAAATAAAAATTTAAATAAAAACTATTGAAATGGTGACATAGGGCTCTCTATTGTAATAAAGTATAAAATATTGTTATAGTTAACGATAAGTTATAGATTTGCGTTAAAATTTAAAGTGATGGCCGAATGGTTCCTCACTTTCTCTGTCCCCCACGCAAACAATTTGCAAAAAACGAATGGCGAGAATTTATGGACATAACATAACATTTACGTTTATAAACATCAACAATTATGGTCTTCAAGGCATGAAAAGACGAGTTTGTTGACAGATAACGGATAAAATGTTTGACTCATTTATTTATGAATGACCTTAACAAATCTAACCAAAATATCCCTTGATAAAAAAAAAGTTATCAATCTTCTAAAATATAGACATATTTCAACTAATATTGGACAGGTTGATTCTGGATTTTCTAGATTTACTGACATCATTTAGTGGCCGTACTTCCAAAGGTGGAAAATATCTTTACTAGATCTTATTATGGTAAATATTTGTATGGGACGCTGTTTTATACTTTATAGAAATGTGGGATGTGGAAAATCACAAACGTCTAACACCAACAGCCCCAGAAGTATGAAAATTTAAAAATATGATTTTGAATCCTATGTATATTATACCTTGTCGCAAACCTAGTAAAACGGCGCAAATCCGTTTATGATATGTCTGAAAGGGGTGAAGATTCTTTCCAGAACACTTTAGGATAAAAATTGGTCGGAATATTGGGGTGTGAAAATAAATACGAATTTAAATTACCCAAACAAAAATTGCTGTTTTTTATATTTATTATGATTTTGTGATATTCAAAGTTATATTTATACCTAAAATTTGGTGCATATATCATAAAGTATGAAATTAAAATACTCACATAGACATTGGCTCATATCTTAAACAAAACATTGGATCCAAGTTAAATACAATATTTAGTAACTATTAAATAATCATATTTATTGTTAATATAATTATTATTACTCAATTCGATATTAATATATTTTGTTATCTTAACAATAATTTTAATAACTTAAAACAAAACCAATTGGACGTTTTTAATAAGTTTTTCATTACTTTTTAATTATATTCTATTTTACATAATACTATACGGTAAAATTATACTTTTATATTTATAAGTTCATAAATAATTATAATAGATCCTCGAATCCAAAACATTTCCAAAGCATCAAAAGTATTTGAATTGGGCACGAGTTATTTAGATTAATATTCTTCATATTATGTGAGTCTAAAATTTGGATTTCCCTGGCCATAATTTTTGATTGTTTTAAAAATATTACTTTTAAATAATTGGTGGTATTCGGCATTTTTTTTTTTTTTTTTTGGGAGGGGGGTGTTTTGGTTATAGTTCAAACAATTTTTATCATGTCTATTCTTATATTTTTACCCAGTTTAGTGATAATTCTTAGTACAACATGACTTAAATATGTACATTCAATAATACCTAATTTCTTATTTAATATTTAAATGAACTAAGCCCACTCAGAATCGTTATTTTTGTAAGAAATTGACTACTGCTTACAAATTTGTTATACAATTTCTAAATCAACCTTCCAAAACAGTTATCTACTCCAACTTGAAGTTGCTACTCCTTTGAGCTTTTTACTTGACCTTGAAGTGTGAGGGTCTTTTTTTTATTACAGAGAAATGTATTCTCACAAAATTGAAGTATTGTTTTATTTGGGGGACCTTTTTGGCACCTGTGTCTTAGAAGATAAGGTTTATCAATGAGTCGGTTTAGATTTTAGAGAGGATATTTAGTTTACGTTTTTTCGTTTATTTCGCACCATTTTTTTTATGAACAATTTCTTTCCGATTTATTCAAAAGACGACCGAAATTTCTGCTCCACTTTTTTATATATAATTTATCGCAACACATGCATTGAAAATACCAAAACTTGAAAACATGTTGTGGTTCCAAAATATTGTATTACCGCGTCTTCTAAGATTGTGAATGATTTTACACTAGTAGAATATAAATTATGATGACGTTGTGAACGTTTATAATAAATGATTTAGTTTAAATTATAATATAAAGTTGCCGTAATTTCGTTTATAACTAATTAGCTAATTTAAGTCTAGATATATTTAGAAATTGGCATGGTTAACAGTTTTCTGATCTAGTGCGCCAAATCTCTAAATACGTCTCTTTGTTTAATGTGATTGGAAAAATAAATTATGAAATTGCATTACCTTCGTAAGTAGCGTTGAGACTAGTAATCGTTAAGTTGATAATGAAAACTTGAATAACTGGAAAATTTTTAATTTGAACCATGATTAATAATTTTATAATGGTATCTTTAACGTTAAAGAAGATAAAGTGAACTTAGTCAGTCTGAGAATTATAGTTTACGCAAAATTCCATAAACTTCTGTGAGAAAAGATACATCAGCCAATTGTTAACCACTTATTTAATTAGGTGTATACATTAAATATTCAACTATTGCTAACGCAAAATGCACGTTTTTCTGAGTACGATTCAAAATATGAATTTTTTTTTTATTCAAATATTAATTAATATTTAAAACTTCTAATTAGGTTCAAAAATTTAAATAAATATCGTGATTAATTTTCTTAGTTCTTAACAAATACTGGCTAGGCTATATCATTTATTTGGTCAGAGATATTTAATTTTTGAGAATATATTTTGAGATTCTGAACGTACTAATGAATTGAATAATTTTCATAAATTAACTAACTTTTTTTCATTAATATTTCTTTTAGTTGTAAAATTGATTTGATTTTTCAAATAATCCCTTAAGACGTGGACAGGAATCTTTTAGGTCGGGTATGTATATTTTTATGCAGTGGATCACGGTTTTGGAAAGTTAAGTAAGGAGTAATACGTTAAATTAAAGCAACTTAAAATTGATTACGAAAATACAGATTCTAATGGGAGCTCAATTTACGCTTAAAATATATTTTGGCTAAATTTGGCCGCATAAATGTTATACAAATAATGTATGGAAAATTAATTTTTACAAAAATGATGTAACGTAGATATCACAAAATTAAATGATTGAAAACTAAAAATGATAATTAGAAACATAGTCGTAATTGTATAAAAATTTTAATTTTAACTGCCACAAAAAATTTTTTTAAGCCCAACACTAAAATATTTCCAAAATTATAGAATGAACTATATTGTATTTATGTAACATGTAAATACTTTTGAAATATTGAAATAATATTTTGAAATATTATCAAAATATATTTTGAAAGTAAACCGAGTTCCACTCAGTATCGTTATTTTCGTAAACATCTTCCGGTTGCTTATAAATTCAATGTACAGCTTCTAACTCAACTTTCAAAAACAGCATGGCATCAATCTAAACACAAAATCTAGATATTTTTGGCCTTCTTAACACTTACTCTCTTTCGTAAAATTGCTCTGTAAGTAAATAATTTATAAAAAAAAAAACGGATTTTAATCATTTTTGTATTTAAACATATACGTAGGCACTTTTAAATTTGTTACAGCTAAAAAATTATATTTTTAGAGTAAACTGAGCTTTGATCCAAATCATTTTTTTCGTAAGAAATTTAAAACTTCTTTCTTGAACTAGACATTTTGAGCCTTTTTTTATTTAATTATACATTTTTTGTGCGGTTTAAAACCGCGGTGATTTGAAATCATTTTACAACTTTTCAACTTTACACTTATACCAAGTTTCTGGTAACTTTATTGTTTATCACACAGACTTTAAATTTAAAACGTTCGTTTTAAATTATTAAAAATGCAAATTTTCACTAAAAAAATAACCACAAAATGATTAAAATAGTAAAATTCATGGAGAACAAGTTTTTAAATTTTTCTTTATGCAATTTATCTCAACATTTGATTCATCGCGTTTTAGATTCATTGACATTATACAGACAAAAGATTTATGACACACACAAAATATGTTTTAACAACTTTTTAAATAATTATTTGACTTACATGAAATGTTGATAAAATATTTTATTTTTTTTGCGATGGTTAAATGTGTGATGCTAGATTAGTATTAATATTTAAGTTATGATTTAACAAAAACATAAAAAACCAACGTGTAATTGAATGTTTAATTTTTAATAAATGACCTAGAATGATAAAAAAAAAACACCAAAATGTGTACCTGAACAAAATATATATATTTAAAACTATTTATTTAAACAACAAGTTAATATTTCAAATCGACTACACCTATTTTGAGGAGCAATTGTCAATTGTGCAATGGTGAATAGTTTTATTTTTATAATAAAAATATCACAGTTCTATGAATATTTTTATTGTATGATTTTGATAGTTGCTTACTTTGCTGATTTTTTTTTAAACTTTTGAAAGTATATTTTTGTTCAAAATTTTTTATCTTACACAGATTTGAGCTAAAATTGAAATATTTTTTGTGAGTGTACTGCTTATTTTATATTGCATACCTACTATAGAGATAGATAAGTAATTATTATCATCAGATATGATCAAAGTTACCAAATTTCTAACTATAAGTAATTTTCAAAATCATAAAAATTCTAGGAAAATAAACTGATAAAAGATTTTAAGTACTTTTGAATATAATGTTAATTTTGAAAAATTATTTAGGTACATTAGATAAAATATTTTTATTTTAACTGTTCATTAAACTTTGGTATAAACATTGTTCTAAAATGAATACATTTTTAAAAACCATCATTTAGAAACTTGTAAATATTATTAGGTATTTAAATTTTTAATTATTTGATATTTACATAAATTACAACAAATCGACTGACTCGAATTTTTTAGTACAAACAAATTTTGTACAAACCATAAGTATTTATGTAAGCGCATTTTTATGACGACATAGATTGTTATTGATTTGACTGAAGCAAATTAAACTAAAATTTAAATGTTTAAACAATTTAAAAATCATACCGGCATTCAGAATAGAATCCATTGTGTCATAATATTTTTTTACGTAGTCTAAATATTAAAAGTATTGTTAAGTACTAGTAAAAATAAGTCTTGAGTTACCAATATACATAATTATACTCTTGATCACGTATTCTTTAAAATGACAACAATTAAAAATCAAATGTTTTTTTAAAAACTATTGGTAATAACTTAGTTTATTTATTTTATCAACGTTTATTTATCAGTGTCCACTATCAAGCTTGTGCAAATTTCTTATAAGAATCTCATTTTAATCCCCCAGTTGTTGTCTCCTGTACAACATACGGAACTCAAACCCGTTCCCGAGAGGCGCTATCCACTCACTATGACTTCCAGGTCAGCTGGCCAATTATCGTTTCGTTTTTAAACCATTTTATGTTACCATACCTTTATAAAGTTGGGCATAAATTGTCGTAAATCTATTTAAGATATTTTGTTTTATTTTTCACATAGTTTTATACACGTGATGAATTGGATTTGATTTATCACACCCGACCTAACCAAGGTTGTAGAATAATTTTTACTAAACTAGGTATTATTTTAAACATCAAAGCCTCAAATGCATTAATAATTTTTTTATAGCGTTAATGGTGTAGCAAACATAATATTCCCTTCGTGCCCGTTAATTAGAAGCAGGAAATTTATTTCTAAAAACTAATAGATGTCTTGAATAAAAAGAAGCTGTACTGATTATAGGATAATATTATGAGAGTAATTTATGGGTTTCAATATGACCAATCAAAACGATTTAACAAAATGTTATAATAAGTGTACAGCACAATTTTCAGGTACGAATTTCAAATACGATTTACAATCACCAACTGGACAAGATTATTATGGTTCAAATATTAATTGTTTTAACAGAATTTTAGATGCGATTTGGTGATGAGACCAAAAAATAGAAGAATTTTATGATCTGGATATCATGATCAGTTAATACAACCATAACACTAAAAAAGAGTAGCGAGTAATGCGCAGGTTAGGTCACTGTTTTGATTGACTTACTAGCTTGGAAGGTGTAAGTTGGTGTTTTTTTTTTTTTTTATAAAACTCGTAAACAAAAGCAATATTCGGTCTTGAACACATTTCATTAAACACAAACAATCATTATATAAACTTCTATAGTAATGAACTTAAAAAATTGCTTATTGCCATTTTATACCACGTTTTTTCTGGATTCTGTAACCATTTATTTTGGTTTTTCTACCTTTCAACGTTTTTTTAAGGAGGATACAAGGGTTTTTTTTTGGGGAGAATTTGAAATATGTAGGTAAACCTTATCATATAATTAAAAAAAAATTAATCACCTTCAAGGGTAGCAGAGACAGTAGTGATTTTAAATAACTTGCAAATAACTTTCAAAATATTGGCAGTGATTTGGAGTAAATATTGTACTTTGGTGAGCCAACTTCACAGGTGTATATAGTACATTGACTCAATCAACATATTTATAATATAACGTAATTTTTTTTTTTTTTTTTCTAAAAGTGAAAAAATGCATGATTATACTACTATATGTCTACTCTTTTGTATACAAAAATTTACAAAAGTTTCTACGTATAACATAAACTGATCATACTTAACTTGTACATTTTAAACTTGACATGAAGTTATTAAAAAAAGGGAGAACATTTTACAGTGGCGGTCAAATAATTTTGCCATGGAGGTAGGATATGGCTGATTACTTGAAGAGCTACAAAAATTTAGGTATGTTCCATTTGGAACAAAAAAAATTGAAGGGGGTTCTATCCTTCTCATCTCCCCCATCGTTTTGACCACCACAGACATTCTAGATCAGTCGGAACAGCGTCTACATATCGCAGTAGGTCATGTATTTCGATTGGTCATCTGTTTAAAAATTGTTATTTAAATAATAATCACGTGAAGGTTGAAAAAAATGATTAGGAATAAAAAGACGCCTTTCGAAATAAGTAAGAAGGTAATTTTTTGTTTTTTCGCAAAAACGAATACCCAGCTCATTTATCAGTGTTCGTGTTAATTATAATTTAAACATAATATGTAGAAAAAAATATTAAAAGTTTAATACTCGTATTTATAAGAAAACGATAATAGTAGTGTAACCAGGAGTGTCAGTTAACACAGAAACATAATACATTTTTACTAATATGTCTGAATAAAATTCAACGAGTGAACCATAAACTAAACATCGTTATTAAATATAAATATTGATATATTATTATATCAATGTTTTTGAAATCGGTTTGAACGTTTAAAATATTCCTAAATTTATTCTTTATATTTCATTAAGAACAATATGTAATTTTACTATTTCAGAGTCAACACAAAATATGTTGCACCGATTGTTAAAAATGACTAGATCTTTGTATTGATATCGAAATGTACAGAATGATTAGAATTTAAAACGTGTTTTGCGAGATTTTATTTAGGGTCAGATTTGTTACCTTTAATTTCAGATATAAATAATATGATATTTATACCTAATATTGAAGTTTTTTATTTTTTTGGTTTTACCTGTATAGCATTTTTTACTACAGAAATTTGTTAATAAATGAACTATTTATATTAGATTGTACGTGGAATTAATTATTTTACTATTCTAAGTTTTATATAAATTATCATAGGCTTAAAGAAATATCAATAAGCATTGGGTTAGCATTATTATTCAGAGAAATTGCGTGATTGTTAAATATCAAACCCTGATACTTGAAACTACAATAAACCATTTTATTGTCTACACTGTAGACTCTACAGTAATATGTGTTGCGTTATAGGGGTCATTTTTTATTTTTTATTTTTATGAACCTTATCTAGAATTCAAATTGAAGTTATTCTCAAGTCCAATACTTCGTATGATGCATAATTCAGTTTTATAATCAACATTGTTCATGTTAAATAGATAGGATAATAGAATAAAACAATGTAAATTTTGTTTATACGGGTGATATATTGTAATACCTTATGTATAGTAATTTTTTTTTATTTAATATTTGTAAATATTTTATATATATAGTTTGTCAAACTGTATCGTATATTTAACATTATTCATTAATCAATCTCGGAATCGGGGGGAGTAGATCTGGAGGAAGAAATTTGTCACAAAAGAAGGTAGGACTCATTTTAAATCTACGATTTTCTGGATGATCTTCTGGAGTATACCTGGCTATATATTTATATAAAAAAAAAAAAAATCATTTTAAAAATAACATTTTTAATACTATAAGAATAATTATAAATTTCAAACTAACAACAAATATTGTTCGAGTTTGAAATAATATACATATGTGTGGTGTTTGTGTAAGTTTATATTTTCAACATTTTTCATATATTTTGAATGGTATAATATAATATATAATATTATACTATTAATATATGCATACATATTTATAGGTAAGAGAAAAAGGAACATAAAATAGGATATTGTAATGGAGCGTTTCCAACAATGTATTAAAACGGCCTTTTTTTGTGGCCATTATAAATACAATAGACGAAGAACTATTATTGTTCCGTCTGGTCCAGGAACCATACAATACGATTACTTTTTAGACTTCAACAGGAAATAAGTATACTTTGGTGATATGGGCCATCTTTTTTTGCTGCAAAATGTTTCGCTTAATTTTAACGTCGGTCAGACGAGACCCAAGAGTGGAATGAAATTAATGTTCTTCCATGGTGTCGTTTAGGAGAAAGATTTTTTATGTGAGGTTGGTACATGATATCACCTGCCTGGCTTTTAGAGGTCAAATGGTAGGAGGTTAAAGTAAAAGAGCACGATTGAGTTTGAAAAAGCGTTACCACCCGCGCCATCGTAAAACGAACCAAGGAGCTTACTCTGTTGGTTGTTACGATGCTCGGCTGGGAGTTCTTTCATCTTTGTTACTTGGTGGATTAGAGCAGTTTTTATAGCAGGATCTCTATACCATTTCTAGTAAGCTCAGAGGTGGCGCTTAAGGATAATTTAAAAGTTAGGTTTTTTGGAGGGAGATCAGGAGCTTCTAGATCTTTCTGATGTAATATTGCATTGATGAAGATCATTAGCGATGACAGCTAGGAAGTAAGATCCTCCAATTCAAAGTCGATTAACTCATCAAAAGTTGAAAAGTAATCATTGTAAATAAAGGCTAAAAGGTAAACGAGTATGTTACAAGGGAAGAAATTTGAATTTTGATTTGTGTTTAAGTTATGAGTATAGCTTCAGTGTATTGGTGTGTGATTAGAAAAAAAGTCAGACGTAAGAATATCCAGGTGATATTTTATATTTAATAACTAGAATAGCGTAAAAGAGTGTTACTAGATTCAGTGGTTCTTTGGCTAAACCATAATTAAGGTTTGTACTTCAGTGAATTATACTGTAAATTCGGGTAGTAGAGAAGGGCATCGAGATTAGTAATGAGAAGAGTTCTTTTAGGTCCCTTGTAGGCCATTGCTATCACTAGCTATAGTTTAGAGATCTTAAACGAGATTTGAACA
>CM029362.1:10191212-10247217 GCA_017140985.1 Hormaphis cornu
GTTGTGGTCTCTACGGCAGTAGTTTGAGTCGTGTATAAAAGATGAGCAAACCAATTGTGTACTAGAATCACCGTACCAACTGATAATTGTTTATCGTGAATTGTAGAATGGTCAGTGGTGCAAAAGCTTGTAAATTTTAATAAAATATTGGTGAGATGAGTCTCGCTGAAAAAGAGAACGTCGATTATCATCCTCTGAACGAATTCGAAGGGATTAAGTTGTCTCCGACCACTTGATCGTTCCAATATAGAATGCGTAATATATATATTTTTTTCAATAAGTATAAAATGGTTGCACTTCAAAATTGTTAAGCAGTGTTTAAACATTTTTAACATTTACTACCGTGTAAAATAAACTGTAAAACTCCAACAACAAAGGGTGTTATTAACATATTACTCAAATAATAACCCAGGTTGTCAGGACGCAATACGAATAAGAAAATACAAACCAGTTGCATGAACTTTTTCAATAAGTTTTTCCATATAAGCACGCTCGTAACCTAAAAAAATAAAACAGTTTAACGGTCGTTTAATTAACTAAAAAAAAAAAAAAAACGGAAACTACGACAAACAATGTAAATAATATGTACTTTCCCGAATAAAAACGTTGTAATATAATATACCTAAGCTCTTTAATGTTTCTGATTTTAAAAATATAAATCTAGATTATCCAATATTTTCTAGTGTATGCCGAAATGTCATGAATGTTATTGAAACGTGCATTTTTTTGGTGTATGTTTCTATTCTCATGCATATTGTATACCAAATTTAACGAAGTTATGAAAGAAAATGATCAGATTTTAAAAAAAAATAAAAGTTGAGTATCCACGATATACACGGATACATCGGAGCACGGATATATTTTAGAATTTGCTGTAATACATTTATTGTAAGACCGCAGGACAAATTAGAGGACGCGATCAAAGTTCGGTGTCATCCAATGATTTTACTATGAAATAACTATAGCAATGGAAAATCAAGACACATCCATATACCTGAACGGAGCATCGTAAATAAAATCCAAAAACACAAAAACTGTTTTTGTAACCTTTTTGTTTTTAATTGACCAAGTTCTAGATCATCTTTTTTATAAATTATCCAATCAAAGTTTGTTATATTTTCGTTGAGGCTCAATAGGATCTTCCTTTGGTCTATAACCTCACTCCGTTTTAACACTCATGTGCGATACAGGTCTTTTAATTGTATATTAGTAAACACTTGGTTTGGTTACATTCTGAACCAGGAGTTTTTTGAATACCTAATGAAAAGGAGATAAATAGCATAGAAATAATAATATATTACTACACTTTGATTGGCTCACTTTTTTTTTTTTTTTTTTTTTTTTGAGAATGACTGAAACTATGTGTTTTTTACGGTTAAGTTTTTGTTGGTGATGTACATAATATAATATACCTAATATACAGTTACTAAGCTAATTGAAATAACCTACTGGCATGAAAAATTTAAATTTTGTTGATTTACTAAAATAAACTTACTATCATGTGAAAAATAGGATAGTTCTAAAAATATATGTATTATACAAACTATTTATTATGTATAGTAAAGTTATATAGTTATTCATTATATTTACATAATACAAAATTAAATATCATTTAACAGTTAAATTTTAACTGATTGAATGTATCAAAAAATAGTAGTCAATAATTTGTCCAATGTATGTGAGCTAAAAGCACATGTTAATGTATCTGTGTTTTTTTTATCGAACTTACTATATCTTAGAAACGCCCTATTTACAGCTTGTGTTTGAGAATCTACAATTCAACAATAAATTTGTATTTAAGTATATAACAGACGGTCAACACTATTTTCATTATTATCTAATATTAAATGGTGCATAAGAACAAAACACTATGTTATCAATTAAATGTATCATTTAATGTCGTATAATAATGCTAGAATATCGAGAAAAAAAACTAATGAATCTCAAAATAAATAAATAAGTCTCAAAAAGTGGGAAATGTTATACTTAAACCACTCGTAAAACATTGTTGAATGTAAAATATAATTATAATAGTTAAAAAAAAAATACCTGGGAACAACACCACTACATTTGCTGAAAAAACAATTAGCCTCGTGCAGTTAAAAAAATAAATATAGATTTTGAATGTATAAAAGTATTGACATGTTTGGTTATTTTTTTCGAGAATGAACAAAATACATAAATAAATTTAACTAAACCTAATTTTGGAATAAAACTTACCAAAACACTGACTATATAATTCTGTATGCAATCAAATACAAGTATTTTAAAAATATTGTGTTATTAAATACATATTTAAATAATTATACAGTACTTCTTCCATGCATTCGAATGCTGTAAACAATCTCGGATTCGTTTGAGAATTTTAGATTGGTAATTTTTTATCAAATTTAATACAGAGAGAAACTAAAGTACAACGATATTTGGAATGAAAACTAAATTTGTACTTTGAGCGATTACCACAATTTTAAGTACTGAATCATTTATTTTATAGATAGGTTTCAATTATTAATTTTGATTATTTTTATGAATGAGAACATAAAAACGATAATAGTTATTAAAATTTAACCATAAACATTTATTTAGACGTAATACAAAAATACACAGTAGATACACGATTTTTTGATTCTGAGTGAAGCTTGGAACATTTTTACTGTACAAAGATGTACTTTTTGTGAGTAACTTTGTGTGATGACTCCAAGTTAGCCGCTCCGACCACTCAACATGACCATAACCATATCAGAAAAAAAAAATTTACTCTGAAAATCAGGGAATTGCAACAGGTCAAAAAATTTTTTGTAAAAAAATATTTTCTACTCTAATAATTATAAATATCATCATTACTGTTATTGTGTTACTATTTTTATTATGTATTTAATAAAATAATAATTACTAAACATACCCGGTGGATAGTTCTTACAAAAATTTTTTACAGAAGGCACATAACCTAAACATTTTGAGGGAAAATGTCTTAGGCATTTATAAAAAAGTAATATTTAGTAGCTATAATGATCGCACGTTTTTGGTAGTAAGTCACTGTGCGTATTATATACAATATACAATACACATACACACAATTACATATATATATATTTTTTTTTCAATTAATGGTCACGAACAAATCTTCAATAAATCCTATGATTAATTGGTAAAACCTTATGTTTACACTGTTCTCTTTTTATGACAAAGACCAAATTTGTATTTTTTTCTTTTTTGCATTTACATGATATCAAAGGCCAATGCACATCTTTGATGGTAAGAGTTAGGTAAGAGTTTAATTCCAAAATTACATCTTTCCTCTAGAGTTTAGGATACTGTTTTTTTATATACATATAATATTTATTTTATTTATACTTTTGTAAATTATGTTAATTTGGGGAAATGATCAATGTATTTCACCAAATTGTTTGTAGAATTTAATATCTTAAGATGAATTGATTTTTTAAAACTCCAGAACTAAAACATTTGGAACTATGACAAGTTTGATTAGAATGATAAGTAATTTTTTTTTTTTAATTTGATACATAAATTAAAAAAAAAAACTGACATTCGTTTTAGCACGAATATATTTTTTACAAAACAATAAGAATTAATTAACGTCTATTTGCATCGAATTCAAAAATTTTACCGGGTTCCAGCGTTGACTGCAATTCCTTATAATATATATTTGCGTAGTCTAAAATTTGAAAATATTGCTACTAGTAATAAATTAGTCCAGTGTTACTTATATAATATGACTAAGTATAATTGAAGCACAAGCAATATTGAACGTTCATTCAGTTTGGATTGTACACAAATTTAAACCAGTGAAAGATTCTTTTATAACTTTCAAAACCTTTAACCTATGACCATGTATTCTTTAAAAATTGCTGACTAATTAAAATGACTGATCAATTATTTTAATTTAATCTTTAAAGTTAAAAAGATTTAAAGTTATTTAAATTAAATAAAATATAATAATATATAATTAAATAAAATTTAAGTAAAATTTAAAGTTTCTTTTTAAGTTAATCTAATAGTAATCTAATAGCAATTAAAATATTAAACGTTTTTTATTTTAATTGGTCATTATACAATGTTAGCTTATTATTTGTAGGATTTTGAACAATAATTTTCGTAATTTACTAAGAAAGTTATAACAAGACTGGAATTACGAATGAAAAAACATTTTATTGTTTTTCATCAATATTTATTATATCTTTGTTCTGTATAATATTAAATGTATATTATATTTTCAAAAATAATTATCAATCCCTGAGGTTTTCATTTTGAAAGATAAATAAATTTTGAAAAAGTTTTTTGAAAATCGGGTCGTTCCCAAATCGTACTTTAAGTGCCTTTCTTGTGGCTGAATTTGTGCATATACGAGCGGTTAAATCGACAAATATTGTTTATTGCGTTTTGATTTGGCAAACTTGTGAGTATAGTTAATGATACAGAATTATAATTGTGGTTTGTTCATCAAACTGTATTCAAATTAATACATCATAACATGAGACAAATAATTTAATTTAAATAAATAGTATTATACAAATTATTAATCTTCTTCTTCTCCTTTGCTTTCTTCCCAACTACTCTTGCAAAACTTAGTATTTTCCCATAGAAATTTTCTTAACACATAAACGTCCAGACATTCTCTCAATTTTATTCAACCTTTTTTAACTGTATTTTTTGTCTAATGATCCTATGATCTATGGTCTTATGTCAGATGTTTGATCTGCCTCGGTCGTTGTATAAAAGAACATACTTAAGTTTAATTTTTTTTTCATAACTTAAATAGAATCTTAATAGGTACATAAGTAAAGACTTACTTCGATGATTGGCATTGTCACCTAGAAAAGTAAACCTACGTTTTATGTGTGGAAGATTATGTAATACAAAAGTGTTAATTACACACAGGAGTAGACAGTAAACCTTTGCTTAGCAAACTAACTTTATTCTATAAAGTCTGATTGGGTTTTAAAGATTTTGAAAATGTTTCTTATTTGTTACTATGTGTTCACAATAATGTTAAGCTAATATAGTCTATAAGTCAATTTAAAGATACCGTTTATCGATTCTAAGTGGAGTTAAAAATTATTTTATTTCTTAAATCAATATATTTTAATAAATTGTAACAAACAAAAAAATATATGTTTGTAGTCAACCATGCTCTTGTCATAATCGTTATTTTTGTCTACAGGCAATTATTTATATGTTATGGTTTCTTACAAATTGAATACAAAACGTAAAATTATAGGCTATTGTGTTTTGGTGATAATTCCGTGTGCACTATGTCTGTCACCGTTTCTCGTCCGTCCTTATATTTTATAGTTTATAAGTCGGAGTATTTCTTCTAAACAAAAAACTGTTCAGAGAAAAAAAACATCATTGTAATAACAATACATTATTTGCTGCGCTCAGAATCTAAAAAAATGAAGTCAGTGGATCAACTACTTTTCTGATAGGTGTGTGGACTCCAGTGATACTTGGGTCCCGGTTTTTTTTTAAACAATTTGCTCATTTTTGAGTTACCTATATCTTAAAAACCGAAAAAAAACGAAAGAAGGAAATAATCTGAAGTTTTTCTGCTACCTAAGTGCAATGTGCTATTTAGAAACCTAAGTTTTTACTCTTTTATATAAACCTGATTACGTTCATTTACCCTTATAAACTAATAGCGTCTTCAATTGATTTTACTGGCCATGGTGTCCCTCTGAATGTCAGAGATGTACTAACATTAATGACACAATTGTGTCTTCTTTGTTTAATGGGACAAGGTATTGTACCTATATAATGAGTTCATTTCATAGATAATTTGCTAAAATTTATCTCTTAGTCAGACCTTACATGTTTGCAATTAATTCTATACTTTTTACATGATGTTATATGAGGACAAGTCAACAAAATACCTATACAGAATGTTAATACTAAAGATATTGGGTAGGTATACATACTTTGTTCAGCTATAGCTGGAAAATTAAAAAATTACCCTTTAAGTTCGAGACAATCAAATTTCAAATTAATTTAAACATCAATATAATATGAAGTATACATTGGTTTCCAATAGTAAAATGTTAAGTTATGAACAAAATTACAGAAAGTAAAATGTTAACTCTTCCGAAAAAATCCACTTATTTTAATTAGTATTATGATATTGTTTAATGAAAAAATAAAATTGTTTAAGACTGCTCTTCCGTCACTAGTTTAGCTGAAAATTCATACATATGTATGAAGTTATATATAAAATGTATATACTGTATGTATAACATGCAGTACCCTCTAACTTACCTAACCATTCAATTGAGAAAATACAAAAATGAAAAATTTGCCGAGAAGAGGCCGGCGACAAAGTTTCTAATGTTACATAAAAACTACCTACATTTTTCATAACAAACCCTGCAAATTTTTGAAAAATTTTAAAGTCTGTGTTTAAATTAAAAACGGTATTGCGTTTTAACATTTTCACGCAATATAATAATCATCCAATCAAATTATGTATGAAATTAATGGATCAATTTCCAAGTTATAAATTGTTTTAAGGTTAAAAAATTATGAAAGTATTTTATTATGTTAAGCAGTATGTTATTGTTTAATTAATTAGTTTTAGCTTTAATACTAACAAGACTGTATTATTTTACCAAAAAGTATAGTATTGTATGAAATAAAAATAATATTAATATAAAATTAATAAAATTAATAAAATAATATAAATAATATTGGGTAAACAAAGTAAAATGACACCAATATAAATATTATTTTGTTTATTTTGACAACATTTAAGGTTTGTTAAAAAAATATATTTCCTTTTGAGTACCTATTTTGTATTTATGTAGCATTGTGTTGTCATGATACAGTAGTTGCAATAAAACTAAAACCAATATAATCCATAACCTAATGAGCCGGTTCCTTTTCTGCACAATGGTATCATTTGATACCATGTTACAAAAAAGTTCATTGGACTTATAAAGTTGATTTTGGAATTTTTAAATGATATTCCCCATACTTTATGGTACATCTTGAATCATAAAAAAAATGGTTTGGTCAAAAAAAAAGTTCTGTACATCAAGAGGATAATATGTATAGATTAATAGATGTTAGTTACATACCCGAATCGACCTTATCTGAAATTGTAATTCCAACATTTTTAAACTTATTTATTTGTAGTTTTATTGTATTTCATTCCCAAGAACAACTAAAATGGAGTTAAATTTGGAGAGAACAAATTAATTTTGTAACTAATAACTGAACTACTGTTGGATATCTTGATGCTTTTTTAATTAAGTAGGTTTTCAAGAGATTTAGTACAGAATGATAATTTATTGAATAAGTAAATATCGCTTATTGAGTATAAACTATAAACTTTGAAGTATGTCGGTATTCAACGATATTTATCAACTATATTGCCTTATTACAAAAAATTAAAACTTTAATAATAAATGAAAACCTAAAATGTCAAAACTGTTTCAATCGATCAATTTAATAAAAATGAAGTTTATATTATAAATGATATTAAAATTTTTTATACTTGAATGACAAAAAAAAATTAGTTGTCAATTTTCAAAAAGTTTTTCAACTCATTTTTTAAAGATGTTTGTTTAGAACACTATAAACGATAACGCGTAAGAACTTTACAATTTTAAAACAATATATATATTTCGATTTACTGTGACGGTTTAAATGAGAAAAAAGAAGTTTTATAGGTTAAAAAATTCATTAACGTGGTTTCTAGAGGACCGTTGATTATTTTTTCACACACCATGCCAAATGTAAACATTTATAATGTTTTATTTGAAACTAAATCACTTATTGTTACTGAGTATGATTCTGGCTAGTTTAGTTTAATAAACTATTGTAAATTTTTCAAATTATTTGCTTTGTTTAATTCTATTAACATTAATGTGTATCGTGGCTCGTAATACTACAAACAAGATATAATTATTAAAAGTTAATACATACTTGGATTTTCAAGGTTTCTAACTAAAAACCAAAATTTAGTTGTAAGTCTTTAATGTATTATTGAGAAATTTTTTTACTTCAACTTTTGTCTTATATAGTGTATTTTGGTAGGTAGCTCGATTTTTTTCATTTATAGAAGAATTTGGCAGGTAATTTGCACGTGTACATTTTTTAATTACTGGATTAAACATACCTGGAATATCTTCATGTTCAACTGCAAATTGATAACTATGCACTTAAGAGCTTAGTAGGTAATTTGTAACTATATACAAATACACTTACATCCAACTGAGATTTATGGGATTTCAATAATGTAATATTCAACTAAATATGTATAATTCCGTCCGATTTTCGTAGTATAGGCACATATTATATAGGTTTTATCATATTAGTGTTTTTGATAGTACCAATTTATATGCTGATCAATAAAGCCTAAAATATTGATCGCGTTTTTGAGCATGATATTATTTAAATCGACCATAAGACTTTTATAATATATTCAGTACTAAAACTAGAGTAAAATAATTTTTAGAGAATCCACCGTAGAATTGTAAGAAATACATAGTTTGTGGAGGAATATTATATAACACATTATCACATTTTGTTTTGTAATTAATATGTTTTGAATGAGTGTACATATTGTGTAGTTTTCAGATCATTTTTAGTCATGTCTGACAATTTTGAGTACTCGTCATTTTTTTTTTTTTTTTTTTTTTTTTTTTTTTTTTTTTTGCATTTGTTTAGTAATAACTTCAATAATCCAAAAATTTTTTGAAAAAACATACAAAACAAAAAAAATTTCAAAAACCCTGACTCAATGTTTGTTTTTCTGTTGTTTAAACATGAATAGTTTTTAAAAGTTTGACATATCTGTGATTATTTTTCTAACAAACACAATTTTCATAAGATATAAAAATTTACCATGATGAATTTGAACCTACGTTTGAAAAAGTTAGCTATCTGCATTTAAAATCATCCACTCGGTATAATTTCTAAAAGTGAACAAAAAACTATTGATAAAACGTTGTTTATAGAATGAAATAACACTTCATTCTTCAACACTTGGATTGTAATAAATAATAATAATAATAATTTATACTCCTGAATAGATAGAACAACTGAATGAAACATTTTCCGAATCGTTTGAATTAATTTTCATTTAAAGGGTGTTTGAGTTTTGAAATGTTCTGAAAATTTTTAGCCTTGTTAAAAAAATAGAACCTTAAAAAATTCATTAAACATTTTTGGGTTTTTTCGCATAATTTAATCTGTTAAACACTGGCTTAGATTAACAGTAAAATACTCCGATTTTAGCTTAATCATTACCTATTTTAATTTGAAATATTACCAAATACTTTATCTAATTATTTAAACCATTTTTTCGCCTAAAATAATATGTGTTAGTATTATAGTAAGGTTTTTACCGTAATGTTTCATTGCGTGTTTTACACATTCTATTAACGTATCAGAACCTTAATGAAAAAATATAATTTTTAAAGATCATAGAGTTACATTGTATATAATTATTGGTATTTACATAACATCAAACATACTCGTACTGTACAAATTAGAATTATATTAAACAATTGATATTTTTCAAATTTTAACGGTATAAAAGTGATACAGATTGGTAGAAGCTTTAAAATACATTCTTACTATTAAAAGCATAGTCTAGTTGATCTGTTGAGAATTTATAAAAGTTTATTTTTTAATATTATTATAATATAATGCGGAATTTTGAATTACAAATAGAAATTTAAATGGTGATATAGATATCTCCATTGCTGTAAGATAAATTTCTGGTTAAATATAAATTATTAGTTTCATGTTCGAGCCGTTTAGGGTAAAAAATTAAAAACACAAAATTGTTGAAAAAAAAAAAAAACAATTTTCTAACATTCTGTTGTTATATTAATTACGTAAAAATAATAAAAATATAGAATTTGTTCAGAATAAAAATATTATTAGTGTTTTTGAAGGGTACACATGAGTTTAAAGTAAAAAAAAAAAAATTACTCACATAAACACTGATTCATTTCTAAAATAAAAAACAAAGTACATTAATGTTTCTATGAAAATTAATAACTATCAGTATAATTTTATAGTTATAAATATTTGTAATTTGAACATTACGAAAAAATCATTTAAACAGTGTTATATAAGTATATAACCATGGCTTTTGATGTTATTTTAATTTATGAATTTTATCTTTACATTTGATATCAAAATATGGATTTGACAAAAATCTCAAAATAAACTAAATTGCATATATTTAAAAATTGTAAAAGTCGATAAAAAAAAAAAAATTCAGATACATACCTATAATACGTTTATACCACAACCTTCAAATCATCCACCAAACACTATCTAAAAAACTGAACAAATCCATTGCGTAGTAGTTACTCATAACAACTACACGTTCAGTTTACTCTCTTTCTTATTTTATTTAATCACGGGTTCTGACGTTTTTATTTTTACTAAGATGTGTGTTTTTTTTTTTTTCGTGTACTTGTGGTGTGATACTAGACCACTGAGATCGCTCCGAATCGTTTTTTCAAATGCAATGATTTGTCATTAATTTCAAATATTAAATGATACGGTTTAACCACAACTTCCAAACTAGTGACCCACCTAAAGCGTAGTTGCCCCTCCGTCAAATTACCCACGCGACTAAGAGTGATCCCGACTTTTTTTTCATACATAATTTCTCGTAGAAAAAATTAATTTTCTGGCGTAAACACACTTCAATATAAACAAACAGTTATAATAATCCTCTATAATATTATACGAATACATTTATAAAAGTTTTTATTCTCTTTTTTATACAACAACATTTCTATTTTGATAGTAACCTTTTTGTTTTTACTTATCAATTTTTTTCAGGGAGTTGATGGCGTGTTTTTATGGGTAAAAAGATTTAAAATATGAAGGTAAAACTAATTGCATAATTAAAAACCTTTCTTAATGACATGTATTCATTTTGAAATGAACGGAGAACTTTTGAAAATTTGATGGTTTTTGTTTTTTGCTCATAACTCCAAAAATAATCAAAATTTTAAACAACGCTACTACTAGAAAAAGTGATCACAAAAATAAAAAATAGTAAGGCCGGGATCAGTCTAGGTCGCGTGGGTAGTTTGACGGGGTAGTGACTACGCTTTGGGTGAGTCACTATTTTAGAAGTTGTGGTTTAAACGCATTATTTAATTTCTGAAAGCAACGATAAATCATTGCCTTCGATAATACGATTCTGATATACCTTTCTAAATGATATTTATAAATTTCATGTCGAATGGAGCAATTTCGAAAGTAAGTATCTTTTTTTTTCCTCAAAACTTCAAAAATAATCAAAATTTCAAAAAACGCTTCAAATAAAGTACCATTTCGGATCAATTATCTATCTTTTAAGGTATCATACGTTAAAATCGGTTCAGTTTTTCTACTAGAACTTTTGATTATAGAAAAAAAAAAAAAAAGCATCATTGTAAAACCAATTCATTCTTCGCTAACGCTCAGAATCTAAAAATCTAAATCGACTTCAAAAAAAAAAAACGTTTCCCCTTATTATTTTTCCCTCGCTTAAGAAATACATGGCCGCCCGAAATAACAAAAATTTCAAAGTTCTATAACTCGCTAAAAAATGATGGAATTATACTTATAAAACCCTTCTTGATGATAAATATAAATCATTCAAGTCAAACGGAGCAATTTTAAAAATTCAAACATTTTTGTTTTTTCCTTAGAACTTATAAAATAATCAAAATTTTAAAAAACGTTTTAAATAAAGTACCATATTGGATCAATTATCTATCTTTTAAAAGATAAAAACGTTAAAACCTGAGCAGTTTTAATACCCTAAAGAGTGTTTACAGAGAGAAAAAAAAACATAATTTCATCAAAACAATACATTCTTCGCTGACGCTCAGAATCTAAAAAATAATTCAAACGATCTGTTAATATTTTTATTCTGTTGGACAATTATACAAACAATTATAATGATATAAATGTGTAACCTTTTGAAAAAATCGTAAAATATAATCACCTGCAAGAGTAGCATAGACACTAAAAGTTGTTACGTGTATCATCATGACAACTTGAATAACTGTATGAGTTTTAATCTGGCCCATGATTTATTATTTTAAAAGCGCATCCGATGTAACACTCAAAATAATAATGTGAACTACCGAAAATTATAGTCGGTTTGAAAAATCTTACGCCTTGGCGTGTGAAGAAGACACGTCAGCCAATCGTTATATATTTATTTAATTTGGAAACAAATATTTTGCTTAACGTGCACGTACGTATGTTCAAATGTACAACTGTTAATACGAACTGGACAAACTTTGCAAGAATGTGAAATTGACATAATTTAGTTTTAAACAAATAATAATTTATATCTAAAATAACCAAATATTTGAAAATCATAATAAAAAGAATTTTCAAACCTCATTGTAAGAATTAAGAGCCTCTTTAGAATTGTAAATTTACAAGCTAAAAAAGAGAAAACGTTAATTTCACTTTCATTAGTTACCAACTAAGTCAAATGGAATTTTAACATTTTGATGAATGGATTCAGATTAAAGGGTAGAACTTTGATTTTCTTAACTTGTAAATGTAACATAAAATATAAAAGAGGATTTTATTACAGCGGCTATAACTGACATAAAAAAAAAAAAAAATTAACGAATTTCTTGGAAAGAAACACCCATTAATGCTAAAATTAAATACCTAGCCAAAATAATTAACTATCGATTTTTATTTGTTTAGAATCATAAGAATATAAAATAAAAGTTGAAAATTAAAAAAATTAAATGTATTCAAAAGCTAATGTAAAGCTCCTCCTGAGAATGAGATAGTTACATTTAAACTGCAATATAAATGTTAGTTTGAGATGAGAAACCTCATAATGCTGATATTTAATTTGCAATATAATTATATTTTGATTTTAGTTTTTTACAGTCATTATAGATTTAAAAATAAAATGTAAAAAGCATTAAAAGTTGAAATCTTTTTGAAAACAGGTCATACACTCATACCTTTCACTTATTATTGAAAAAAAATTCGCAGATCAAACAAATTATGAAAAATTATATAAAAACAGTGTTATTTTGATTATAACTATGAAATTATGACGTACTGTTGTGTAATTGATAACTTAAATCATAATTATGGTCCAAATGGAATAACATTTTCACACGTCATTTAAGTTAATATTCTTTATACGTGGGTATGACATATGGAATTTTTTGAACATTTTCATTGTTAAATTTGGTTTTTATTTGGACGTTTACTAGATAACTGAGCTCACTCAGAATCGTTTATTTGAAGGCAATAATGTATCATTGCATTCAGATATTAAATAACACGTTTGAATCATAACTTCCAAATTAGTGAGCAAAGCGTAGTCGCTATTCCGTCTAACTACCCACGCGACTGTGAGTCACTGTTTTAGAATGTTTATATAGATGTTGTACATTGTAAGTAAATAAAAATTGCATACGAAAATAACAATTCTAATTGAACTGAGTGACTCAAATAGCGAAATAGAGAAAATATATAAAAATTTTGGAATTTTTTTATTACTATTTTATTTGTATTTTAATAAATTTTAACCACATACTTGATATTACTTGTTGAGTTTGGTTGGTAGTCTGTTTAAAATAATGTTCTTATGTTGTTACAAATAAAAACTTGAATATTATTTTGACTAATGTAATGCTAAGCTCATACACCAGCACGTCCTACTAAAAAGATATTCCACTATTAGAATAAATTATGTTTCTTCTGCATATACGTTCAATAAATTTTAAATTGTAATTAAATTAGTTTAAGATGTATAAAATGTATTAAATTTTTAACGAACAAAATATACTTTTGTCTTTTTAAGTAACCCAAAATCCACTCAGAATTGTTATTTTTGTATGCAATTTACTATATTGATTTTAAACTTATACAATAATTTCTAACTAAATCTTTCTAAAGAAATGCAAAGCCGATGTCGCTAGTCTATCATACCACCATCAAAACTTAGAGCATCCGGCTTTTATATTCTTTTTTTTCATTCAAAAGTTTATTGTTAAAAAATATGTTGAAAATTAAGTACAAGTTCGTAAAACAATTTATAGTTATTCTTCTGTCACTAATAAACTTCAAAAAATGTCTATCAAAAATATTTGTTGATCGTAGTTAATACCTAAATTGTCTCCTAAATTTTCAAATAACAAAATTAGTCTAAACTGATCTGAAAAAGATAAAATATTCAGAGTGTTCAAATACAATACTTAGAATCGACACAGCTATAATCTTATGTGCGCAAAATTAATATTGGAATATATATATATATATATATATGAATGACCTAATTCGTTCTTTGTTTAAATTCTATTGAAACATGTGATTAACAGTATATTTTATGGCAAATACAATTTTATGTTAAAAAGATTTTATTCAGTTGCATTTAAAATTGAAAAAAATATTCAGCTACTACAAAATTGTTTGTTGTACCAAGTTATGGTAACTCATAAAAAATTATCTATAAAAAAAAAATTTTAAATATTGCGGGTTGAATGGCACTTATTTGCATGAACACTTTACTGCTACCCAAATTTTTAGCAATATAATTCACTAAAAACCAAAATAATTTGTTTGAATTATTTCCAAAATTCGATTGATGAACTGCTTTGGCAACATCTATCTTACGAGTTATTGTATAGAAATGATTCACCTGATCTTCGGGCTTAAAAAAATCAAAATCAGAATTTTTTTTGAAAATCTGTTAATAAATTTAGCTTATCATTTCTAAAATTACATTGATACAACATCCCCAGCTCTAGTTATTTTTTCCAGAGCAGTAAGTAAAACATTTTTCCAGACCATGAACTCAAAAAGTAATTTTTTTTTGGATTTTGAGCCTTGATTGTTGACATTTTTTTTAGACAACCGTATCCTGGCAGAACTATTTTATACTCCGGGGATTTGTAGAATAAATTTCTCAACCCAATACGTTAAAAATTAAAATGAACTATATTTTTACTATTCTGTTGATCCTCATTTGTTGACCGTTCTCAATATTTGTCTGACAACCCTTTCCAAGTAGTTGAAACATTTTCTTAGGTTACTGTTGACAATTTTTCACCACCCACCTATATTTAAAAACATTAAATATCTCTTATACATGTGAGGATGCCTACATCTATGTATATTTTGTTTACTTTTTAACTAAAACATATTTTTAATACGCTGAATTTGTTTTCAGTGATATTTTTCAACTATCAGTTTCACGATTTTACAATTGTTCTTTATAATTTATAAAGTGTTGATACATATTAATTGCGTATGAAGATAATTTTATCATGGTCACATTATTTATTAATACTAAAATTCAAGAGAGAATAACTCTAACATCCAGTCATCAGATTGGCATGATTGTCCGGTTTTCAAGTTTGAAAAATGCAGCGAATCATTTTTCATTATTTAAAACAGGATAAGTGTTTCAAGTTTAAAAATTTCAACCGAATTGACAACACGACTTCAATGAAAAGCATTAAAATCATATTTTTTTTTTGCACATCCTCTTCCTTTTTTAACCCCTTTAAAAGTTCAATTTTGGAAAAATCGGTAAAAATTTCCATTTGTGTTATATATCAACATAAACAAATATCGTTCATAAAAACCATTTTGAAATTTTTCCTCCTCCCCAATTTCACTTTTTATAAAAAATGTTACATATTTTGACAAAATTTGTGTTTGAGGTCCTTCTAGCGTGAAATCTTGAAAAAAATTTTATGGCTTGAATCTACTTCGCGACGCGATGTTCTTTTAATCTAAAAAAAAACCACATGTAAACTGGATAAATAGTTTTGGAGCCAACTTGTGACAACAATTTTTATTTTCGCATATTATAATATATTATATAATATTTATGGATTATAGATAAAAAATTTTAATATTTTAAAACAGCAAAGTATAATAACAATCTTAATCGGAGTACAAGATTCATAAATTTTCAAATAAAATAATATTATATTAAAATTTTATATTTTGTTTTTAAATCTAACGATTGTAAAAAAAACTGACCTCCGACATTTAATTACATCATGAATTTAATGTCAGCATTGTTGGGGTTTTTCAATCCCAAAAATTTTCTTTTTTAGGTCAGTAATAACTAATGTGTAACATATTGTGTAACTTAAATTACTTAAACATTTTCAATTTTCCTATACATTCATAAACATAATATTATGTTTACTGTTTGACAAACAGTACCTACATTGCATTTTTACCTTTTTTTACATTTTTACTTGTACTCGTAACATTAATATTTTTTTTTCTTCTCATTTCTGGTGGATCTGGGAGCGTATCTGGTGCCAGAAAATTTTCACAAAAGCGGCTAGGTTTCAAATCAGTTCCAGTTATAGATATTTGTCCGGGAGTAGCGGGTACTATAAAGACAAAAAAAAAAAAATTATAAATTAACAAATAACCATTTAACTTATGAATTGTAGAGACTAACAATTTGTATAAAATATCATTCATGTGAGGTATATTTATTCAAGCATATATTTTTGAATAATATAAAAGATTTCTAACTCATTATTAAGTTAAAAAAATTAGCTACTGTTTTTATGTTTGTAGTGATCTGAATAGATCTAACACTTGACAAACCATGGGAAAAATCTGATGACTCGTTAGTTTCCAAAATAGAAAGTGTAAGTAATTTAATTTGGTGAAGTTGGAAGGGTGGTACCAAAAATGGAGAATATAGTATTTTAGACGGTAAAAAATTTTGATGTGATATTGGAAATAAATGTTGTGAGTTGAGTGACTCAGATTTAGGTGACTGTTGATAACAATAGACCTTTGGTTCTTATACATTGAATGAGTAGCAACATTGAATGAGTAATTGAAACAAGTCAACTTTTGTGTCAATACTATAAGCACGAGTTAGTATAAAAAAGTTAATAGAAGATATTTTAAATGTCAAGAGTGCGATTGTTTAAAAACATTAGACATTTTTTACAAAAACATTTTTTATTGACAGACTATTAATACAAAATTGGATATCGTTTTATACAAACCATATACGTTGCATTCACTTATTATTTTCATCATGTATGATTGCCTGTAAACTGAAAAAAAAAAATTACAAAATTCAGTGCAATAGTCGTTAAAGGACTAATTAAAAAAAAAAAAAAGAAGAACGCACAACAAACGACACCGATCCCATATGAGCCCACGTTAAAATATAATTCCAATTCTACTGAAATTATTTGAATCAATATTGAAAGGGACCGTCTGTGTGGGACGTACATTTTGGGAACTTCTTAGGGTTGGGAGTTTTACTAAGGAAAAACATTTTATTTTATAATTTGATATAATAGTTCGACGGGCTACTTACGTAGCGATCCGACGGACCAATACTGACTTCTCCAGTTTTTAGTTTTCGAAACAATAACTCACATAATGTGTAAAAATTAAAGTATTGTTCAAAAAGATTATAATTTAAATTAAAATCCCTAATTTATTATTACGTACACTCATTTATGCGATTGCTCTTTTGGCCCGATACCTAAATGTTGATCGATCAACTCAAATACACAATAACTTTTGATAGTAAAAGTGAGAGTGGAATACCGGTGAGATTTTAGACAAAATAAATAGCAAATTTGTCTACAATGTAGATATTATCTCTACTTTGATTGCTGATTGGCTGAATTTTTCGAAAGAGAGTTGAAATGTTGTTTTTTATTCACAATTAGGTTTTTGTTGGGAATGAAAATAAAAAAAATTGTACATTGAAAGTACAGTTGATAGACTTTACGAATAGTTTGTAGTGACTTGAAAATTCAGAATTTTTGTTGATTCACTTTAAAAATACTTACTGTTATTTTCAAAATCGGAAAGTCCTAAAAAAAAAAAAAAAAAATAAAAGTCTGTCATTTAAACGCCTAATTAATTTGTGTAAGTTGGTTTCAAAAGATATTTGGATCATATACAAAATATCAATTGATAAAATAATTACAGAGTATTTTTATGACAATATTATTATGTATATATTATTGTCTATCAATTATTATTACATCATTACATCATTTATTTGTTACTACGAATTTGAATGGGTACCTAAAAGCTAACTATATAATATGAAGTATCCATATATTATTACATGTGAAACACTTTTATAGTGTTAACAGAATATTTCACTTGAATTTACTTTATGTATTGATTAACTACAATGCGACATTTTGATACAAATATGAAATAACTACAAATTATTATGTATTATGTATTATTATGTTTTGATTCTGAGTGTAGTAAAGAATGTATTGGATTTAACATGATGTGTGTTTTTTTATTAATTTATCAATATGCAATCACGGTAACTTCTTCAAAAAATTCTTTGATTTTTAAAACTGGTGACTCGTTTGATAGGTTTATGGAGTCTCAAGGCACATTAAAGGGTAATAAAATTAGGCAAACAGATTTAAAAAGTTACAATAAAAAAATCTATGCAAAAATTAAGAAAACAAATTATGGCAAACGTGTTTTTGACATTGTCGATTTAGTTTTATTGCCATTACTCTATATAATGATTGAAATAATCTCAAACTTAAATATTAAAATTAATATTGTATAAAAATTGGTAAGTTGCATGTCTGATATGAATAATTTATTAAATTTTGAAAATTGCCATTTTTTGTTGTAATTTTTTGTTTCATAAAAAATTTACTTTTCAACAAAAAGTTTTGAAACTTTAATAGAAGTTTGCCAATATGTAAATACATATGACGCTAAAAAATGTACAAAATCCATTGGTTAAACACGTTATGTAAATTAATATTCTTTGTACGTATGTTTAACTTTCGGAATTTTTAAACCATATTATTTAAGAAAATTTTCAAAGTGGAACTAGTAGAACATTCAACTAATCCGTGGTTTTTGATATTTTTCGATGGGTTTTTTGTTTTTAGTTTTTGTATAATTTTCTCTTGATGATAAAATTAAAATTCTAAAAAATTTAGACTGGTTTTAACTGTTTTTATTCCTTTTAATTTTAGTGACTTAATTTACAATTGCTTACAAATATAATATACAATTTCTAATTAAATCTTCCAAAATAGTGATCCACAGCATCAAACTACCCACGCGACCAATAACGTGATTCCACTTTTTTTAAATTAGGATATGATTTATTTAATGTAATAACAAATTCAATTTAAGTTTCAATTAATTAGAGTGAAAATATTACATAAATAACAAAATTAAATGTATTTTTTTTTTTTTTATTATTATTAAAGTAATTTATTTGACAAATGCAAATGTATTTAAACTGTTATTCTCACAAATCTGGAAGAAAGTAATAAAAATTTAAGAAAACTATGACAGTGATTAAAGTTTTAAAGCAGAATAGCATGAAACATGTATTATATTTAAATGTTAATAAACATGTTGTATTATAATATGTAGGTAATGATATACACATATTTTAATACATATGATGTGATTATTTTTTTTTTTAACGTACTTAGCTCTAGTAATGCCTTTCTCGCAATGTCTTGTAATTGAGAGTCTACAATTAAATATCACGTTTATGCATACATTTTTTAAAAACATAATTTCACATTAATTCATGTTGTATTAAAATAAATATGTATATTATCCATTTTATTAATCAAAGAATGTCAACATGCTGTGTACATGCTGAATTTCCGAAAAATTGTTTTTCTTATACAAACTGTAGAACCATGATGTGTGTAAACTTAATATAATGTTTCAATAAATTAATACGAACCTCCGAATTTATCTATCACATCATCTGTAATAAAAATTTGTATCGTAAAATTTGATCATACGAACGAAATGAAAAAAATGAATAATTTGGATCTTTTATTTGTGTGAAATCAATATATATTAATACAGGAAATGAGGTATTATTTTTACATCAAACTCACGAAAACAGTCTCCAAAATGTTCTATAATAATTATACGCAGTCAAATATATAAATATTTAAAATGTTGGCCGTAAAATGCACGTATAAATTTTACTGTACACTACAGGTTTTTTTTTTTCATTTCTTCAAATTCACCACTAAATTAGGATTACATTCGGTCATTTTTAATTCAATAAAACATTGAGATGAATACGAATACCAAATGTTGAACAAGAATATAATTTCTTAATTGTGTTGTTCTGTCATAGAGAAACAACAACACTGTGAAGTGTGTTTTATTTATTTTTCTAAATAGTTTAAAATGATTATATTGTTAATTATTGTAAGAAAACTATTAAATTTATAATCAATAAAACCTTTTGATTTTTCATGTTAACCTAATAATTTTAGGCGTATTTCAAGAATTAGTCCTAGACACCTTTTTATAATCACACTAATAAATAGTGATGCGTGGATATTGACTACTCACTGTTTATTCTAAGGAGAACAAACAATAACTAAATAGTACAGAATAAAAGCTATTCACATGTAGTACCTACCTATACTACCCAAATGTACTCTGTAGTAGCGCTTTAGCCCTTTAGCGCTTAGGAGGATTTAACAACATTTGCAATACAAAACTAACCAACCACATTCGGTTTAATTGTGTAACCGGTTATAGGCGTATAATTTTTAGCAATAGTTATTTAAGATTGAAAATGTTTCTAAATGTTCATTAATTTCAGTCAGTTAAAAGATTCAGGAGGGTATTGATATTGTAAAGGTATGTGTGAATTTTTTTTTAGATTCTGAACAATCCGAGATATTTTGAAAGTTTAAATTAGAAGTTATAGGTACATTAAATTTGTAAGAAATTAATTTCTAAGGAATAACAAACACTATTCCTATTTATCTTTAAATAACCTAATCTATTAAACTTCAAATACTCAACTTTCTTGAAAGCGTAATACAACTACCGCTCAGATTCTTTATTTTCGTAAGGTTTGGCTTAATCATTTAATGTATTTCTAACTTAAATTTCAAAACAGCGACCCACTTTATATACGCATATTACTTAGAGAATTCCGTTTTTCATGTATTACCTATCTTTCAGTTTTTTGTTTACCAGCTAGTCCAATTTTTCGGAAGTTATATAATTTGGACGAGAAGAAATTTATTATAATATGACATTTGAATAACTTGTTTAAGATCAAAATATCTGTAAATCCTAAAACAAGTGCATGCTGCTCAGAATTCTGCATACTTTATTTTTGTAAGCTATGACTTAAAATTTCAGCTACTTCTAGCTTATATCTAATTTTTCAAAACTGCAGTCACCCACGACATATACGCATGTGCCCTAGAGAATTACGGCTTTCCTAAATTGTACTACTTTTCTTTCAGTCGTTTCTTAAACTTTACTTTATTTCTTTCTTTTTTAGAGCTAACTCTTTATTATAAATATACTTTCTTTTTTTTTTTATTTGATTTTAATAATTTTTGTAAATTTCAGGTCTTTTTCGTTTTATTTTAAATGTTTTGTCCAGACATCGAAGTAGACGTCAAGTTTCTAGAAGAAAAAGTATAGGAAACACAAAATTCGAAAACTAATCACGAATTTAAACCATTTGTATAAAACATTATGGGTACATGTGGACTATATTTTTACGCACAATCGATCTACAAAAATCGCATTATGCAAATCAAATAATATGTTGAGAATCGAGTTGTGACCTGAAAATTAAAAATTTGGAAATTTACTTTATTTTTTTTTTTGTAAAGACCATTAAACATTTTTAGAAATTTCAATGTATATTCAATTTAATTAATAAATGTGTGATTAAAAATATAATAAAATAACTTACCAGGAAACTCATTTTTACAAAATGTCTTTGGAATAACAACGTCACCTAAACATAGTGTGTAAAACGTCCAAGCTGTTATTAACACGTTAAATTTATTTTATTGAAATGGATATTTGTACGTAAGTATGTACGATATGTACGCGTCTGTCTAACTTATAACTAAATATTATCATCAAATAAATTATAAATTATTATTTTACTTTAATAATTTCTGTGTCTGTGTGTGTGTTTGTAAATTAGTGGAGAATAATCTAGCAAGAATTGAATATTTTCAGACGGTATTTTTTTGCACTTCTTGCACAAATTTTCACCCTTAAAGGATCCAAGCGTGATTTTTGGTGCTTTTGTTGTTAGATTATTTCCATTGAGCCTTTACAAATTACAATGGTAATTACGAATTTTTCCTTAATAAGATGCCTAATATTTTTAAAATAAAAGTTTTATTCTTATCACAAATTTCTTTTATTAAAAATTATTGTTTCAGGATGTACTAAAAATTGTAAAAATAAAAATAACTCTCGTAGGAAATTTTTAAATGTAATTGTATTTCTTAAATCATGCATATTACATAGTATAAATAGTATGCATATACATAGTTATCATTACCATGTATAATTACAATTAACAGAAATTCAATTGCTTTTAAAAGTTTGCATATACGACGGTCCTTTTTTAGATTCTGAGCGTTAGTGTTAGTTTTTTGGTTTTTACAATGATGTTTTTTTTTTTTTTTTAAATATTCTATTTAGTATATGATTCCGTCAAGAAAAAAAGTGAGAGTGTACTACGATACAGTACTCGAGAACCAAACACATCCCATAAGTGATAGGGAATTACAATTTGTTTTATGTGTAGTTCATTAATCGTCTAAAATTATTTTTAGTGCAAATATGCTTTATAAAACATTAAGTGTTAGTACAACCATTTTAATGCCATCTAGGACTTAAAGTATTTAATTTAAGTTAAACCAAAATTGTAAGTCATACTGAACATCAGCGGTGCCATTTCCAGCTGTTGATAATATTTCACTGCGTAATCTAGAAATCAAAAAAAATTTTAACACTTAAAAATCAATCCCACGATTAGTGTATGTGTTGCTATGTGCAATCAAGTTATGAAAGAAACTGAATTATTATAATAATCAATCAATTCAATTCATTACACATCGTTAAATAACTTTAAAATTGCAGAGCATTGTATTCTTAAAAGTTTTTCAGTAATAACTGGTTTTTATTAATTCAACATAAAATGGATATTTTATTTTTGATATGTGAGCCGAATTGAAAATTACACTATGTTTTTTTGAAAAATTGGTGAATGGTATATTACAATATACACAATATTATTTATTTGTATTATATGTGTGAGAATTTATTAAAGTATTACGAACAATTATTTTCGTTTTGTTAAGAAGAGTCTCTCGTTCGTGCTACTGATAAAAAGTGACGCAAGTCACTTCAAATAAAGAGGAGGGGTACAAAACTTAATTTTTAAACATAAATCAGTCAAATTGGTATCCAATAATAATTATTACTCCTTAACGAATTTTTACTGTCGTTTGTTGTATTCATTACATTTTAAATTAAGAGCATTAAATTATGATCAGTTGTCGTTTTAAGTTTTAAGAATCTGACTTGACCATTGTTCAAAAATGCAATTTGATTTTTTAAGTAGTTAATTTCTTATCATTATTTTTTTTTTAATAAAAAGTGAAATTGAATGGCATTTTAATGAACAATTAATAACTTACTTTCATACTTGTGATTTTCACCTCAAAATGTAGAGAAAAAAAATTTAAAATGTAAAATGTGAAATAGTAATACAAAAAAGTAAACTAAAGACGTAGTTTACTTGTTGTAGACCTTACAACAAGTCAAATAATCAGTCAAATAACATAATTTTGTGGAGTAGGAAATATCATAGAATTTTAAGATTTTGGATTTTTTTTCTTTGTTACAATCAGCTGCATTCGACAAATGGGTAATGAAATACTAATACAAATGCTTAGTCAATTTTATAATTCTTTCTAAAAACTCTAAATAAAAAAAAATTAGATATCTATTGGCATTACAAAGATGAGTGTTTTACATTTAAAATAATTTAGTATTTTCTTGGTCACATAAGTAGGTACGAAAATGAAAGAAAATAGGAAATGCACAAAACGAAACGCCCACTTTTAAGTAGATCAAGTTATATCATTGGTTTTTAAATCATCAAAATTGTTAAAATTTAGAATATTTGCTAATGGTCTAAAAAAAGGAGTGTAATATTTTAATTAATCTATGAATAATTATATTTTTTGATGGGTAATTTTAGTAAAAGTCTTAAATTCGTTTCTCTTTTTGTCAAAATTATAATTTACAGAAAAAGATGTCTATGTTATTAATTTTTATTTTCTTTATCATAAAAAACCTTTAAATACAATGTACTAAGATATATTGAATTTTTTTCTGTAGTTAAGAATATTTTTTATAAGAGTGTCTTTGTAAAACTAGTCGACATTTTTGAAATCGTATTAACAAAAATAATATTTTCTATTTCACTTTATATTATTAATCAATGTTATTAATTGTGCACGAGTAATTGGGTCCAAAAATGTATGTTTGTACTTATACATACTTTCTGGAAGTACTTCTGAAAATTTTAAATTTCCTTTCCAGTTTATCACAGTTATATTTAAAAAATAATAAAGAAACTTAGATATCTATACATTACATTTTATATGGTAATTAAAGAAAAAAATTACTTTCCCATTAATATTATAATAATCATAAATAAATTTAATTGTTAAAAATAAGTGGACGTGAATATTTAGGGTGATGGATTGGTTATTTTTAACTTAATCTAAAGAGTATTGGTATTTGTTTATTCTTTTAAACACAAAAAATTAAAAAGATATTTGTACATATATGCTTATATATACAATAGAACTTGTTAGAATCAATGAGTTTCTAACGCCCTTAAATGTATCAGCACCATCGAATAGTACACGCAGTTTTATACAGGCTTGTGAAA
This sequence comes from Hormaphis cornu, assembly GCA_017140985.1. Classification (NCBI taxonomy): domain Eukaryota; kingdom Metazoa; phylum Arthropoda; class Insecta; order Hemiptera; family Hormaphididae; genus Hormaphis; species Hormaphis cornu. Next base: position 10,215,961 of record CM029362.1, read on the forward strand.
GCTGCGGTGTAATTACTAATGGTAAATTTTCGATATCTTCCAATTCGAATTACACTATAGTCTTATATATAGATTTATAGACGATAAATTACATACCCGTATAAGGTGCATCTAAAATTATTAATTAAAAATATTTAATTGCAATTGTTTTCTATGTTTTACTCTATTAAATAGCTGGTACCTAAATAAAATACAATTAAAATAAAATAAAATAAATTTATAAAATACAGTAAAATGAGAAGAGTAAGTTTGTGGTTTTTCATATTTTTAGGTACTTTGTGTACCATTTGCATTGATATTTATGAATTTTGTAGCTCATTAGGCTTTATACAATATTATAAGTATTAAAATTTAATACGCACCTGAATGATCAAAATGTATAACTATACACCAAATTTAGTTGTTACTATGATATTTTAGAGCATTATTTAGAGATATTAATTTCGACTTGTATTTTAATTTTCTATGGGGTATTTTGTAAAGTAATTCAAGTTATTCAAGTTTTTTCAAAGTGTGATTAAAAGAATAACGTAGTTGACACGTGATTTTATCGGGAAAAATAAGCCATAGTAATGTATTAAATTGCAGCGCTATGTTCTACTTTATTGTTTATAAACGCAAAAATAAAAAAATTCGAAATCAGTAGAGGTTGCGTGGGTAGTTTGACGAAGTAGTAACTACGCTTTGAGTTGGTCACTGATTTGAGTGTTGTGGTTTGAACGTGTTATTTAATATCTGAAAGCAATGTTAAACTATTTTCTTCAAAAAAACCATTCTGAGCAAGATGTGTTTTCTAATACGTCCACGGAAATGTAAGCTGTAATATTAGATGGTATAGCTTTAGCGTTATAGTAATAATACGAATATTATAACATGTATGATATATAGGTACCTACACAAATTGTCTATACCAGTATCCGTCATAAACTTTGACGCCATTCAACCGATTATGAAAATTCTTTCACCAATAGAAAGACCTACATTATTCCTGAGTGACAAAGACTACTTTTTGTTTGAAAATTTTACCACTAAGGGTGGTAACCAAACACAAATTTTGTCGAAAATTCTATTTTTCATTTTTTTTTTATGGTTGCTATGTGTAAAATTATAGTTGTTTATTTTACCGTTTTTTTACTAAGTTTTTTTATGGATTTTTTAGGTATTACTTTTTTTGGAAATGAAAATTCGGCAAAACTTTGAGTGCAATGCACCAAAGATATAAGTTGATATTTCAGAAAACGTTTTAACCGTCAAGATCCGAGCAATATTTTAAGCTCTAAGCACGTCACAGACAAAAAAAAAAAAAAAAAACACACGTATCTTTGTAAAATTAATAACTTCCTCGCTGATAATCTAAAAGTTATGTTTTTAGATCCCTTTATAATAAAACATTTTAGAACCATTAAGTATCCAACGCCCTAAATATTAACTTATTCCCTCAACACCATCATATCTTTTAACACAGAAAGTGCAGGTATATGAAAGCCGCGTTGTAACTGAAAGTGTAATTTTGATTATTTCTAATTCCACGTACATTCTCATATAAATTTATAAATGATGTATTACTTACCCGAATTAACCACACCTAGAATTATTTATTCAAAATATTTAATTATAATTTTTTTCTAAGTTTTATTTTATTAAATAGGTATCTATAAATATATACATTAAATACAGTTAAACGTGAAGAGTAAAATTAAACTTGATATCAATTACGATTCAATGTGAATTCCAGTGATCTTGCTATTTTTTGAACATAGGTATGTATAGTCATTGATTTGTAATCAGTGGTATAAGCTTAGGAAAGATTTATTACTGAGTAATAATGAAATGAATGAATGAATAAAGTAATAATGAATTTTGACAGTCAACTTAATTTATGTAGTGCACATTTTTCATTTCATAGTTACATAACTTAATTTATAACGTATTTTTTGTTTATTTTTATAACTAAAAACAAAAAAATTCACAATCATATAAATTGTAATATTTATCCATATGATTTTGAATATATAAATGTATATTGATTTGTTGTGACAAATTATAAAAAAATAAAAGAAATTCGAACGTTATGAATATTAATTATTGTTGGTTTAGGATTTCTAATTATTTATTCAAACATCATTATAAATGTATATTCGTATATTACCTATTTGGAAAATTTTTTAAACTAATTAATAACCATTCAATGTAAAATTTGTAAAAATGTTATGTAAAACGAAATACTATTTTTCGTCGTTACCAAAAATATGTGATAGTCAAATATTATTTTGTGATTTTTCATATTTTTACTTTATTTATTAATTGGATTGATATTTATGTCTTGTTCAGCTCGTTAGGCTTTATAAAATATATAAGTACATATTAATAACTGATACATACATGGATCATCAAGATTTATAACTAGAAACCAAAATTTAATGGTTACTAAGATAGCATTATGCATAATTATAATTATATTATTTATTTTAAATTTTGATTTTCTATGACGTATTTTGGAAAGTAGTATTAATTTTTTTCGTGGTGTGATTTAAGTTATAACTTAGTTGTCACGTGATTCACGTGATTTCATCGGACAAAATGCGCCAAAATGATGTATTCAGTTCAGTGCTATTTTTTTACTAACTTTTTACTACTTTTAAGTTACGTTTTACGTTTTACGTTTTACTACTTTTAAGTAGTGAACTGTTATCGTTTTTGTTTTTTAGATCGACACAATGCAGTATACTTGTTTGCGTCGTAGCAATTGTTCGTTATTTGTACATGAGATAAAAATATTAATTTTTCCCTTTGGTATGGGATCATTGTAAAAATTAATGCTTGGTAATGCTTTAACTTACCTGGTATTTCTTCGTAATTAACTGGAAAATTACAAGTAATTATTTTACAAGTAATAATTTACGAGTGAGAAGTGGTCCGAACAAAATGTCATAAAAATTAAAAGTTTGGAAAATGAACGTGGACAGTTCTTTGAATGAAGGGTATTTTAAGTTATTGTTTTATGGACCTAACGCCAATAATTCTTTGAAAAAAAAAAACAGCGAAAAGTTGGAAATTTTCAAGTTTTTGATCAAGTTTTCGTACAGAAAGAGTGCTCCGATCTTTATTTTAAATTCAACAAAAAAGACAGTATTAATACAGTAGTGTCCATCAACGTCTAAAATAGAATTGAAAAAGTATTGTTATTTTAGGTATCAAATAAAATTATAAAGCATTATAGCTCAGTTTCAATTATAGTCATTTCAATTTTATCAACCCAAAAATTGTAAATGATTTGAAATTTTCATCCGTTGTTCATTTTAATTCGAACTATTATAGTAGAGATCCTTATAACTTTTCAAATACAAATTTTATTTTTGATTCGAAATCATCAACTTATACTCAAATTATTATTATTTAAATGTTTGAATACATTTAGAGAATTTCTGATATTATTTAAAATAGAAAAATAAAATACTACAAAATATCAAAAAGTGTTTTTCTAACTCACATTTTTTTCCATGGTTTTAAAGTGTACAATTGGCCAAAATCAGTAATAACAGCTGTGATATATTTTTGTGAAAATTTTGATACAAACACTTTTTTTTTTTTGAGAATTTGAATACTAATTAATATGTGAAACAATATTTGATTTATTACATCCAAAATTTCCGCTCATTAGTTTCAATAAGTATATAACAAAAGTATTGTTTTGATAGTTTTTTATTTTTACAATGAATTTATTACACTTGATTGCTTCAACCATCGACACCTAAATTGTAAAAATTGCTCAACTAATTAATGATTGTCCGACTGTCTAAATATACTAAAGTGTCAACTAAATACATTTTTTTTAATGTGTAAGTTTTGGAACATAATGACAATCTTATACTTTGTTCTAAAAATAGAACATTAATTAGTCCATCGAAGTTAAATTTTTTTTATCGGAATTTCGTAATTTACAATTACTATAAATTACACCTTTTAAACATTGGTTGAATTTCCGCCCAAAACACTGACCTACTCAGTTCGTTATTACCTTTTTTATTTCATAAAGAATATCAGATGGATTTGATTGAACTACTTAGGTATATGTTAGAATTTGTTCTATTTACCGTATTTTTCAATTGCATATCTCACACAGCCTACTAAAGTATCATTACCTTTATAAAACAGTAAAAGTGTTTTGTATTATTAATATTACATTGTGAAAAATAGTATTTACATAAACTTAAACATAATAAAAGAACTAAAATTGAGATAAATTATTTGTAATATGTTGAAATATAATTTTATATAAGGTACTTAGGTTTAATGTTTGATAGAAGTGAAAAAACTATTCTTACCCCCAAAAGCTTGATGTAGTTGCGCTATTGAAGATAAGTTATAATTAGTTTGTTTATTGATTATAAATTGTCAAATTTTCAATTTCTAAAAACAATTTAAAGTGTAACTCAGATATTCACATTGTAATCAAATGAATTATGGTTAGTAATCAATATACATCATTGATAATATTATGGGGGCTATATAATTGAAATATCACAAAATAATAGATAAAATAAAAAATAGATAAAATATAGTTTTAATTTATTTTTCTAAACATTTTTTGAAGTTTTTGATTTGTTGATTTCCCAAACTCTTAGAATGGAATCACTTTTAATATTTTATGAAAACATATTATTATGTATTAGTTTAAATCATAAATTAAATATTATAATCCAAATGTCTAATCAGTATGACTGTTATGACAGATATATGAAGAAGAATAATATTGAGGTGGATCAGAATCAAAGCATTAATAGTCTTTTTTTATAATTCACATGAATATGAAGTACAAAAATAAATATTCTCACATAAACACCGATGATATTCTACAAAAAAAAAAAAAAAAAACAAGTATTATATGTTTTATTCTAAAATATGCGATAGGAATAACAGCTTAAACTTAGACAAAACGTGTTATTGAAAAAATGTATTTGGCTTTTTGGCTATAACCTCTAAAATTATGAATGAATTAAGCTAAAATATTCACTCCAATATCACTTCTTTACCAAATTAACGTATTTATGATAAAGATCTGGTACAAATTTTAAAATTTTTTACTAACTTTTGATGCTGATTAACGCTCAATTTTTATAAATAAACTAAGCCCTCCCAGATTCGTTATTTTTGGAAGCAATCAACAATTTCTGAAAAATTTAATATACAATTTGTAACTAAATCATTCATAACCATTCCTCACTGAAAAGCTTTGGGCGCTACTTCAACAAACTACACAAGCGACCTAGAAAATTCCGGTTTTTTATTTTTGTAATTTGTAATTTGTATTTCATTATTATTTTCTCCTAATCTTATATACATTACTACCTGTCTTCTTATCCGTCGATGACCCCGTCTATGTTGTTTGAAATACATACTTATAAGAGTATATATATATATATAGTATAGGTATTGTGAACCATTGCGTTTGTGGTGTGTCCAAATTTGCTTAATTTACATATAAATAATATTTTAACCATTTTTCATCAATTAAATTTAAAACAGCATAGCGGGTTTAATTTTGGAAATAATAGAGAAAAAAATTTCATAATTTGTTTAATTAAATAGTATATATACCAAGTTAAAAAGAATCTGATAAAAAATGATTTTATTTTCACCTCTTTTAAACCCTTTAGGGGTTCAATTTGACAAAAATCATTAAAGCCCTTTCATTAATTTGTATTACAGAATAGTATAACTACGTTAAATTAAAAAAAATCCAACCACAAGAAATTGTTTTCGATTTTTAACCCTGCCCCCTATTAACCCCCTTTGACCCACTGAGGTGTCAAATTTCGGAAAACTGAGTAATAGAGATGTTTCATTATTTGTATTACCTACAGAATATGTAAACCAAGTTTCCGAAAGACCAAGAGAAAACGTTTTCCGTGTTTATTCCCATTTTTCTTTTTCACCTATGAGTCCAATTTTGAAAAATCTTTTTTTAATACGCGCTTGCGTTGTATAAAGAACATCACGTGTTCACCAATATCAAGACGTTTGATCGAGCCGTTTGATCTGGGCGTTGATGAGTAAGTGAGTAAGTCGATAAATGAATGTATAAATGTGTGTATCGGATCTCTTTTTTCTTTTTTTTATTCAGCACAAGGGTTTATATTCACCAATCAGTTTATTAGAGTAAAGAGCCCTAGGTTAGGTTAGGTACTAATAGTAATAAAGTAACTTTATCGATTGAGTTTTGGACGTTCGGAATAAGTCCAATTCAAAAATTTTTTTTTTTTTTTGTACAACTTACTTACTAATGAAAAAAACATTTTCTGGCGTAAATACACTTCATTAAACGGAAACAATTACGAGCATCTATTCCTACGCACTAATGAATAGTTATGAAATAACTTATTACCCAACATATTTTATACCAAAAAATTTCTAGTTTTAGTAACTTTTTTAAATTTATTAATCAACGTTTAAGTATCATGGAGTTAATGGAGGATTTTTTTTTTTTTTTTTTTGGAGGGTATTTAAAATACATATATATATATATATTTATATGTTACACTTATCACATGATCAAACAAATCAGGTATCACTCTAGGTCACGTGTGTAGTTCGACGAAGTAACGACTACGATTTTGGGCGAGTCCACTGGTTTGAAAGTTGTGATTCAAACATATTATTTTACATCTGAATGCTATACATAATAAATTATTGTCTTAAAAAAAAAAAAAACGATTTTGAGTGAGTTCGATTATCTAGTATATGACCTGGTATAAATAAAATATTATAACAAAATATAAATAACACTGTTTTATCTATAGATTTTTGTTATTAGTATCTTCCTAAAAAAGATTCAAAAATTTTTGAATGTCTTAACCACGTAAATAGATATTTAATTTTAAATAACGTGAGAAAATTTCAAACAATTCGGATCATTATTTAAAGGGGTTATTACGGTTTAGGTATCAGTTGCACAACATTGCGTTATTTCATTGTTAAAATCAAACAAACGCCGATTTTATACATATATTTCATACGCTTTTAGAATCAACTAGTCAAATTTTTTTGACTTTTTTTTATTCAGATTTTGTTTTATATAACAAATGAAATTTTAAAATTTTAAATAATAAATTTGTGTCAGTAACAAATGTAACAAATGTTTTTTCAAATACATGACCAATTTTTGAAAATTTTCCAACTTAAAATGACTAAAAAAAAAAATCATGACTACGAATTTTCTAAATTTTTTTTAGTATAATATGTATTTAAAACACATTTTTTGCTGCGCCCAGAATAAAAAAATATAAAATAATAATATTTACAATTATAATACCTCTAAAGTCAGCATAGACACTTGTAGTTATCACGTATATCATCATGACATATTGAGTAAGTGTATAACTTTTAATTTGGACCATGATTAATTATTTTGAATCGTTATCCGATGTGAGCTGTAACGCTGGAAAATATCAAATGAATTTAGTCACACTGAGTATTATAGTTTACGCAATCAATTCTACATCCAGTGTAAAAAAAACACGCAAGCCATTCGTCTACCACTTATTTACTTAGGTGTGAATTCTTCTAACGACTACATATATGTTCAAATGTTTTACAGTAAATATGATTTGCCCAAGTTTTTAAATACGGTGAAGAAAACAATATTTTTTTACTGACGAATGATAAATTATTTTTTAATAACCAACAATTTGCAAAATTTGAAATGAATATCATGGTTATGGGGATTAAAAACGTAAATTTTCTTACTCTATCTATACCTAAATTATACACGCACATCGTTTAATATATTTGTGTAATGTAATTTATTTATCAATAAACAATCTTTTTGGAAAAAATTGTTCTGATATTTTCTTCTTATAATCTCTTAAATTATGAGTTATTGGACTAACGGTGTACTTTATTTGAAGACATTTGAATGCAATTTTGTTTATTTAATGAATTTCGATTTCACTAAGCCAAAACATTTTATACCCCATCGTAAGAAATATCCATTTAAAATTTTTACAATTTTAAATTTTTGTTGAAATTTAAAATGTTTATTTTTGATACGTCAATTTTCATTACTTTTGATTTATACAAATTTTATTTCAAATTAGCAGTAGACCGAATGTGTGTATACTGTGTATGTTTGTTATCATTTTTTAGATTCTGAACAATAGCGAGGAAGCTGTTGGTTTTACAATGATGTGTGATTTTATTTATTTTTTTTTTTTTTTGTGTCTCTGACATGCAAAGAGCCTAGGATATTGTTCCGATCTTGACAGTCAAAATGTTTTCTGAAAGCCCAACTTATGTGCAAAGTACTCAAAATTTTGCTAAATTTTCAATTCCAAAATGATAATACCCGAAAAACAAAAAACAAAACTAAGAAAAAAATGGTAAAAAGTACGATAAATGAACAAATAAACAACTATAATATGACATATAACATAGCAACCATAAATAAAAAAAAAAAAAGAAAAGATTTTTTATGATAGCGTCTAGGATATTGCTCCGATCTTGACAGTTGAAATCTTTTGTAGAAGATAAACTTATATTCTTGATGTTTTGAGTACTTGTTTTTCAAAAATTTTCAATTTAAAAAAATTATTCCCAAAAAACCCAAAAAAAAACTTAGAAAAAAACGGTAAAAAAACAACTAAAATTAGACACATAGCTACAAAAAAAAAAAAAAAAAAAAAAATTGAATTTTCAACAAAATTTATGTTTGAGACTACCTACAAAAGTAGTCTTTGCCACTCTGGAATAATGTAGCTTTCTATTGGTGGAAAAGTTTTCAAGTCGGTTGGATGGTTTCAATGCCTATATGATGCATATATGTGGAGACAATTACTTATATCATACATATTATAATTTGTACCTATTATAATTATAACGTAAAGTTATACCTCTACTTATACTACAGCTTACATTTCTCTAGACGTATTAGATTCCACAGTACGCTCAGAATCGTTTTTTTGAAGATAATGATTTATTATTGCTTTCAGATATTAAATAAAACGTTCAAACCACAATATTTAAATCAGTTACCCACTCAAAGCGTACTTAGTCGCAACCCTATCAAACTATTCATTCAACTTATACTGATTCCGGCTTTTTTCCTTTGTATTTTATAGTATGATGACTAAAGTTATTTTCACACTTGAAACAAAAAAAAAAAAAATCTTTTGCAATTTTCTACATTTTATAGGTTTTCTAACCTTGTATTACAATTTCAACGAATTTACTTCAAAATTAATTGAAAAATTTTTGAAAATTTTATACATCACTCAAAATTAATTTAAATCTTTTTTAAATTGATATCAAACCTGTATATTATCATTATAAACATTTTTTAAAAGTTGGAGGCCTGAAAAATAATTATTAAGGATGTTATGACCATAGTAAAACAATTTTGTTAAAATCGCGTTTGCCGTACTTTTTAACGGGTTTTTCAATGTTGTTTTTTATTTTTTTTGGGTATTTTTTGAAATTGAATTTGATAAAGATTTAATTATTGTTTATCAAGGATATAAGTTGATTTTTCGGTAATCATTTTGATTGATAAGATAGAAGAAAATCCCTAGAATCTATGCATGACAAATTTACAAAAAAAAAAAAAAATAAAAATAACACATTATTGTAAAATCAATAGTTTCCTCGTTAACACTCGGAATCTAAAAAAATTAATTTAAAAACTGTAATTTTATCAATTAAAGACGAAATAATGTATTAAAATTTTAACGAACAAAATATGATTTTGGGTTTTTTAGTAAGCCAAACTCCACTCAGAATTGTTATTTTCGAATGCAATTTACAATATCTTTTAAACTTACACAATTTATAACTAAATCTTTTTAAACAAATGCAAAGCAAATGTGGCTTCTCCATCAAACCACCCACCAAACCTAGAAGCATCCACCTTTTTTTATTTTTTTTTATTCAGTTAAAACTTTGTTTTCCAGAAATATGCACAAAAATTTAATACAAGTTAGTAAAACAATTTTTTGTTTTATGTTTATTTTGTTAAAATTTTAACAAAATTTTTGTGTCAAATAAATTTTAAAAATTGTTGATCAAAAAAATTTTTGGTCGTAGTAAATACCTAAATTCTCATTAATTCTTAAATAATAATATTTTTCTGACTAATTTGAAAAAAATAAAACGTTCAGAGTGTTCAAATACAAATCTTAGAACAAACACAGTTTTAATTAAATCTGCACAATGTTGATAAAGGATTATTTGAATTACTTAAAGTTCTTTGTTTGAATAAAAGAGAACCATTTGATTTAAGTTTGTTGAACAGCATGTAGTATGGCAAATAACATTCTATGCTAAAATGAGTTTTTTTTAGCAACATTTAAAATTAAAAAAAAAAAAAAAACATTAAACCATTACAAAGTTGTTTGTTTTACAAACAATACTCATGAGAATTATCAATAAAAATTTAAAATTTTTAATATTGCGGTTTGATTGGCACCTTTTTCCAAGGACATTTTACTGCCTCCACCCTCATCTGTTTAACAATTTGAATCACTAAAAACTAAAACAATTCATTTGATTATTTTCCGAAATTTGATTCACAAATCAAATTTTTGCTGTGGCAATTTTCCCTTCGGGGTATTGTATAAAAATGTTTCCCCAGACAAATGACTAAAAATAATTTGAATTTGATTTTGAAAATCTGATCATCCCTATTTGTTTGATTTCGTGTAATCATTTCCAAAATGTCATTGATGAAACATCCAAAATATCGCTATTTTTCTGCCGGGGCTGTACTAAATTTTTCCATACACTGAACTCAAAAACTAATTTTGTTGAATGTCGTAACTATTGTCCATTTTTAAATTTGTTTGACAACCGTTTCCTGTCAGAACTAGTTTATACTCCGGGGATTTGAAGAAACAATTCCTCAGCCAACGACGGTAAATTTTAAAACATTTATAATCTTGTCAAGCTGTTGGTGCTTATTTGTTTAACCATATTTAAAATTCGGTTGACAACCCTTCCCCAGCAGTGGAAACTTTTTCTCGGGTTACTATAGACAATTTATCACCGTCCACCTTACTTTAAGAACTTCAATTATCACTTGCATATGTGATGACGCCTACATATCTATGTATTTTTTATACTTTTTAACTAAACACATTTTTAATACTCTGACTTTGGTGGGCGTGGCCCGTGATATTTTCCAAATATCAATTTCACTATTTTACATGTAGGTATTCTCAATAATTCATTTAGAGTTGAGACATTACTTTCGTATGGAGAACGCATTATCATATTATTATTGTCGTGGTCATATTATTCATTTATAATAAATTTCATATGAGAATCACATTAACGCTGGTCGCCGGATTGACATGTTTGCAGATTATTCATATTTTAATAAACTAATTATTACAAACAAGATTTGTAATCCAAGTTTTTTTAAAAATCCGTCCAAAAAAATCCATTACTAATCATGACTTCCTCTTCCTCTTTTATTAGATTTTTTATTTAACCCTCTTCAAGGGTTCCATTTCAGAAAAGTCGGTGAAAAAATTTCATTAGTTTTATAACCAAATATGTAAAAAAAATTGTTTTTAAATTTTCCCGCCTCCTCAATTCACTTTTTTTAATTCCTTACTAAAGATTTTTTTTCACCCCCTACGGCCTACAACACTTTTACACCTTTTGATCCCATTATGGATTTTATTTAGGAAAATGGGTTGAAAAATTGTATCATTTGTATCACAGTTGAATTATAAAAAAAAAAAATTTACCAAAAAAGAATTTTGTTTTCATTTTAATTCCCTCTATTTTTATACCCCTTTTAACTCCTTTAGGGTTAAATTCTGGAAAATTTGGTGATGAAATTTCATAATTTGTACAACAGCGGATATTTATGTCGGATTCAAAAATCCCACCAAAAAACCGTTTATCATTTGTACCAACGTTTGACTCCCTTAGAAGTTCAATTTTAGAAAACCTCTGCTTAGTGAATCCCTACATCATAAGTTATGTATTATGATTCATAACTGATATATAGTATAATCATAAAGTAAAAATTGACTATTGACGTGCCTTAGACCAACACACTTTGCTGACTCCTTAGGCACCGATCACCAACTTCGCAGCGTTACCTGTTGACTCAGATGCGTATTGTATTTAAACACTTAATTCATTTATTGTCAATAAACTAAAAGCATTTAAAATAGGTCTATCACCTATTCCGAGAAAAATTTCTGGCAATTCATTACAATTAAAAATAAATCGCACGACGATTGCTTGAGTAGTTTCTGAGATATCCCCATGGTCATGTAACGGCACTCTTTTTTTATCATTTGTTTTCTCGGAATTTTTTATTTTAAACTATTAGCCAAATAAACTACCATATAAATATTGTTTCCATTTAACTCGTAACAATCATAATAAAACAAAAAGTTATCAAAAATTCGATAAAATTTGCGTTTGAGACCGATCTTAAGGATGGAATTCCAAAAAAATTTTATATTTTAAACCCGCTCCGTGATGTCCTTTTTAATCTAAAATAATGCCGGAATCACTCTAGGTCACGTGGGTTGTTTGATGCTGTGGGTAATTTTCTTGGAAGGTTTGATTAGAAATTTTATATTATATTTACATTAATAACGATTCTAAGTGCAATCAGTTCACCTATAAAAATTGTGTGGTAACAATATTATAAATATTTTTTTGGGCCCTAAAATGTAGTGAAAATTTTTTAAAATTATCACTAAAAAAACCTATTGAAAAATATCAAACACCATAAAGTAATTGAATGTTCTATACTCATAATTTTACTAAAAGTGGTCTAAAAATTCCGAAAATTGTACTCACGTGTAAAGAATATTATTTTAAAACACAAACATTTTTTATTTAAAAACACGTTTAATATCATTTTATCAATTCTTATTTTCATACGCTTTTAGAAATTTATAGGAGGATTTTTTCGAAATTTTTTGGTTCAAATAGCAAATTTAGTTTTACATAACATATTTAATTTTTAAATCTAAAATAACAAATTTGTGTAAGTTATACATTTTGTTTTCCAAAAATATTCAAAGAATAAACATTAAATAACTAAAAATTAAAATTGTGACTGTACGGATGATCGAAATTTTTTAGATGCATATGTATTCACCTGTGAAAAACCTTGTATAAAAATTTCAAAACTTTTCATAGAATATAAAATATTTGTTTTCGAACAAAAATTACAAATAAAATGAAAATTGTTGACAAATTCAAAAAACTATACTTAGCTTCAAAATTTTTGAAATCTTTTGAAATTGGTATCAGATCAGTATTTTATCAATTGTAATATTATGTGAAAGTTTCAGCGTGTTATAGTTATTATTGTGGAAGTTTTAGCCAAAAATTCAAATTGATTATGTCAAAAACACTGTTGCTGTAATTTTTACTTCTCCTCCTTAAGTCTTTCTAAGTTTTATTATTCTTAATTTTTAAATTTTTTTTGCTTAAATTTATAACCCTCAAAGTACTATCTACGTCCTTGAAACAATTAGAAAAGGTTAATGATTTTAAAAATAAAAGCATTATTGAAGAAGCTATCGTGATTTCATAGTGATAAAAAAAAAAACACATAAAAACCAATACAGCCTTCTCTACACTCAGAAATTAAAAACCGCGTGAATATTGGATAACTTATTTTGAAGCCAACTTTTAAAAATTTCAATTTCAACAATCTTAATTAGAAGTAAAAGTAAAGTAAAAAAATAAAAGCATTATTGAAGAAGCTATCGTGATTTCATAGTGATAAAAAAAAAAGCACATAAAAACCAATACAGCCTTCTCTACACTCAGAAATTAAAAACCGCGTGAATATTGGATAACTTATTTTGAAGCCAACTTTTAAAAATTTCAATTTCAACAATCTTAATTAGAAGTAAAAGTAAAGTAATCAACATTATTTTTTCAATTTTACATTTAGTTTTTTAAATCTAGTAATTGTGAAAAAACTAACATCAAATTTAATTATATCGCCAGTTTTATGTCAGCATTAAAGAGGTTTTTATTCCTGAACTCGGGTTTTCTTTTTCAGTAATAACTTAAGCATATTTTGTAAGTTATTGTAAATATTTTTTAATTTTTCAATTACATTCATAAACATAATATATTATATAGGTATACAAACGACGTTTGACAAACTGTACCTATATTTCATTTATATTTTTGGTTTTTGGCAATTTTATATTTTTATTTTTTGTCTCTTTTTCATTTTTCCGTTTACTCAATTCTCTTTTAGTCAGTGGTGGATTTGGGAGCTTGTCTGGTGGCAGAAATTGTTCACAAAAAAGTGTAGGTTTCATTTCAGTTCCAGTTATATTTGTTGGGTTATCAGCAGGTACTGTACATAAAAAAAAAAAAAATGTATAAATCAACTAAAAGCTTTTCAATACTATTAGTAATAATAAATGTATAGACTAACAATTTGTACAAAATATCATTCATATGAGGCATATATAAATATATATATATTTAAGCTTCTATTTTTCAATTATAAAAAAGATTTTAGACTCATTTTATAGTTGAAAAAAATCATCCATTGTTCCTATGTTTGTAGTGATTCAACAATTTAAAAACACTTCAGAAAACAAGGGGAATATTCGGTGACGCGTAAAGTTCCAAAATACAATTTGTAAGTAATTTATTTTGGTAAAGTAGAGGGGATTATACCAAAATGCAGATGATGTAATTCTAAACGGTAATTTTGTTGAATGTGATGTTGGAAATAAGTTTTATTAGTCGAGTGACTAAGATTTAGATGATTGGTGATGACAACACATCCTTTATGGTTCTTACACTTTGAACGAGTACGAGTCAATACTAGTGTCTATGTTATAAGCACATGGCAGTATGATAAAATTGTTAGAAGAAATTTGAAATATTAAGAGAGCGTTTGTTTGAATGGAGTTTTTTACTCGGAGTTGGATATCGTTTTTGTCGAGTTTAATAATTATACAAGGGTTAGGTAATTAAACAAATACAAACCATACGCATGACATGTGTCTAATATTTTGTGCATGTATTTATGACCATAAACTAAAAAAAAAAAAAAAAATAATTATAAAATCCAGTGAAATAGTCGTTTAAAAGCGCTAATTAAACAAAAAAGATGCGCGCTCAGTGCCTACGACCCTTGTACAATCTCACAAACGACAACGACCCATTCGATCCCTCGCGAAATTATGATTCCAATTCTACGGAAATGATTTTTATCAATATTGAAAAGAGGACGTTCGAGTGAGACGTAAATTTTGGGCTATCCTCAGAGATTATCGGTTTTCCAAGGAAAATGGTTTCGTTTCTTTTTTCGTGAAAAATTAGCGCGATGGCCTACTGATTACAATGGTTTTGGTTTTGTTCCGATCGGACTAATACTACCTCTCCAGCGGGCGTTGTAGTCAAAACCTGTGCGTTTTTGGATTTCTAACTCGCAAAATGGGTAAAATTTAAAATACTGTTTCGAATCGGATGTATTTTAAATTAAATTGCATACAACTTTTTGTTATGTTAACGCAATATAAATGCAATTGCATCTTCCACCCAAATACTGAATTCTGCTCAATAAATACAAATACATGATAAATTTTGATGAAAAAAGTAGAATTGGAATACCGGTAAGTTTATAGACGAAAGAAATAGCAAATTTCCCCATTTAATTTTTGTTGGTAAACAAAATAGTAGCTACTTTAAAAGTACAGTCGTTAAACTTAACGAATAATTTATAGTGACCTTAAAACTCTGTATGTTTGTTGATTTACATTAATAATACCTACTGTCATCCTTAAAATCATCCATTTCTATATAAAACAAAAAAAAAATTATAAAATTCTCTCATTTGAACGCTTAATTATTGTGTATTTGTTGGTCTTTAAGAATAGCTGCGTTATATACAAGGTATTAAATGATAACACATTTACAGATTATTTACAAACATTTTCAAGTTATCATAATATATCGAAATGGTTAACGGATAAAATTTCACGAGCACATAAAATCATTTTTCAGTTTTATAAGTATGATTTTTACTACTAAAATATTTTCATAAAATGTAGTATTTATATGATTTATTTATAAATAATCCATATTATATGTTGGGTAAACACTAAACATAGTATTATATGTGCATATGTACACTGATTGTATGGACGTACTTAGATATTGAAATGCGCTTTCCATCGCTTTGTCCGCATCATCTAAAATTATACAGCACATTTATACTTAAATATTTTAAAAATAAAATTTGTTATATGATTAATTGATGTTATATTACAATAAATTCTTGTATTATCAATATTATTAATCAAAGAATGTCAAATATTCATGCTTAACTTTCAAAAAGTCAACAAATTTTAGAGTCTTGTTGTGTATCAACTTTAAATAAATAATATTATGCATACTTCCAAATTTCAATCTCAAATCTTCTGTAATTAAAATGTGTCTCGTGAAATTTGATTGTACGATCAAGATGAAAAGAATGAATAATTTAGCAATTTTTTTGGGGTGAAGTCAAAATATAATAATATAGTTGATGAAATGAAATTTTTAGATCAAACTTACCTAAGCATTCGTTACTTTCGTCTATAATATTTAAGTAATAGAATTAATATAATTTTATCGTAATGTTAATATTAAAATTCTTAAAAATAACCATTATCCCCATTTACTATTTTTTAACTTCAAATAATGAATTTTCTTGAGAGCGTAATTTAAATGCCACTAAGATTTTTTATTTTTGTAAGCTTACGCTAAAAAATTTAATGGACTTCTAAATTGACCTTGCAAAACAGTGACCCATGACACACTATATGACACATATTATACGCTATATGACCTAGAAAATTTTGGAATTCATGTACTTGAACTTGATGTAACTTCATGTAACTTTCAGTCTTTTTAATTTACTCATTCTACTTCAATTGTTCGTTTCTTTCTTAGAACTACATTTCATTCATATATCTGCAACCGTTTTATATTTTTATTTTAATAATTTGTGAAAATTGCAAGTCTTTTTAGATTTATTTTAGATGTTTTGTCCAAATATCAAAACTAACGCCAAGTACCTACGTAGAAAAAGAAATGTATTGGTTTTATAAAATTTTTAAAACTCATTATGAATTTTTTCCAATTGTATAAAACATAATTGACACAAAATGACTACGTTTTTGGGCAAAATCGATACATAAAAATGGTATTATTTAAATCAAATTATCAGTTCAGAATTGAATTGTGACCTGCAAGTCAAGTAAAGACAAAAACTTGGAAACTCAATATTGTTTATATTTAACCCCACCATTTAACTTTTTTTGATTATATATTTACATAGTATATGTTAAAATTGATTTATCAATGTGAGGTTAAAAAAATATTAAAAGAACTTACCTGGAAACTCACCAATACAAAACGATTCTGGAGTAACAATGGGACCTAAAAATACAGTGGAAAACGTCAAAGCTGTTATTATTACAAGTAAGAATTTTAATTATAGGTACTTAGTTTTTGTTTCATTTTACTACAAACATAGATGTATTTCCTACCTAATGATCTTTTAATTACATTTTTAGTTAATTTTTATGTTTTACATAGATTTTCTACTTAACTTTTTGGGGTCGACCACCATTGTGATGAAAACCATCTCAATCTATTCTTTCTCATTGTGTCCATTAATGAGACAACAGTATAACTACTTCTAACATATTCTTTCCTTTTTCTATCTTCTCTTGTAACTACACTCATGCATCAGATCATTCTCATTACTACAACAAGCATAGTTTTTGATATTCTCCTGTTTACCGCCCAACATTCCGAGCTATCTAATGTGGTTGGTCTTGCCACACTCCTGTAACACTTACTTTTTATAGTCTAATTGAAATTCTCTCATCATAATAAACTCTTAAAGTTCCTCTCCAATTTATCCAAATATACTTTATCCCATACTTTTCCAAGTATTTAAGTATTATTTTGAAACAAAGATGATGATCGTACTTCACAAGTAATATATTAAACAATCTACTACATAATTTACAGTCAATAACATTGGTAACACCTATGATTGACCGATAAAACTTTAGACGTACATTTGTAGTACATGTTTCGGTCCAAATTTAAATTACTTTTATTATATATATTTATTAAATTTGCATAAATGTAGGACAATAACAAGTCATTGAGGTTATCAGTACCGTAACTGGAAATTTATCTCTGCAAACAATTATTTATATGGTTACTTCATGAAGTCATGAAAAAATTGTAACGAGTTGAGATTATAATCATCAAGGCTTGTATTTTTTTATGTTATGTGAGCGTGGTTAGAAGTAAAGACAACCATTTTTGGAACTATCTTAAGTATTAATTTAACTTCCAACTGATCGTAATTTGTAGTATAACTTTGTATTGATTATTATAATATGGTTCCGTTAAAAAGTAAAACTGAGAGTGTACTGTGAAATAGTAGATACTCTAAAGACAAATCCATCACATAAGTGATAGGGAATTAAAATTCGTCTTAAATGTAGCTCATCAAGTGACTGAAATTTTTTTTAGTAAAAAATATACTTTGTAACGACATTAATTGTTTAGGTATGACCATTTTTATGCCATATTAGGACTTAAATTATTTAATTTAGGTAAACCAGCATGCATTGTAAATCATACCAAATGTTAGCGTATCCCGATACAGTTTAAACAACATCATTGCGTAATCTAGGTAAAACAAATATTGGTACAATTTTCAATTTTAATTAAAAATCAATCCTGATTATATATGTTGCTATGTGTGATTAAATTATGAAAAATATCGAATATCTACAATAATAGTGTAACATCTTAAACTATGCCTAAGTTACATATCATTAAATAATTTTCAAATCTTTGATCATTTTATTACGAGTCTAAAATTCGTACTAAAAGTTGTTAATTTTTACTTAGTTTTTTTTTATTTAAAATAAACTGTATAACTGTATAACACTCAATTTTTTATACGTGACAAATATTTACAATTTAATAATTTTTTTTTTAAAAAGTGGTCAATGATATATAAAATGTATACAATACTATTTATTTTTCAACGTGTGATAATTTGAAGTGTTTTGAACAATTATTATCCTTTTGTTAAGAAGTTATTACGAAACTGTTATAAAGTAGCACAAGCCACTTAAATGAAGAGTAGGGGTGTAAAAAATCATTTTTAAGCCCGACTATAAAGTTCAAGTAAGTTAGATAGGTATTTGAAGTATAATTTTGGGTTGAATTTTTTAGGGAGCTTTTTACAATTTTTAGTTAAATATTTTATAATACATTCAGGTGTATAATTCGAAATAGAAATTATGCTCAGAGTTCAAACAAAAATCAGTCAAATAGGTATCCAATTATCACTCCTTAAGGAGATTCTTAAATTTGTTTGTTATCCATGACATTTTAAATTAAAAGCATTAATTTACTAACGAGTTGATGTTTTAGTCTTCTAAAGTTGGGACTTGATAGTTGTTCAAAAGAGCAATTTGAAGTTGAATATCTTATTATATATAGAAACGGGAAACTATAAAAAGGATTTTAATAAAGGATTAAAATCTTACTTTTATATTTGTGGTTTTCACCTACAAAAGGAAATATGTTTTGAGTATGGAATAATGTAAATAGTAAAAAAAAGTTCAACTACACACATAAACCTTACAATAGTGCTCAGTTAAATAACATTATATTTTAGAGTATCATAGAATTTTTAAAACTTTGACATTTTAATTTTCTTTGTTACAATCAGCTTCATTCAACAACTGAAAATGATAAACTAATACAAATTTTCAGTCAATTCAACAACACTCTCTAAAAATTCTGAGTAACAAGAAATAGATAACTATTGGCATTGCAAAGATGAGAGTTTAATATATATTTTAATATTTTTTTTTTTTTTGTCACGTAAGTACGTACAAAACATGAAATAAAATAGAAAATGCTCGTGTGGACCCATATTTTGGTAGCTCAAGTCTTCTCATTAGTGTTTTATTTCACGGAGTTTGTTGAAATTTAGAAAATTTTGTTATGGTCTAAAAAAAAAAAAAATAATTTAATTATTACTCTGTCTCTAATTACATATTTGTTGATGGGTTATTTTAGTATAAGTTTTAAATTCATTTCTCATTAAGGTAAAAATTTAATTTTCAGAACAAGATGTCTATGTCATTAGCTTTTATCATTTAAAACAACACGCCTATGTTTTACTAAGATATGTAAAATTTTTATCTGGAGAGTTAAGAAATTTTTTTTTTATAAGTTTGTCTTTGTAAACCTTGTAGACTTTTTCAAAATTTTAATAACAAAAACAATATATTCTATTAAACTGGATGTTAGAAATCAATGTTATTATTTGTGAACGATTAGTTGCGTCTTAAAGTTTAATGTTTGTACTAATGCTATTATACATACTTTCTGGAAGTATTTCTAGAAAATTAAAATTTCCTTTTAAAATTATCACCGTTTCATTCAAAAAATTATAAAGAAACAAAAATATTTATACATTAAATTTTAAATAATAATTAATAATAATTATGTTATGTTTGGTAATAAAATTATATTAAAAATAAAATTACACTACAATAAATTTGCATCAATATTATGATAATCATAAAAATAATTTTAATTGTCAACAAATTGGTGGATGTGGACTTAAGTGTGGTGGGTTAGCTACTTTCAATTCGATTTGAAGGGTAGTGGTATTGGTTTTTGCATCTTAACAGAAATTAAAAAAAAGACATGTTTGTATATTATAATATATATATATATATATAGATTTATATATTATAAATATCATACCTGGATCAAGCACATCTAAAATTATTAATTAAAAATATTTGATTTCAATTAATTTGTAAGTTTTATTCTATTAAATAGATATCTATAAAAATATCAAATACAGTAAAATGGGAAAAGTAAACATGTACTTAATATCAATCATGAAACAATGGTACTATAGTAATTTTCTTATTTTTGGAATATACGAGTAGGTATATTCTTTGAGTTGGTTTGTTATTGAATAAGTGTATTGCATTTTAAGAATCGACTTTGAAACATTTCAAAATCAAAACATAAATAAAAACCTACAATTCTACTTACGAATTATGTTTTTATTATTTACTTATATTAAAAATAAAAATTGATGCTGTAAACATTTTTTCTTTGAGCAAATAATTTCTGTCAATATTCAAATTTTTTTGCATTTTGAAACAAATGCCTTTATTTATTATATTACTATATACGAAAATATGCATAATCATAGTAGTTTTTGTTCATATCTTTTTGAATAAGAAGGAATGTATAATATATATACCTATATGTTTTTATTGAATTGTTGTGATAAAATACAAAAAGGATAAAGGAAATATAATAGTCTAGTAAATGAACTATTGTTTATTGAGGACTACTGATTATTAATTCAAATATTATCATTCATGTGTATTCGTATGTTATTCATTAAAAGTAAAATTTTTAAACAATTTATTTAAAACGAAATATTATTTTTCATAGTTACCAAAAATTTATGGCGATTTAACATACTTTTGTAATTTGAATTATTTTTAGGTATTTTATGTCTTAATTGCATTGTTATTTATGTGATTTGTGGTTCATTAGGTTTCAAAAAAGATATAATAGTGTTCAAAAGTAGTACATACTTGGATCTTCAACATTTACAACTATAAACCAAAATTTAGTTTTTACCGATGATATTTTAGAGTATTATTGAGAGATATTATTTTTGACTTGAATTTCGATTTTCTGTGGGGTATTTTGGAAATACATTAAATTTTTTTAATGGTGTGATTTTAAAAGATTGATTAAGAAGATTTGATTTTCGCGTGATTTTATTCGGAGAAATGAGCCATATTCATAGGTTCAGTTGCAGTGCTATGTTTTACTTTTACGAAATGAACAGTTTTTGTTTTTGTTTTCAAGAACAACACAATGCAGTATTATACTTTTATGCGTAGAATCAATTATGCGTTATTTGTTCATGAAATAGTCGAATATGAATTATTATTTATAGTTTGCGTATGAGATTATTTTAAAAATTTATACATACAAATGCTTTAACATACCTGGTATAACTTCGGTCTTAACTGGAAATTTAATAATAATAATAATTTTTATTCGAAAAATGTTTAAATTCATTACAAAAAAATAACTTTAATTGTATACTTTTATTAAATTTACATGTATGTATTTCACAATTTATTTTTATAATTGATTTTCTTTTTTCTGTAAACATTTTTTCGAGTGAGTAGTTGTCAAATAGCAAAACAGATTTTGAGTGATGAGTATTTCAAGTTTCTGATACAAAAAAATATTGAAATTTTCAAGTTTTTGATCACGTTTTTGTACGAAAAGAATGCTCCAATCTTTACTTTGAACACAACAAAAAAAAAAAAACTAAAAAAAAAAGTGTAAAATAAAATTGAAAAAACAATGTTATTTTAAGTATCACATTAAATCATAACACAGTATAGTTCAGTTGTCACTTCAATTTTAATAATTCATCTGATTAAATTTTCAACGATTTGACATTTTCATTTCAATTTGAATGAAACATTTATACATTTTTATAACTCGACAAATAAAATGCATCAGATTTATTCGAGATTATCACTCATTATTTAAATTAATAATTTTTAATTCTTTGTATACATTTAGAAATTTTCTGATACGTATTTTTTTAAACGAAAAATGGAAGTAATAGTTTATTTGAATTTGTTTGATAAAAAATTCAATTTTCTAGAAATTATTTGAAAATAAAATACGAATTTTGGAAATCAATAGGTAAGTAATTTCCATAAGTTTACAACAAAAGTATTGTTTCGATAAGTCAAGGTTTTTACAAAGAAATTATTACACTCTATTATTTTAAATCGATACTTGTATCGTAATAATTGTCCAACCGACTAAAAGTTGTAAAGGATTGAATTAATTATTTTTAATGGATAAGTTTTAGAATTTAACGACAATCTTACACCTAGTTCTAAAAATAGAACATTAATTATTTTATTGAAGTTTGATATTTTTTATCGGGATTTTGTTTGCGATCACTGAATTACAGTGGCGTAGCCAAGATTTTAGAACTAGGGAGGATATCTTTAGAAGATACTTGATAATTGAAAACATTTTCTAGCAGCACTTCAAGAATCTGACAGGGTTTCCTTTACCATTGACAGTGGTCGATACTAGTGTTGTATTACCGCTAAAAGCGTTTCATCGTCCGCCAAAAATGACTAAAGCATAGCTTGTCTGTTCAGGACAAAATGCAAAACTTCTCGCTGGCCACTTTCCCGTTCGCACGCGCACCACAGTTATTAATAAGAAAACTATCTCTTACAGTTTACACACATCAAGTTAGAAATTTACAAGGTGTTCAATATTATTTATTTTTTTATGGTATATAAACATATTCAACAGGTACTATTATGTACAATAGGTACCTACTCATGTACATTAGTGGTAGAAAAATTTTGAAGAAGAGGTTGCGGGTAATTGCCCCCTGCCCGCTTTCCCGTGAATACACCACTGCTGAATTACACATTTTAAACACTGGTTGAAATTCCGCCTAAAATACTGAACTAATCTGTTCTCGGCTGGTTAATACATTTTTTACTTCAAAAATCATAATATCAGAATGATTTGCTTGAACTAATCATTTAATCCACATTTGTAGCGGGCTGTATATTATGATGTGTTCCAATTTGTTTTATTTACCGTAATTTTTGATTGCAACTTTCACACAGCCTATTAACGTATCGTAACCTTAATAAAACAATAAAAATTGGCTTTATTATAAGAATCACATTGTAATAAATAGGTAGTGTTTATTCAAACTCGAACATAATATTATAATTAAAATTGAGTTCAATAATAATAATAATAAAGTATGATTCATCAAATCAAAATTTTACTCTTTAAAGAATTATTTTTAATTTGTCAAAATGTAATTTCGTATAGAATTGAACGCTTGATTGAAGTAAAAAAACCGTTCTTACCATCAAAAGCGTAATGCAGTTGAACTATAATAGACAAATTACAGGTTTGTTTATTAATTAAAAAATGTCAAATTTTCAATTTCCAATAACAATTAAAACTGTGACTCAGATCTTCTCATAGTAGTAAAATAAAATATTATGGTTAGTAATTCAGTATAATTCAACATAGTTGCTAATATCATGGTGCCTATAATATTCAAATATCACAAATATTGAACTATTTTTAATATTATAGGTAATTGAAGGATGTGTGTTTTTTTATACTTAGAATTTTTTCTTAACATTTTTTGCCACGATTTCCTAAATCCCTTAGAAAGGTTTTACTTTCAATACATTGTGTACATATTTGATATTTTGGCTTAATAATAAATTTAGTATTATATTGACTCGCTACAAATTTCCTATTAACAGTTTATCCAAATGACTATCAATTATGACGGATATTTGAATAAGGAAAATATCCAGACGGATCAAATTAGCGAAAGTTTTTTTTTTTTAAAAGAAAATACACATAAATATAAAGTATTGTACAAAAATAAAAATACTGACTTAAACATCGATTATATTCTGAAAAAAATAAAAATAAAAATTTTAATGTTTACAAAAAACTTTAAAGGTATGTACTAAAATAATCATTATACCTACTTATATTATGGAAAACGAAAGGAAAAAAACGCTTAAACTTAGATCTAAAGTGCTTTTGGCAATATGTATCTATTAATTTCATTGTTACTTTATTTTTTAATTTGAAATATTTACATTGACATTTTCTTTGTGAAACTAATAATGAAAAATAAATTTCCTTGCGTTAACACAGGTACTTTATTAAACAGAAACAATCACGAGTATTTATTTATTCTTATATACTTATAAATTTATGAAAAAACATATTTTATTTTTCATACCATACATTTTCTAGTTTCAGAAACCTTCTTTTTTTTACTAATTAATGTGTTTTGTCGTGGAGTTGATGGAGTGTTTTTTTCTTTTTTTGGGGGGGGAGGGTTATTTGAAATACATGTAGTCATATATGTTAAACTAATCACATGATTAATACAAATTTTGAAATTTTTGAGTTATAACATTTACAATTATACTACCTTTTAAGTCAGCATAGACACTTGTTGTTATTACGTATATTATCATGACATATTGAGTAAGTGTATAACTATTAATTTGGACCATGACTAATAACTTTATAAAATTATCCAATGTGACTCTGTAACACTCAAGAATATCAAATAAATGTAGTCACACTGAGTATTATAGTTTTCGCAATCATTTTTACATCCAGTGTAAGAGAGACACGTTAGCCAACTTATTTATTTAAGTGTGAATTTGTTTAACGTCTACATATATGTTCAAATGTTTTACAGTAAATACGAAATGCACAAGTTTTGATACGATGAAGAATACATAATTTTTTACTAACGAATGATAAATGAAAATTTAATTACCAATAATTTGTGAATTATCGGATTTCTTATACCCTTAACAGAAAAACAAACAAAACAACTAGTAGAGCTTAACCTGGTAAATTTTTCTAGAAACTCAAAGTTCTATACTTAGCTAAAAGTTTTCGAAATTAATTGAAACTTATATCTAATCTGTATTTTACATATTTTAATATTGTGTAAAAAAATCAGGTGGTTCCGACCATCATTTTGAATGTGATGGCCAAAAAAACTAAAACCAAATGACTAAAACGCTTTGGCCGTAATTAATGTTTCTCCTAATAGATTCATGACTGTAACTTTCTCGATTTTGAACTTTCTAATTTGTTATCCGTCAAAGTACCATCAGAGCTCAGAGACCTTTTATTAGAGATACTGACTTTAAAAATCAGAGTACTTATCATACCCTTAAAGTTGTTCACACAAAATAAAAAAAAAAACATTATTGTAAAAACAATACATTCTTTGCTGCGCTCAGAATCCCGAAGTAGTAAAAAATTATGATGTACGATAAAAATATTTGTTCCGAACACACTAGTGAACCGTTGAAACAAAAGTGGTAATAATTCTTTAAAAACTGTCCAAAATAATAGAAATTTTGAAAATTTATTAAAATTGATTACCATAATTTTGGAATTTGTTTACAATAATTTTAACCATGATCTATTAAAAGAAATTTTAACCACTCATTTGATATTTCTTGTCGGGTTTGTTTTGTAATCGGTTTTAAATAATTTTCTCATGTTGTTACAAATAAAAACTCAAAAGTTATTGTGACTATTCTAATAAATTATAACCAGCACATGCTAAAAAGATATTTTAATATATACCTATTATGGTTTTTCCACATGTACTTTCAACCAAATTTAAATTAACAAATTTAATTCAATTTAAATTAAAATTGTAACTATATTAGATTAAAATGTAAATTTTTTATCGTTTATGTACAAATGTATTAACATTTTAACGAACAAAGTAACTCTTCTAGTAAACTATACTCCACTTAGGATCGTTATTTCATTTACAATATTGCTTTGCAACTTAATATGAAACTTTTTACTAAATATCTAAACTAATATTCTAAACAGCTGCAAAACCACTGTCGTTATTCCATCAATTTTCGTTAATCGTTTTGTTTTGTTTTATTCTATTGAATCTTTATATTTTTAGGAATATTCAAACCAATTAAATACAACGGTAAAGCAATTATTTATGGTCAAGTCTGTGACTAAGAGTTTTGAAAATCGTTAATCAATATATTTTTTTATTTTTTACGTTATTGATACCTAAATCTTCATTAAATTTCAAATAAAAAATAATAAAATTGCCCGACTCATTTGAAAAAGGTTAACATTTCAAGTTGTTCAAATGTTTAACTTGGAATTTTCACAGATTTTATTAAATTTTGATAAATAATACTTGAATGCCTTAATATGTTCTTTGTTCAAATGATAGATAACCATTTGATAGGTATGAGCTTATTGTTTTAACAACATGATGTCGTTCAACCCATTCAAAAATGTCTATTTCGCATACCTGTATCAAAATTTAGCAAAATTATCTATCACAATTAAAATTGTGTTTAAATGCATTTATATGAGCTGTTTTTTGCACAATTATTCCATCAAAAACTAAAATTATTTGTTTGTTTTTTTTTTAACCTAACCGTCCATTTACGATGAGAAGAAACAGGAGGAATGATTGGGGTACATTTTTCTCATGAAATTGTTCTCAATACAACATAATTTTCAGTAGGAATACATTTATATAAATAAATAATTTCTTCAAGATATATTTTGATTAGTATAAATTTTTATCTTTTTTCCGTATATTCTTGCAAAATCGAATAGTTTGATGCTTTTATTGATGTTGATTATTAGAATAAAATTAAATGGTACTAAAATATTATTCTAAGTGTAACACGTCCGTTTCAGTATTTATTATACTGAATTAATTTATAATATAGTGTTTTGTTTTTCATAATTTGAAACAAATTATGTAATAACTATAGTTATAACATTTCGTAGAATAATTTGATTGCAATTATTTATCGTCATAAAACTAATGGTTGGTGTTCCTTAACGAATCGTGTTTAGGTATATTTACTTTAAAATAAACGAATAACGTGTATTTTATAGGATTTATTTCTAATAATATTAAAAGTCAGCAATTTCATAATTTGTTATAATTGTATTACTAATATTTTATAAAATAATATTATTGCAATCATCTATTTTGATACGATTTATGATTAATATGTATCTTTACAAATTGTGTTTAAGTATCTATATCTATTTTGAAAGAAGCAAATACAGTTTGTCTTATAGGATTTATTTTCAATAATATTAAAAGTTAAAAATCATACTCTTGTTTTTTTCGACATAAGTACCTAAGGAAAAATCAAACAATTATCGTTATATATTATATTATTATACTTGAAAATATATTCTAAAAATGTAATGGTTTCCAGAAGAAAAGCTTGCATTTTAGAAAATAGTTATAGCAATTTTATCAATTTACTTATAGGTAATTGAAATGACTAAAATATAATGTATGGTATTTCTAAACAAATTGTTTACACAGTTTGGTAAACTGTACTGTGCATTTTACATACTTTTTTATAGCAAAATAAATATCTGGATAAGAAAAATGTTCGCGAAATTCGGTAGGTTTCATTCCAAAAGAATCCAATTTGTCCGAAGTGATGCGGACTGAAATAAAAAAAATTCATGTAAATATAAATAAAAGTGTTTTGCTACGTTAAGAGGGTTTTTTAATTTTTCCTTATTGGTTTTTACACGGAGATGGTCTATTTTTATTAAATAATTATAATTTTTATCATTTGGTGAGTTTAATATTATTATATATTATCACGTCGATTGTAATAATAGAAATGTAATAATAATGTTTATAACACTAACATTTAGCACACTCTTGGCAACAAAATCACAACACTCAACAGGTACTTCTGTTTTAAAATATTAACTACAGATGGCGCTAGCTATTTTAGGTTAACATGCCAATAACATAAAATAATTTTTTAATAGGTAATATCACATTTTATTAATTAAGTTAACATTCTATCTAATCACAATGCATTTTTACAAACTATCAGATTGTTTAAGTTTACAATTCTATTTGAAACAACAAACATACAGTGTGAGACCGACTATATAATCTGGTACAAGTTTTTGAAATCTTATTTATCATAAAATATGTAAAAACAAACGTAAAAAAAATAATTTAATAGATACCTAGTTTTGGCACAAAGTACACTTTTGTCTTATTGGATGTAAGAAATCAATTTAAGTGTTTTTTACATTTCATATACACAAATTCGTTCATTTCAGCCGTAAAATATTATATCATAATATTTATTACCAACAACACACAACAAGAAGAAAGGCATTACATTTACAAGGTTAATAAATGTTTTGTAGTCAAACAATTTAATAATTGATTTTAGTTATCTATAAACATCGTTATGATTACTATTTTTCTTCCAAAAAAATAATAAAATAATATTTTAACTTGTTTGTCTTTAAACGTATGAAGATTTTTGTTCTGTAACTGTTATAATCGTGTATACGATTTTTGTTTTCTGAAGTGGTTTTGTCTAAGTTTATATTTTATTACCGTCGCATTTTGTTACTGTTTGCGGTTGGACCTAAGTCCGTAATACAAAAATAATAACGATTTTTACACAAAATCAGAATGTTTGTTGTATAGTCGCGTTAAAAGTCAATAAGCGATTTCAAATTTTTTTAGCTGATTGTAGAACTTTTAAACTCGCAAATTATCGAGTATTCTTTACTCGCCGAATATTGCTCGCTCGGAATCGTTCATATTGCACCGGTGTTATGTTGAATATGAACCACTTAAATCATCCACGACAGCGTGTTATACTCCGCTCAAGACTCGTTATTTTCAATTTTTTTTATTTTACCATCAAATTTCGTCGTAGACGGCTATTATTTTTGGCCTTAATTTTCCGGCTGAAAATCTCACATCGTTTCGATACATATAACAATATGTATACGAACCGTAATCGTATCCATATTATTCGTGTAAATTCGTATTGTAGTATTGTAATATCGTGAAGTCGCTACAAAACGGTTTTCGGACAATGTTATCCATCGATACCGGTCACGAACCTTGACACGAATTCGGAAAAATCCGAAAAGAAAAACGGAGAAGCGAATAATTCGCCAGTTGGTGACTATATTTTTTACTTTCACCCGAGAGGCGCGTCGGGTGCCGCCGAATCGTTGCACAATGGCCTCCAGATGCTGAAGTGTATGGTCCGCTGAACGTTATCGCCACCGGCTCGAGCTATTTATCGCTGTCGACACTACGTCATCGCCACCGTTACATATCACACCACGGGAACATAATAATATGAATAAACCAAGTAAATTGGTATTCTGTTTATGCGTTAAACCCTGTCGCCGACCGCCATCGCTTTAGATGGAAAAGAAAACAAAACGTACATTCGAAAAATGGCCAATTTGATGTTGCAACAACGCTATAATACATCGTCGCGGTCTTTAGAATATCGCAAGACCCATAGATCCCGTCGCGAATGTAAGAACGAAAATGTGTTATGTTATGAGAATGTTTTTTTTTTCCAACAACCGGTCTATTTTCAGACCTATCATCTAATGATAAATGTATATAGACGACAACAATAGTTAGATTTATTTGGAAATTTTCCATTATAAACCGCGCGATAATAGAAAATGAACACGCACGCGTAGCCAAAATTTTGTGTCTGCACGAGTTATGTTTTCGAAAATTGTTATTTTACTTTTTGAAAGTCCCCCATTAAAATATTACAACGTGAAAAAACGAAGGAAAACCGTTAAAAAAAAAAAAAAACATAATAGTATAATAATATGACGAACAAATTCGACGTAGCAAATAGTATATATATATATATATATATATATATATATGGGTAGTAATTTAACGATAGAAAACAGAAAAATGTCGTTTACCCGATCATCTTCGTTGATTCGGTGAATTTTTACGACAACAGACTTTGAATAATTAGTTGCGGGCTATCGTCGTGTTGGGGTTCGCGGTGAAAAAAAAAAAAGACAATGAATCGTTGAGAACATTATTGGTCCGTGCTAACCGCGTATTTGGTTTTATAATTAGACTTGCTACACAGTAAAACAATCGAAAATTAATTAACGGTGACATACTGTTTTTTTTTTTTTTCCGAAAGAGAAATTTTACGTTTCCGGAAATTTAGGGGAAAAGCAAAACCCCACTAACGCCTTTTTACTTACCGGCTGAGACGCCAATCGTACTGGCGTTGATCACTCGTTCTTCAGTGTAATCGGACCGCATTATGTTTACTGATTGCAGTGGACTGACGAAGTATTTTAGTTATAATTTACGAGTACACTATAGTTATTATATTTCGTTCGTGGTTTCGAACCGTTTTAGTTTTCAGATAATACCCACGACTATCGTAAAACGTAACTCGGACTATCATAATATACTTATAATCTGAAACAACAGCGTTTGGTTTTATTATTGTTTTGTTTTTTAGATGACCGTATGGATGTGTTGGATACTTATCGTCGAATGCATGATGGAAATAAAAAGCGTATGTGGGTGAGTACCTACACCCGAAATTTTACTATCATTTTGTTGTTAAGTTAAACAATGAACACGATTTCGACAAATATTTTTATTGACCAAAAAAAAAAAAAAATGATCATTGTCAAATTAGGTTTTTTTCTATGGAACGCAAAAAAAAACTTGCGCGTTAC
>CM029362.1:10247227-10316971 GCA_017140985.1 Hormaphis cornu
ACAAAAACATCAAAAGTTTAAACGACATTACTGTACACAATATCAAGGGACTGGTTGTTTGTATGTTTGTACTAATTACGTAATTTATCGTAATTAATTGTATCCCTCGTATATATTTATTTTATCTTTTACCAACAATTTTTATGTTCTTCTTTTTGTTTACCTGTCACCTAATTCTACCGTAATTTAAAGATGATTTTTTTTTTTCGAAAATACGTTTGTAAAAAAAACTGTACAATCTGAACACTTAGTATCTGCAGTAGAAAATTACCAACGTATGATTTTTTTTTTTTAAATTTAAGTTTGGGTGTTGGTAACTCGTGTGCTTTCCTCCCGCGTAGGAATAATGTCTGTTCATATTTATTATGATTATCTAGAAAAGTCCCCCCAACAGACTTTATTAGGTTTGGAAGTCCTCGAAAAATGCATGTACAACTGATGCGTAGTTTTGTGAAAAGCGGAAAAATCGCTTTTTAAGAAAGGCTCTTTTATTTCGGATGTAAAATAGATTATGAATAATCATTTTTGGCGATGTCCATCTCGTAACACTGTGACCGTATATAACAAATCTTAACAAATCTTGGTTAAATCTAACCACCGTACATTACAGAACGGTCGAAAGTTTTCGTTCGTATTTGTAGCAAGGTTTCAATTAATTTTTCACGTTTTTACACATTTTGACGATATCTTCGAACGTGTTCAAATTTGTTTATTATCTCAGATCTTGTCCCGCAAACGACTTTCGATATTTTAAAAACGTCACTCTAAACCGTTGTTTTCTTTCTTTTCTTTCCCCGAGGCGGCGGTTAACTCTCAAAACGAGTCGCGCGCACGTCATAGAGTTTTTTTACACGGTTCCATTCGAATCGGTGTTACACGCGGACAATGTCGGCCACTTCCGAAACTGAACTCCGAAATTCTCCATTCGTTTCTACTCGCCGACGAGTTCGCCTCCTTTCCGTAAGCCGAAGTGGGCAATCCAGTGGGCGCCGTTTCAATCGTTCGCACGCCAATACCAGAACATACGACTGTACTGATCTGCTACGTTGCAATTTTTAGAAACGATCGAGTGATCTTCACGGTGCCCGTTCACGTTAAGAAAATCCATCACACGAGGACAATCTACCGAATCGTCGAGAAGCCCGTTTACGTCGAGTCCGGCGGCGTACTACGCGTTCTTCGGCCGGCGACCGGCGGCGAGGATGTCGACGGCGGTAACAGAAACGTAACGGACATCTCGCGCGAGACGCCGGACGGGAGTAACAAGACGGCGGCTGAGGAGTCCCGCGAGACCGGCCGTGCGGCGGAGCGCGGCGACGATCGGGACGACGCGGCGACGGCGGTAGCGGAAAGCCGGCCGTCGCGCGCGGGTCCCGGAAACGGCGCGGCGTCCGGGACGTTTTCGAGCCGACACCGCGGCGCCGATCCCGTGCCGGGCGAAAAACGGCCGCCGTTCTTCGTGGCGGAGGAGAGTTCGCCCGCGGCGTTTCGCCGAGACCGCCACTATGACCGCCGCGCAGGACCGAGCGCGGGCCACCCGAAAAACCCGCGCGACACAGTCTCTGTTCGCGGACCACCGGACGCGGCGGCGGGCGTCAAACGTCCCGATTACGCTTTTCGCGCGGCGCAGGCGAGTCCGGCGGGGAACCGCGCGGCGTTTACCGGTACCGCGGGACGAGATGAAGACGGACGGAATCGCTACCGCGACAACGGAATGGCGGCCACCGCGCGCCGGCACCGCGGCGGCGAAACGGAAAACCGGCATTCCGGCGCGGTCCGCGGGTGCAAAGGAGCGACGCGCGGCCGCGACGAGCCCGGCAAGCCGCCCGTCCGCGGCGGTAAAGCTGGCGGCCGGCCGCGGTATCGGTTGGCGCTCGGGGGGAAGAAGGACGACGGCGACCGGCACGTTGAGAACGCGTTTCTTCTCCGTGGCGGCGACCGCGACGAAACGTCCGACGACGAGTTTCCGTCGTCCGCGCCGCCGCCGCCACGGGTAATCGTCAAGAACGTGTACTACACCCTCGATCCCGTCTTGCCCTACCGTTGACGTGTACTTAATACGTCTTAAATACGTGAACACAAAAAAATTTCGCGTAAGATTCGTCAATGTTTATGTCTACGCGCAATCCTTGTTTGTCCGCTCGTCCAAAAATGTACGTCCGCTTGGAAATCGCAGACGAGAACGTTTCGTACTCGATTTGAATCCAGCCGTCACATCGAGTCGTAACCGCTATTGTACCACAATATTTTTATAATATTTCGTTCGCGTATACTTTCTCCGCACACGCTTATATACGCGGCGACCAAAAACTTCTTCCGTTCGTTACAAAACAACGATCATATAATTAATAATTGTGCTTGGTCCGAAACGTGTGTTTGTACCAAAAAATATCTAATAACGACAAAAAAATATAATACATACGACACACACACTGCAGATTTGCGAAAAAACGGCGACTACTCAGCTGCGAGCGCCGTGACGAATTATACGAGTTTTACCGATGAAATGAAAACAAGTAATGTAACAATAGTCGCGAATAATGTTTTTTTTTTTTGTACTTTTTTCAAAACGACACTTTGGTAGTGGTACAATATTTTTATTATTACCGTGTATTAACGAGTGGAAAAACTATAATAATAAGATAATTACTGTTACACGTCATATATTATAATAAATATTATAATAAAATATGCGAGTATATATCATTGTAATATGTATACTGTGCAGTTTGCATTGCGAAACGAATAGTAGACGCTGTCCAAGGGACCGATTTCTCGAATTTGGTGAAAAAAAAATGAAACAAAAAAAAAACCAGGGGCGCGGAAATCAAATTACACCGCCGTGTTACTGGCCAACCTAACCTAACCGTGGTCGATTTTGTCACGCCTGCACCGCGTTACCACTAATTTTATAGCAAATATTTTTAAAATAATCATTACGACAAGTGCGTATAAATATTGTCCGTTTCACGCTAAATTATCGATGTGTGCCAGATGTAATGTATTAAGCCGCGTTATTGGTAGCCAAGGTCAGTGTGTACCGTATATGGGTACCCAAATAATTTATAGCAGTGAAACAAGCGGTAAATCATATTTTTCGTGTATTCCTGTGAAGAATTTGTCCACTGTGTAAGCGTAATTTTTTTTTTTTTTTACATTTTTTATAACCTCTTTGGCTCGAAAACAGCGATTTTGGAGTATTGGAATGCATGCACGTAATCAGAACAACTATGATATTTATTGTCACGCGTGCAGAATTTTCGGAATTATTTGTATTAAATTTTTCCGTCTTCCGATGTAATAAAACACGAAACCGTCGCTGAAGACTTGCTCAACGCTGTCGTAAATATCGTTAACAAACAACACCGCGTGCGAGAGACACCTGTGGATTGACAGTTAACGTTTTCGACAATAGTGTGACATAACAGTGATAATATATATATAAATATATTTTTAATCGAATTCAGCAAATACAAGTCGTATTATTTCGAACACTGCAAAAAATCTGTTTTCACTTATTTAATACATCACTTTATTTAGGTCTATCTATTGGAAATAATAATAATTTTTGGACACAGTTATAATTTTCTACACAAACATAACAACAGTATTATTCAAGATAACATTACGAAAATATTCGTTGAGTTTATTTTACACGAAATGTTTTTGCATCATTCGGTGACGCCGAAAAAGTCACTATAAATCTGTGCGTCGCTATTAGCATGAGTACGTACATAGTTGTTTTCCTAAAAAAAAAAAAAAGATCAAAATATGTTTGACGCAAACGCGTAAAAATGTAAATGTTTGAAAAATTGATTGGAACACTACAGAAACTTAAAATATTCCGTGTTACTCGTTTCAAACGACTTTTTTTTTCCCCGAAAAAATGCTTTATCATGTTACAGTAATATTATAGGTATTGCTAGTTTGTACGTAATATATGGAAGTTACTATGTGTATGATCATTTGTTTTAAACTAAGAATATATTTAAAGTTAGACTATACTGTTTCTTCGTTGCGCGTTTGAAAATTAAAAGAATTTTTCATGTCTGAAGACGGCAACGGAAAAAAAAAGTTCATGTTATTTGAGTTTTTCATAACATGTCTAAACTATGTACGTATAATAGCAAGTAGGCAGGTATATTTTATGTCTGTGTGATGTATAATGAAAATTGAATGAATTTTTCAAAACTATAGTGACATCGTATTTATACCTCCTCGATCAAAGCCGTATTGTTATTATATATTTGGATTCGATTTTAATTTTGTAAAGAAAATTGATTCAAGTAGGTACCTATACATTTTTTTAAAATTAATAATTTGTAAAACTAGTCATCTCACGCACATCATAATGTCAAAATGTGTGCTGGTTTCTGAGTTTTAAGATCTCAACTTGTCAGAATTATAAATTAAAAGTAGTTCAACGACCCTAACACACTTTACCGTGCTGATTTGTGTGTTTGATTTAATCTTACGTTGATTTGATCTTGATCGGGTTTAATTTGCCGTGAAAGGTATTTGGATAATTGCCGGTCAATTGCGCAAAAATAAACAAAATAAAATATATAAGAAACAGGTCACTATTATTTTCAATTAAAAAAATACACGTATCGAACACGATTTAAATGTTGAATTTTTCGGCGCTCGACGCCATTTCCTTATTATTCCCTTTTGGCGATATTTTGCGTTTGAAATTTAATTAAAAATATAAATACCTTGATTCTCGAGTGTTGAGTATCATTAAAGTCAATAACGTCATGTTATTTTTACGCAAGTTCTTTTAAAAAAAAAAAAAAAAATTACGTTTCAAGTGTTTGGTTGACTTTATGGGAACACGTCGTGTATAATACCTATTTATCTGGAAAAGAAACGTACATTACGATATAAACGGTTTATTTATTTGATATGTTTGCACAACGTTGGATCTTTAACTACAGGCGATTTTTCTTTTCGACATTCGCTCTTAACACTTTGTTCCATAATATAATATGCTTACGACGATTTATTGAATTTCATAATCCCGTGAATAATCTATCATGACATTGCTCCGAGTATCGAAAAATCGCCATAATCGTACGTAACACCTGTTATGAATGACAAATATGGACCAGGATAATCCTCCTATTGAGAACTGATTTCCCTTCAAAACAAAAATTACTAAAAAAAACAGAGTAATCACGGAATGATGAAATGCGCGATATTCTGAAAAACCTGCAGTAACCGCCAGTGGTACAGAGTAGACGGATTATTTTGATGAATATTATAGCTTTGAATGAGTGGGTAACTATTTTTGGGTGAGTAACTTTTTGGAAAGAACATGAATAGTGAACGCGTACTACGTGAAATATAATTATAACATAAATACAACATGAGTGTAGTTGGCCATACAATTTACATAAAAAATATATGATTTGAACAGTGATTTAAAAAATTAACTGTTATTGCGTTGTACTAAAGTTAAAATCTAAAAACGAACATACATTTTTATCGTACGAATAGCCGTGTATTATTGACCGTCAAATTAGGGTCAAGATCGAGATTTCTCGAAATTTAAAAAAAAACCAAAATTTTACATTCATATTAGATGAATCGGTTTTATTTAAATTATCGTGTTTTCTTTTTTATTTCTTTTCCACTAGATTTTACTCTCAAGAACCACCGTGACTTTTTTGATTTTTATAACACGATAATATCATAATTAATTAACGAGACAAATTTAACAACGTCGCACGTTTATGCTCAATCGACTATCGGGTATTTATTAAACAATTTGTAATCTGTTAAACAGCTGTGTTCAATCGAGTATCACCGTTCGAACCATGTTCACCGGGGTAGGTACAAATCATAATAATTAGTTTTTTTTTCTTTGGTCAACCGTACCGCTAGGTAAACACAAAATACGTTTCACAACATTTGCAAACGCGAAAAATTTTGGTTTGGGTTTCGAAATTTTTCAGGGCATAATTTACCATTTTAAGGACACGTAGGTAATTATTTCATCCGTTTGAAACTCATACTATTTCATAAGTGTTTTTTTTTTTTTTTTTTTTAAACGAAATACATGGTGTGAAGCATAATTTTTTTTGAAATAGTGTTTGCTAGTTCAGATTCCGACCTATGGCCAAGACTAAAAAATTTATATAAAAAATACGTTTAATTTCGTACATTAGTACAATCATTTGAGTAGCACATTTATTTATTATAAAGAATTTTATTTTACTCTTGGACTAGAAAAATGTCTTAGAAGAAATTTTTTTTGAAAATGGCACATAAAATTATTCTAAGATATACGCAACAAACAAGACACGTTATCGAGACATGGCGTTTCTCATATTTTGTTTGTTTATAATCAATCTTTCATCAGGTCATTGCTATAACTATCAGCAATTGAAAATAATAAAAATACAAGCTAATACGTGGATTTTGTTTGAGGTATACATCAAACACACAACATTTTATACGTTTTTATTTATGAAGCCGATTCATCATAAATGTTTTGCGTCTTTCTTGAGCGAGCCCAGTGAGTCAAGTACTGGACAAGTTGTAAATTTAATGTTATATAATATTTCGCGCAAATTCGTATGAAATTTTTGTGACGTTTTTAATTTGTTCAATAATGTGTGACAAAATGTCAACCGGTTTAAATAAGAATTTCAATTTAAATTGAATAAAAAATAAAATACGAAATGGGTGAAGTAGGTACCAACTATAATGTGTCAATGATATATAATATACCTATGTATTAAACAGTCATCAAAATTGTATATACAGCATATAGAAAGAATATGTTTTAAAGTTTGTGTAAAAGATTCGAATCTTTCGTTAGCAAAGCCTACACAACAATTATAATCAACTTAAAAAAATATTGAAAATGAAATTTTTACGTTTGAGCATATTAATCAATTCAAATTATGTCGAACATGTCAGCATAATATATGAACGATTTTTGGAGGAATTATCACCAAAAACACATTATAACGAGAACAAAAAACCAACGAAACAAAAATTATGCGTATTACATTTTGAAATTTACCAAACGCATGTCAGTAAATAATATTGTTTTGATTAAATCATAAAGTAGTGTGGAGACATGATAGTTGACAATTAATTGCAAAAAAACATATAGCTCAGTAAATCTATCGAAAAGGCTTGAAATCGATTATTACAACACAAGGCACTTAAAATGTCTTATTGTAAATTTGGAAACGTCGATTTCTCTGTTTACGGTTCATGACCGAAATAACTTAAAAATTCAAAATATGCTTCAACCAGTGGGGTGTATGTCCAACATTTTTAAAATTACAATAAAAATTTTGTTGGTGTGAATTACACTGCGCAGTACGGAAACTTTGGTGAAAATTACCGTGTGAACATAGGGGGAACATTCAGCGTTCTCACAAAAACGAAAAAACGCCGGAATCGCAAAAACAATTTTAAAACACGATAATATGAGACTCGCTTTTTTTCACCGTCGTCTCTCGAATTCTACAACTTTGTAATACGAATCACCAGTGTTAAATTTATCATCAATTTTTCAGATTTTATACCATATTTTTACGATAAAATTTAAATATTGTTATTTTTTTTTTCAATGTAAACACTGTTCAACACTGTTTAATGAAACGTGGAAAATGTTTACGCTGTATTCATTTAAAACACTTTATATATTAAATATTTTGATGCGATGGAGACGTATACAGTGTTGGATTCTCGTGCGGATAAGGGTGACACGAATCCAAAAAGGTTGGGAACCACTGCCGGTAAGTACAAAATATTGTTATCAAGTATATAATATTATGATACTGTGTTGAAAATGAGGGATGTAGTAAAACTACTAATAATGACTTATCGTCCGGAAATTCACTTTGGTAAATTATACTAGTAATATTACTCGAGTAGAGTTAATTTGAGTAATTTACAAGTTATTTTGCTATACACGTATTTAATCTGCGTTAAAAAAATACAACCGAGTGTTGAGAAAATAAAAATTAAAATACGACTCCTCGCGATTAAGAGTAAAGTATTTTTTATGCTTAGTTTTTCAATCATTTTAGTTGACTCGCAAAAACTAACTAACTGATGAATATAATAATCGGTATTTCGAATTCACACGGGTTTGCACTCTTCTCTTAGTATGTAATACGTTTTTTTTTGTAAAGATATACAAAAAAAAAAAAACTTAACCAACCTAAGGTTGATAGTTAACAAACGGAATTAAGTCGATTTAACTTTTAACGAGTCCAGCGTTGTTTTTACGCAACACGTTGAACGGTTAATCGTGTAGATATTGGAATTCGGAAAGCGATCTTGATTTCAGACATCGCGCCGTCAGTATTTTGTCCGTTCGCAGTTTCACCGTGCGAATAGTAAACTGTACGATGTAAAAAAAATAATAACCGTTCGAAGTCTTTTAAATGCGCGAGCACGAAAACCGAAAACACCGTTAGAACGACGGCGGGCACAAAAGGGCTTTGTGTCGATCGCTCGATAAATCGCTCACCACTAGCTTTGATTCGCTTCGATTCGGTATCACTCGCGTCGCCAGCAAAATATCACAACACGTCGAATCGCCTTCCCGCGCGCGCGTAACCAGTACGCAGTAGTGGTACCTAGGCGGTGTAAAACGTGATGTAAGACCGTCGATCATCCCCCTCTAGACCTTTAAACGAACCGGAACAAAACCGCGCTGCCCGCATAAAACGGCCGGCACCGACGCACGCCACGTCTATTCGCCGTCCGGTGCAGTTCGCGTTGAATGCGTGCGTTTTTTTTATTTCTTTCCCGAGTAGATTGTTTTTTGTTTTTCTTTTTTTGACCGCCGCAGTCGATGTGACCGCCAAACGTATAAATAAACACGCGCACTGTACAACACAGCGTGACATCCGGACGACAGTTGACGCGCGAAAACGCCGCGAACGTTCGCGAAAGTCCCGCCGAAACAGGATCTTTTTTCATTGATGGTTACTACTCTGACCGCAACAAGTGTCGCCCAACCGTAGGAGATGGTCAGTACAGTGCCGCAGTATTCGGCCGTAAACATACGGAACGCTTTTTCGTTTTATTTTTTTTAACTCGTATTACTTTCAAACTGTTCTTATAACGCTTATCGTGTTTCAACGTTTTTAAAACGTTTGCACGATTTTGTTTCCGATTTTCCACGACGCGGCGCCTGCTCGATCGTAGGAACAGTTGAAATCGCCACGCGTCAAATTGTGCCCGTATCGATAATTTGACATTTTAGTGGAGAACACAGTATACGAAATTCGAGCGTAACG
Source organism: Hormaphis cornu (assembly GCA_017140985.1). NCBI lineage: Eukaryota > Metazoa > Arthropoda > Insecta > Hemiptera > Hormaphididae > Hormaphis > Hormaphis cornu. The sequence goes on from CM029362.1 coordinate 10,256,503, forward strand.
AGTAGGCGATCTCTGTTCGATTGTTACAGGTGGTATATAAAGAACACGCTCGTTTTTAATATTTTCACAAATCGGTACTGCGATATCCCTAAGTGCTAACTACGAACGGCTAGTAGTATTTACCACTTCAAACCGTACGTTTCTTTCCAAGCGTAACGAATAATAACGCATCAATTTTGTTTCTTGAAAATTCATGTTTTTAGAAGCGAAAATCACTTACAGTTCTGCGGTTTAAAAAATTTACTACTTACGGACATCAAAAAAAAAAAAAAAAATACGATGATCCGTATTAAATGATCTAGGTCTTGGGATTTTCTTTGATAATAAGTACAATTGTTTCACTTACATTTCGAAACAACCTTTTCTAACAAATTATTTTTGTTCGTACGTACAAGTTATCGGTTCTGTTCGATACGCGAACACTTCAAACGCATTCTTTTAACTTTGTTTTCCATTTTCAATAACAGAAAATAAAACACATTTTGTACTAACATCCAAAAAGTATTTTTATTAGATATATACCACGATCTGTTTAAAGTAAAATATTACGGCCATCGTGAGTAAAATATTTTCATTAAGTATCGTGAAAATATCGTACATCAAACTCAATAATCGATTTGAATTGCGTAAGATTCAAAACGAATATTTGCCGAAAAAAATCAGAACAATGTTCGGTTAAACTGGTTCTTTTCTAAAGTATCAAGAAATAAAATTTTTGATATCATCGTTTCATTAAAATATCAAGTTTGTTTTTTTGAAAATCAGTCTTCACGTTTTCTCGATTATAAACCTCTAATCGATTCAATGTATTACTCATATATGGTTATTTTTATTATGTTTCAGCTTGTCGGAGCGTTCATCTTCACGCTATTGGTTTTGTTTTGTTTCGACAATTCCTTTGGCGAGGAAAGGTAAATTTGGCGATAAAAACTGTTACTCAATATTTTTTTTTTTTTTGCTTTTGCTGCATCTTGACATTTCTGTACCGGTTTTTGTGTTCTAGCACTTCGTTATACGATTTTAACGGTTGTTTGAATGATATAAAATTATAAAAAATACCAATTTTTTATTTCTAGAAACTACCCCGGAATCGGAATAGAGTTGAGTTAAAATGCATTTCAAACATTTTTTTGCCCACGGTTATTGATACGCTGATTAATTAATGTTTGCACGTAATAAACTAATTTTAATTAAAAAAACCAAACTTATGCGGTCAATATCACGATTTTCAACTTAACACAGTGAAATCTCCATTGTCTCTGATTGAGAAATATCGCTCAAACGACCCGAAAACGATCGTCGTTAAAAAAATATCCTGAATTTGTTTAGGAAACAATTATTAGTTTACGAAATTGGTTCGGGTGTCGTTTCAATGTTAAACATTTTATGTAACGTGTATTATTCGTTCGGCGTTTGCAATACTTCGATAAATATACATAATTTTATTTTTTCATTCCGTGAACGCACTTAACAGTTGTTTGGAAACATTTAGATGATTAGCGGAACCGGTACAGAACCAATTACCCGTAATGGCACTGTAAAACATAAAAACCAGGATTGATTGACGTTTTCGAGTATACAAATCCTGTATAGATATTTTATTGTAGAAAATTACGTATAGTTGAAAAACGTAGGGATACTATGCTTTAAGAGATATGTTTTTCCTTTACAAAATAATTACATGATGTCCCTTAAGCAAAAAAAAAAAAAACGTGTTTTTAAAAGAAAAGTATTTTGATAAAAGGACTTTATCGACAAACGCATAAAGAGTTAGTGAAATTTTAGCAAATTCAAGTTCAATGGCAAAATAACGACGAAGAAATGTTGATTTGTTTGTTGTATATGTTGATCTTTCTTAGAACAGAAACAATAAAAGTTCGCCGAGTATCGGAAAAAGTCTAATTTTTTCCATTTTAACTGTACATTGATTTTAAATAATTAAAATCTTTACTATATTTATAACGAATAATTGTTATTTACTAATAATTTTATGAAAACCTTTTTACGTTAGCTGTTGTTATTTCATTCCGTATATAGATATATTCCGTATACTAGTGTATTCTCCAAAAATGTGCACGGGCCGTTTAAAATAGTACATTTTATTGGCAAAGTCTTACTTCCGAGGAAATATCAATATTGCGTAATTTATTAAATGTTATTTTATGTTTGGATTCGATACGGTTGTAGTTATTTTGTGAGTTTGTTTAAAATTCCACGGGCTTAAGTACTTATAAAAAACATTGGAGTTCCCGTTTTTAAATAAAATTTATAGTAAACCTCAAAAACGTCGTTCTTAAATTAACTGTGTAAACAGTTATCAAGGTCATGGCGACTTCTTGACGACCGGAGATTTATCGAGTTATCACCATTCGGGAGGAGGATCGGGCGGCGGGGCTGCAGGCGGTCATAGCGCCCATGGAGGTTACCACCACGGCGGCGGTGGAGGCGGCGGCGGCGGCGGCGGCGGCCATGGTGGTGAACACATTCACAAGGGTGAAGTGATCCACAGGCACGTGCACGAGGGCAAAGTGGAGCACATACACAAGCACGTGGGCCACGCGGAGCACGACCACAAGCACGCGGGACACGCGCATCACGACCACAAGCACACGGGGCACGCGGGCCACGACCACAAGCACCACGGGTCGGCCGACCACAAGCACTCGCACTACGGCAAAGCGGAACACGGGCACAAGCACGTGGGCTCGGGCGCGCACTCGCACAAGCACATCGGTGCCGCGGAACACTCGCACAAGCACCACGGGCAAGCGGAGCACGCGCACAACCATCACGGGCACGCGGAGCACGCGCACAACCATGTGGCGCACGCGGAACACGGGCACAAGCACACGCTGCACGGGCAGCACGGGCACAAGCACCACGGCACGGCCGGTCACACGCACAAACACCTCGGGCACGCCAAGCACTCGCACGGGCACCAAGGTCACGCGGACCACTCGCACAAGCACCACGGGCAAGCGGAGCATTCGCACGGGCACCACGGACACTTTGGCCACGGGCACGAGCACCACGGCAAGTCGCACCACACGCACGCGCACCACGCGCAGGCGTCGCACGGCCACAAGCACACGGGCCACCACGCGCACGCGCATCACCACGGCGTTGACGGTCACGGCGGCGGCGGCGGCGGCGGCGGCGGCGGTGGACACGGTCATCTGCAGGCCGGCGGCACGCACGCCGGTTTCCTGGTCAAGAGGAACGACAACGACGCGCCGCCGTCACCCTCCGAGGGTCTGAGCAAGTTTTACCAGCCGCCAGCGGCCGCGGTGCACCAGCGCCTTCAGGAACCGGTGGCGCCCACCACGTCTTCGGTCCCGAAGATCGAGAACGTGCCTCTCGACGAGATGTTCAGCAAGGTGGAGATCGCAGACTACGGCGGTGGTACGGGCGGCAAGGTTAGTGAGTGAAGTGAGTGGTCGCGAATATCGTTATCATTATTTGATTTGCTGCGGGTGCTTCTTCTAAAATATCCGTACAACTCGTTTTTGATTTTTACACCGCGCGTTTTATGTATTTGACCTGGGTGGACGATAGTGGTTAAACGAATTTAAAAAAAAAACGAGGATTATTATGCATGATTTCTCGTCATTAATTGTTTTCCATACTGAATTGATCAGTTTGAATCGAGCCGGGGAATAAAGATCCGCAGTGATAATATATAATACACGTTTAAATATAACTATTACGGCAGGAAGGGGATCTTTTAGTTCGAGCTTTAAAACTGTGATTTTAGAACATTTTAGGAGTACTATAATATCGTCTGAGCCCTTCATTAGCATCCCTCGTCTCCAGTGCAAGATTTTCGGCGTAATAACCTACCTATACGTGCACCGAATCTATCCGTTTCATTAACTCGTTAAAAGTCATGATTAAGTTGATTATGATTTAGTCGATTAACTCGTCAACTATTATTTTCTTTGTAAACTTTTAACTGAACGAGTCAATGACTTTTTACATCGATCATCGAGTTAACATCAGGTTGATCTGTAACAATATTATTTAAAAAAAAAAAAAAAACATTAGTAAAAAGACAGTCTGTCCTAAAGAAAATACGAAAAAAATTTATTTGAAGCGGAGAAAACTATGTGTTGATGCAAAACCGAGTGCAAAACCATGCGAGTTAAAATTATGAACTTTTGTCTCGGTTAAATTAAAAGAATGAAAAAATTAACTTATTTAGTTATTGTTTTTTTTTTTTCAATTAATCTAACTTGACGAGTTAAAAAAAGTTGTTAACCCGCCCGGCCTTGCCGATGTTACCCGCTACTTTCATGAAATTATTTGAACACCACGTCGTTTATTATTCGCATTCAGAACAATCGGCAAAAGTTAGTGGTTGCATGTTTTAGTTAATCACGCGGTCGTTAGGCTTTTGTCCAACCCTTTTTCGATCTTTCCATTTATTTTTATTTTCAAATAGGATTATACGCATAATTTATGTACAAGCTCGGTTATTTTATTACAATCTATTTAAACAAAAAACTAGAAAACGTATCGAGGGCCCGTCGTACGTATCCGCATTAACAACGTCTCGCGAGCTTGCTTCGCCGAAATCTCAGTCCGTTTAAAATATATATTATATTATATTTTATTAGTTTATCAGAAAAAAATCAGTCGGATAATATTCACCAGGGAAATACGCAGTTAGAATCGGATCGGCCGTGGATTTTTCCGCCACGGACAGCACTAACAACTAATAGTTATTTAAACGCGACGAACTGATGGAGAACGTTTTTTTTTCTTTCAGTTGATGAAACAATAAAAGAACGCGACAAGTGCAGTAATGATTATTGTTATTTTTTCACTACAACGTAATATTGTATAATATAATTAGCGACGAAACTGTCGAAGTTTCGCGTGTAATAATATAATAACAATATTAAATTATTACTGTATCGTATTATTATTATTATTCGTCTACGTTTGCCACGATAATACCCAGTATTATAATAATACATTTTTTTTTTTTAGTAACGTATAAGAATTTTGTATTTTTTTTTTTCGTTTTTACCTAAGTATAAAATATGTTTCTCAAAAGTAAGCCTGTTTGTATTGTTTTTTTATTATCATGTTATTTTATGTACCCGGCCGATATAGTCGAGCCGTTATTGTGTAATAAAACAAAATATACGAATTATACACGCTACTCTAAATATTGCCTAAAAACGTCCGAAACAATCGTGTTTACGCGTGGTGCCTGTATACAGCTGTTTACCACTATAGTAGTTTAGCGTGCAAAATGATACTATCGCACAGTCGACTGCTATTGTAATAAATATGATATAAGTACACGAGCAATAATACTAAATTATGACGAGGAGCGATTAGATCCTTGAAAAACGGCAGTTTAACGTATTTCGTCGCTTTTATAATACGTATTCTGTACACACCACGCATATTATGATATATCCAAAACCGTATTATAATAATAAAACGTTGTATCCGCGCGGACAGTGTTCTGTTTCGCGTCAAACTATAGGTTTTCCGTTGCGTGAAAGAATGTTTTTTTTTTTTTTTCCGTCCGTCGAAAAAAACACAAAGTAATTTTTGCTCGTACGGATCCGTTCGGTTTCATTAAACAAAATTAGTCAAGGGTTGTTTTGAGTTGTGCAACCGTCATAACGCCTAGGTGGTACACAACGTGGTATCGCGGACGCATTGTGTGCACGTATATTGTACGAATAAAAACGCTTTACCACTATTATTATTGTGTATTACAGGTATTATTACTATCTATCGATATATCGTGTTGTTATTTTGAGGCCGCGCCGCCGCCATATTGCATAATTCGCCGCTTGGAAGAAACGAGCGAATTTCGTCCGGAGGAGACCGACGAGAGAGTAGTGACCGCCAAGAGGCTGGGCGAGTTGACAACGGTTCTTTTCGCTAAACCGCGAGTTAATTGAAAAAACGAAAACAAAACAAAAATTCGAATAAAGATGATATTTCATATTTTCACAATACGGTTTCGCACCTAGTATTTTCGCCACTCCGAACGATTTTTTCATTATTTTCTTTTGAAATTATCTTCTCATAGTGCCCGATAATTTTTTTTTTTGTTTTTTTAAATTTTTAGTTGTTACAGTTAACACGTTGAATTAAAAAAAAATTAACTCGAGTAATATTAACTAAACTTTTTACCTTTTGAGCCAGTTAACGCGCCCAACCGCCAACTATAATTCCCAAAAAGCGTCGATAGCACGTGGCGTAAAAATATAAAATTAAAGCTATATTCGTGTAGTACGTTTTTTACTAATAAAAAATTAGTTCTGAAATAAAATATCACGTTAGCGGTAACACTCAGGCGACACCTATTGAGTGAGGATAAAAACCTAACTGTAGCAACTCAAATTTAAATTTATCGTTCAAATGAAATCAATTGGTTTAGCTTGAAATCAAGTATCTAGAAATATTCATTATTAAAATATTGCGCTTTGAGCTTTGTTTAAACTACAAAGTATTCTCGTCGTTTTTTTCAAATTGAAGCTGCAGTGCACTGTAAACGGTCGGTTAAACCGCAAAAAAAATTGAAAAATAGTTTACCCGGGAAAGAATCTCGAAAAAACATTTCATCAACACGTGACCGATATTTGTTTATAACCCTGCATTAATATATTTGCAATTTCTATAACGTCATCGAATAAGAGTTTTTCGGAAGAATTTTAAATTTGAATAGCACAAAATTCGTCGGTAAAAATTCAATTAAAAACTACTTTAGCAGTTACAATCCATTAAGTATGGTGTTTTGGATTTTTTCTGCTATTACCTATTGTAAGATTTTGTTTCTATTACGTATGAAAATTAAACTTTTAAATAAAACATTACACCACATAAAATAAATAAAGCGCTCATTCGGGATCATATATTATGAGGCGTACCTAGCTTAAATTTTTTACAGCCAAGTATCATCGGAAATATTCTATACAGGTCAAAATAAAACATTTATATAACAACAAAATATAACATTTAATATTTTATTTGATAACACCGTGTATACCAAGAAAAAAAAAACAACGGTGGTAGACTGTTCAATAAACCGTGAAATAAATACAATACAGAATATTATACACGTTTCGTCGACGTTTAATTTAAATTAAAAAAAAAAACCTTATGTGTTTCAGATGGAAACATTTTGATAAATTCAGCGACAGAGACCAAGAAGAAAACGTTAATAAATTTCAAAATAAATTTTATGTCGAACGTGCTTCCAAGATAATATAAACAATTCATCTGTAAAAATAACTGAAAAAATAAACCCACGTCACTTAAATCCACGCTAAAAAATACATTAAGAGTAAATTAAAATTTAAAAACACTTATTTATTCTTTTTGGCTATGCCATGTCCTTGGTTCAATCCAATATGTTTAACGCATAACGCAATATCTGCAGTTCGTTGCTGATGTTGTTGGCCAGCTCTTCCAGCTGTAACTTTGAGTCCAACACCTGAACGTTTTGAGTGTACGGATTGTAACGGATTCCAAACTTTTTCGGTATGGTCTTGGCGAATTTTCTACAAACAAAATAGATAATGCAATCTCTGGGCAAAATCAAACACATTTTTGTACACCCACATGAGCTTGTCTTTGACGTCGTCAAAACTTTCGGCCACAAAATACGTGGGCTGGTACTGAGTGATCGGGTACGCCGTGTTGCCGGTCACCTCGGGATCGAACGGTTTCAACATTGGTTTGTCCGACAGCGAGTACTGTAGTTCGCCGATGGACGACAAGAGTCCGGCTCCGTAAGCTTTCAGCTCGCCGCTCTGTCGGCACAACCCGAACTCCACGGTGAACCAATAGCACTGAAACGACACGATTTTTCGGTTTTCACCAAAAATACGGCACCGCCTTTATCGCGTATAATACAGAGGGTATAACAGGCAGGTTTTTTCGCACTCGTTGGTTGAAAGAACTAAAAGTTGATTTTTTCATTTTTTAAATAATTCATATAAAACTAAAAGTTATAACTAACAAAAAAAAAAAATTCATTCGACTTAAAACAGAAATAATTGTTCGTAACTCGCGCGGTTTTTTCCCAGTATACTCTGTGGCATTTTCTCCGCTACACACACATTTTTTTTTTTCCGTAGACATTTTCTTCTAACTAAACCCACTTTTTTCTTTTAAAGAGTCTTAAGAAATTGTTCATTGTTTATTACGTTGAATTCAAAAAGATGAACATATCAAGTTGAAAGTCAATGAAAAAAAAAACAAGTTTACGAGTTGATCAACTTAATTTCAACTTTCAACGAGTTAATGCTCGGCCTTGGTTACAAGAGGGTATTTTATTATAGAAACGTTCGACTATCGCGATAAATCGTATGTACCCGCCGCACGTATAAGCTTTCTACACGTGCGAATAAAATAAAATACCCAAAGTCGACTTCGAACAGTTCTAAAAACCGAAACTAAAACGCGTTTACTGTACGTTTTCGAGGGCTCAAGACTAACCGGGGAGCTTGGCCCAAGACTTGAGCGTACGCGAGTTCAACAAACTCACTTTTCGCGTTAAGCATGTACGTCATGTTTCTTATGACCGTTTTTCGCTGCAGTTTTCAATATTATCGCGATTGTTGACCAGAAAAAATAAATATAAGCGATCGTCGAGTTTGCAGTGGGGGTGACGGGGGGAGGAATAAAGAATGAGAAGTTACAATAACGAAAACGTTGGTACTATATTGTTCTATGATATTACGCGGCCAATTGAAATAATAATAGTAATAATAATGATACAATAACGACACGATGCGAATTTACCGTGGCCAATTTCTTGACGTAATCGTCGGGAGCTCCGAGCGACGCGAGCCCGATTTCCTGCGAGAATTGCGCAAACGCCGGGTTGGCAAACAGAGGGACGTGTCCCAGGAGCTCGTGACATATGTCCGGTTCGGGCGTGAACAGCGGCCGACTGTGGTGCCGGATGTACTGCGTGGAATGGAACACCCGGAACGCCAGTCCGGCCAAAAAGTCCCGGGACGACAGCAGCCCGCCGACCGGCCTCAACGTGAACCCGGTGCTGTCTGCAATAGTTAGGGAATAATAACTGGTGAATCGGGTGCCGGGGAAAAATCGGTGGTGTATAGGTGTGAGTTGAGCACCGGCCGAGGAAAGTTTATAGTTATTTACTTGTTTGTTTTTCAAAATTTACACTTAAATCTAATAATTTATATATTTTAATTTATTTATTTTATTATAATTAATATCTACACTAAAAAATTTATACGGCTGTATCTCAGTGTCGGATCTAAGTGTTTTGCCGATTATAAAAAAAATCACGTCAAATTTGTTTCCTATGTAACATTTAACTGTAGAAAACAATTAAAAATGTTTTTGTCAACAACTATTATTATACATTATTGTACGTCATTTTTATTTGTTTTTTTTATTATTATTAGGGGCCCGAACATAACATCTAGCAACGGATTCCTCCACAGATTCACGTGGGCCCGACAAAAACAAATGAAACAAAAATAAAATAATGTGTGCTTCTAAGTTCTGAGCGTAGCGAAAGTTTTACTTTTAACTTTTTTTTTTTTTTTGTTATAGTGACCGTTATACATACAACATAGACTTCAGTTAGTATCAATAACATTTTTTGACCGTAATAAAAATTAAGCTTAATTAAGATTCTTTAAATTTTATAATTCTAGGAATATCTTGTAGAACCATGCATTCTCTCGATTTACTGGATTATTATTTTAATTTGTTTTTTTTTTTAATACGTTGTTCGTTAAATTACAATGAGCTTATACGAGCAAGTTAATAGTTACAGACTTAGTCAAACTACCTTTGAGGAAATTCGAAATGTCTTCAAACTGCGGTATGCTGTCTTCTCTGTAACCGCAATTTTCCACAAGAAGCGGAAACACGTGATTGAATTCCTTACACGCGTGCGTTGGATACAGTTTGGTCAGTTCCTTGAATACGGTTCCCCACGTTTGTGTTTCTTGTTCGGTGTACTCAATGTGCGGTAACGGGCTGCCACTGAAAACGAAAGGGTAATTCTACTTAGAAAATTACTGAAAAAAACATTTTAAGATGTTTATAGAATAAACTAAACGTGCCTTGCGTAAAAATAATATGATTTTTTACGAATATGCTTGACAAAATCGATTGAAAGATGGTAAATATTCGTAATTTGGTTTTTAGTGCAATGTGGCCAATATAGTGTGTTCACAACGAAGCAAAAGGTGTATTTGTTTCTACATACGTACCTAATACACTTGTAAACGACAATCTTGCGAATACATGTTGTACATTTATGTACTAACGAAAAAGTTCTAAAATCTTCGGTATATTGCAGAATACTCGATTCGAGATGTTTGAAGCACGCGAACAAATTATTATTATTTCTATACAGACTATCCAAATTATAGTTTAAATACACACAACGAACAAGGTAGGCACACGATTTCCCGTCGAGCAATACCGATTTCAAAACGACTATTGTCGAGTTCATCAAGTCAAGGTCGAAATAAAAACTTCAAGGAAATCTTGATTCAAAACAACGTAGATACATTACATTCATTATCGGTCCAGTAGTAGCCTGCTGCTAAGAATATTTACCAATCATTAATAATAACTCTGACGATATGTTTACTTTACTGTAAGTACATATTACAGAGACGTTTTGTTTTAGCTTCATAACTGTTATAATAAGCTTTTAATGTTAAAAATCATAATTTAGTCATCATAATATATTTGTTGGGATGTAGAATTTAGCATTTTTTTTTTTTTTTTCTAAGAACATTCGGAATAATACTCAGCCAGCTTGAAATACCAACGTTTTTTTTTCACCCATAACAGCTAATGAGTGATTGATTTTTTTTACGGAATCAGTGTATAGTTGTCCATTGGCTGCGAACGGAGTCGACAATTCAAGGTTCGCGCCGAAACAATTTAATGACGAAAAATTTTACAAACATTCGGGGGCTATCGCTTTTTTGTACACTTACAACACCGTGCATAATATTATAACGTATTATTTAACTTATGTCCAGTACCAGATTTCCGATGACACTATAACTAAACTCAAGATTTGTGAGTGGTTTTTTCTTAATTTTATTTCCAAAAAAAACTAATAACTATATAAAATAAAAAATTTTTATCAGCATGTTTAGAGCGTGTACTTAGTTCTCGAGTGCAAGCGTTCGTACAACAATTTGTTGTACAATCATTAATTTTATGGTAGTAAATATCGTTGAAAATTGTCACCTACGGGGCTCTGTAAATGGCTCTTTATTGTTTTAAGATTTCTACGCGAGTAAACTGTTAACTCTACGTACATTACCTGCTGTTCGCTTAAGAAACTATCGTCAATTTTTTGTGGTTTTAATACCTATAAACACACGTTTCTTTGGTACTCACTGTCTGTAATTTAACGCGATGTCGGCCAGCTGCTTCCTCCGGGCCCTGTACACGGGATCAGTGAATCCCGGATGATCGGCATCTAGCTCAGCTCCGTGGCTCAGAATCTGATTAGCGTATCTGTCCAAGTCCCTAATCCGCAACGGAAACCACGGAACGAAGTCTACGAGAAAACTGTGAAATTAGTCCCATAGGTACCAATTTTCGACCAAGTCAGTTTAATTGATTTGACCGAATTCGTAACTGTACTACTTTTGACAGTATGCTATTGTTATTCGAGTCGTTAAATAATACTGTAGTATAATTTTTCGCCAAAAAGTATTTTTAAAACACTATATCTATAGTGTTGTAAGACTAGAGTTTGAAATTGCAGTTTGTTCTGTTCAAAAAGTAAAAGATCGGTTTTTACATTATATCTTTGTGAGTATTCTATTTTTTTTTTTTTTTTTTTGATTGTCGTGAATCATGATTTGAAATTGTTCACGCATCTGCTAATTTTGTATATTTTTAAGAAAATAAAATTATAAACTGAAATTTTTCGTGTTTTTCGAATTGAAAGTCACTTACCTTCTGTCACTTGGCTGTCTTTGACGCTGTTCCTGGACACCACCGAACAATAAGTCATCGTGTCTTTGAGAATTTCGATTACTTTCATGACGTCACCGCCAGGAGCGCAGTCCACGAGAAATTCGTACTGGTTCGGTATGCGGTCCGACGACCGAGATTCGATGTGCAACAAGTTGACATTGTGACTCTAACGACAAACATTACATAACATTTTATACAAAACACTTGCTTATTTTCTGTGTAGCTTGGCACGACTTGTAGGTAACTGTTTGTACCGAAACTTTTTAAATCTTATTCTATATTCCATTCCTGTACGTGTAGGTAAGCAATTAAAAAAGATTTTAAATAGTTCAAGTTGAATAGGTCGTGCTTATAGCGAGAACCGTGTAGAAGCGTGTAATACAAAGTACCTATTGTAAGACGTAAGGAAATTAAAATGTTATGAGCTTATACGATGGAACTATTGAAAATTACAACAATATATTAAACGGAAAAAAAATATAAATCAGAATTCTTAAACGGTGTGCAAATTCCCACTAGCTAAGATTCGTAATATTATTGTTGGCTATCGAATTGCAAAAGCTGTAATTTTTCACAAAATTTAAACTTTTTTCTAATAAATTCTATTAAAAAAAAATACATACTTTGACGTTTACATAAAAAAATTAAAAACAGTTTAAAACATTTATTTTAAAACAGCACGTTCATATTTTGTACATTGCCAAAATTCCTATTTAAAATAATTATACGAAAACAAATTTAAAAGAAAATAAGTGATAATCAGCTAATTAAGAAAATAAACTGACTTCTTATTACCTTGAAAAGTTTTAATGCTTTTGCCAGTGTTCCGACGCTATCCTTTCCTGGCGAAAAAATAAGCGTGATGGATTCTTCTTCATTTGAAGGTACTGCAGATATAACGTTGTCGTCCATGGGCGACTAAAGAAATTTAATCATGTTAGTGGAATATTTTAGTACATTCTAAAGACAAATCATAATAATAAGTTCAAGCAAACATATTTTAATTTTAAGAACATTATTTAAAAGCAATCATGGCGCACACCCAAAAGAAAAAGAAAAAAAAAATTTAATAGTTAATGTAGAGTGATTTAGAAAATTTACGTATGTGCGAATATTAATTTCTGATAATAGTATCGTATAGGTTATTCCAAAATATAGAGAAAAATACTTCAATATTATCATGTAGATATGTAATAAAATACTAATAGGGTCTTCAATTTTATACTAAAAGAGTACTTAGGTTTTTTTCCTGTTAAACTAATTCTCCGCGTTAAAAGTAAAAACAATTTATGTTCACTTTCACGAAGCATGAATATTAGATATTTTTTTTTCATCTTTTATTAAAATTTGAATACTAAACATACATAGCAGTAGGTACAGCTATTATGGTATAGGACGAGAAAACAATTTAAAATTACAGTTTGAAAGTAAATATTTAGTCTCTTAAGAACTGTCATCGAAAAATCTGTTTTATCAGGTAATAAAAACTGATGATTTCTTCTTAGACTTTAATAGGCAGTATAACATAGCTATCCGTGTATAAAATATATTTGTGCTCACATTTTCAAATTCAACCCGTTTTAGTATTTTTTGTTAGACATTGTACGTAATCACCACCTATGTCAATAACAAAATAATTCGCTTTTTTAAAAATAGTCTTAATCGTTTGTAATCATTATTCAATAGATATAGATTATAGTTTCCATCTTGATTAAAATATAGTAAGTAATATTTTCAGGTTGGTCTTGTACCAAAATAAGTTAAATACTCGTTATTCTACATAGTTTTACGTATAGATCTCTAGGTAGATTGGTCAGCTACTTTTAAATTAATTAATATTTTGTCGAATTATTCTAATAACATCTATAAATTATACATATATATATATATATATAACAATTTTTTATTCTTATACATATATATTTCTACATATATGTTACATAAACGACAAGTCTTATTAACGAGACTTTTATCATATGCATAAGCGAGGATCAATTCCTTAAGATATTATTTTTTAAGTTTAAATTTACGTTACCATAATTTTATTAGTTTTTTTTTTAAATATTTTTTTATTCGTTTTTCAGTTAAACGTTTTTAATAGAATAAAATATAGCAATCAAATGAAGGTCACAAAGCGGCGCCTCAGATTTTTTGTTTTGCGTCCTCGTCTATAAATACTGTTATGAATAAAAAATGGAGTTTATAATAAAACTACTTTCAACCCGAACAATCGTAGTAAATAATTGACATTTACATAGAATTTTAAGCAATTCACAATGAGTTACGCAAAACTAAAACGAAAAAAAATTACCACCGATGTTTTCCAGCTACCAAAACTTAATGACACATATTTTAGAGTAGTTAATACTCGTGTCGTGTAAAATGTTTTAAAATAGTTGAGATTTTTCGGTAATATTTTTTTTCATATATTTATACTTGTATAAAAACTAAAGGTTACAGATGATTGAATATTTTTGAAAACGTTAAGCCCGTTTAATATTATAATAAAATTTATTCGCATGTGAAAGTAACACAAAAATCCAATGCCATTACGATCAAACAACATTCTGAGTTTAATAATAAGACAATTTCTCTCGCGACTATCGCATATTCTTAAAAATGTACACCCTGAACTCGATTACGTATCTTATACCCGAACCTCTTAATATCCCCACTTTTCCTTTCGCGTCGCAATAAAAACTGATTTATTACGTTTTTTATCACATTGGCACTATTTTTACACCAATAATTTTTTTTTTTTTTATAAAATTCTAATCTTTTTGGCTTTGAACAGATAAACGATGATAAACGATTAATAGCATAACAAAAGCTAGAGTTATATTTTTCAGCATTTTTATAACTTTTGCCTATTTTTTTTTCTTTTTACCAAAAACATGAATTTTAAATTGTAATCTTTGAACGTATGACTACGAATCAAATAACTAAACTAAATTTCTTGCAACGATTCTTTTCCTTAAACATCTCTCGAACAAACACTAATCTCGTAACAACGCAAACTATGGCTACCGAAATCTCGGCGGACCGTTTTTATCGCACGATGTCGATGACCGGTACTAAGAATATTATAAAAAAAGTACTTTTAACAAAATCAAACATACACCAAAAAAAAAAAAACCGTGTTGAATAAGATCGACGATTTTCGTGTGATATTGTGTTGCGAAAAAATAAAATCGCTCGCACAATAAAACGATCGAGAATTTTATTCTTGTAGTTTTACATCACTGTTGCGAAATGCTATCGTCATTATAATTTTTGAACGCTGACATTAAAAAATATATATATATTTATATAACAGCAGCTATCAACCAATTATCAACCATTAATGTATCGGAACAGGCCTATTTGTTCCGTTCTGGATAAAATGCGATTTGATTGTGTGATTGTACCTACTTCGATTCGGGGCACGTTTCGTAAGCGTCCGGAGCACTTTGCGACGATCGCAACGTTGTTAATCACTTATTTATTGGTCATTAAGTTTGAAAAAAGAATCACCGCAGTCAAAACCAAATACAGATACAACTATAATTCAGTAAAGATATGATCGTTTCGTATGTTACATAAACGAAATAATGTATACAAGTAATACGCAACGCGTAAATATCACCTTTTAAAAAAAAAAGTTCTTTCTAAACTACGAAAATACCGCATTCCGTTCAACTGAAATTTATTAAAAACATGTTGTATTTTTTATACATGGTATGTTTTTGAGTTGGTACGAAACACTATCAACAAACTTGAACGGAACATGAAAATATCACAAAAACAATAATGACTCTTTAAACGTCGCGAATTATACGGTTAGGCATATAAAACTGATAACTTTTCGTATAAACCTAATTTAACGAGTGATATTTATAAAATAAAAAATACCTTAGAGCAGGACCTTGTGGAAAAAAAAAAAACAAGATTTGTTGAATAGGCAGGTCTATTTTCTATATTGCGTAGTTGATTCATCGTCTATTGAACGAAACGATAATTGTTATGTGAAAACAGTAATGTTTTTGTCGCACACCCAAAATTTTTCTACAAAATACTCTATGGGTATTTGTTACAAACGTTACTTACTAATATAGTACTGAACGAACCAATAAAAAGGATCAATTTTGTTAAAAAAAAAAAGTCTCTCGTCATACGTTTACTTTAACGGAACAGTTTTGTTCGTGCACAGAAAACAGCAGTGCTCACTCGCCCACTGTTAGACCTACTCGTGATCGATAATTTTTTTCTTTTCTCCAGTTAATTATAATTAATTAACTAATTAATTAAATTAGTTATGAATATTACATATTAAGTTATATATTAAGTTATTAATTATTAATTAACTTTAATTAATTTTTCCGGAGAAACCGTTCTTTTATTTTTTCCGCGGCTTAAAACGAACTGCTTAAAACGTCTGCGCCGCTTGCATACCGGTTGCAAAGCGGACTTACCCCAGTTCCGCCGACGCCGTTGGTCGCGTGTCCGTTCATGTCGTTCGTGACCGCGCCGTGTTCCGACCGGAAAACCGCACCACGACCGCAGGTGACCAGACAGACAGACAGATACCCGGTGTGATCGCGGGTGGCCAGAAACCGAAAGAGCGACAGGCTTTTGAAGAACACCGGTAACGGCGACAAAACGAATTTGGGAATTTTTATTTTCTTCAACCGACCTGGGTTCGGGACGATCGGCGAAAGCGTAATACTTTCGAACGAAACGAGCGACCGCGCTTTATGGACGCGTCGCGGCGGACGGCGGTGCGTGGAAAAGCTGCGGCGGCGGCGGCGGCGCGAAACCAGTTTCTCGGGCCGTAGGGTCTTACGGCGGTGTTGTTAATAACAGTAATTAATAACAACACGGTTCGAACCCCACTATCGTTCGGAACGTGATGACGTGATCGCGTACTACTATTACTGTTATATTAAGTATTAAACACAACGAATTTGTTTCACCCGGACGGCGCGAAAAAAAAATACGATGAATTTTTTTCCACTTCGACGTCGTACGTATTATAATAATGTGTCAATGCCGTTAAATTTAAGATAATCCGCGCGTCGTACAGTCACAATAATTACAGTGTGTTATTGAACGTTTTATAATGGTTTTTGATGATGCAAGTGAGCACTTAAATGTCAGTAGTACGCCAGAACGCGACAATTCGTAATAAAACGCATTAGATCAATGGATCGCTGTACGTTGGGTACTCGAACAAACTTTGTACATAAAATACGTGTACATACACATGCATATATTTATTACATTCAAATGCCGCAATTTTTTTTTTATTTTGTAACGAAATCGCATAACTTTCTTCAGCGTACAACTCAAATATTTTCCCCGCGACTTTTTCCGGTGCTCTTGTTGAAAATACGCGATATTTTATCTCAGCGTTATTTCGTTTTTAAATGGGTATCAGGTGATTTCGTGTAGAACTTCCGGATGGTTCTGAACCGTAATACAAGCGGAAATTTTCAAAATATTTCTAAAAACGATTTTTTCGCTTTTAAACATATTTAGATACGTAAATAATTTGTACTTTGAAAAAAAAAAATCAGTGCCGTTTATTAAAACATAAGTGTTTTCAAAACGTATGTATCAACTTTTAATTAAATACAATTAATATTCGTCGTATGTTGGTTTGATCATCACGTTTACAAATATGAACGTGAAAGAACACGTAAAATAGGTTAATCATCAAGAAAAATATACGTACAATTCTTATTTTAAATACCATCTTGTTGTGTAATAAAATAGTAGCAATTTTACTCGCCGTCGGGCTTTTAAAACGTTTCAATCGATTTTTCGAAACGTTCTTATGATGATAACGTTCGTGACATTTTATTAGTAAAATTTAAGACGTCTGTCGTCGTGGTATCGAATTCTTTCTACAAATTTCCCCCCTTCACTCTTTGAAAAACTGAAATGTTGAGGGTTATTCTTAAGACCTGACATTTTTAAAAAAAGCGATTTCCGACTACTGTCTAAAAATCTAAACGATCGATACGTTTTTGTAGCCTGTTGACGTTCCCTCCCCATCAATTTCCGTGTACAGCACCAATTTCAGTTTTTAAAAATAAACCAAACTGCTTTTAAAAACGAATAGGTCACTAAAATTCGACGCCGATATTGCGTCCGTGGGGGTCTGGGGGTGGAACCTATCGAATATAGTGACTTACTCGTCAGCGCGACACGTCCGGGACTTTACTGTCACCCGCCCTCGGATAAGCGCACACCTATACGCCTACACGCGGCAGTTGTAAATAAATACGCAAAAAAATATTTATAGGAATAGTAAATTTATGAGCGGTTCAACTAACAACAATAATAGTTTTTTGTCATGATTTTCCTCCGAGTTATAAAAGTGTGTTTGAAATTCCTAATAAGCATCGCGGATGTAAATAAAATTTACTAAAATTTAGCCATTTCTTACTTCCAAGTTACTGTTAAGTATTAGGTACGTTGACGTTTACGATTTCCTACAAAATTTCATACCCTCTCTCTCACCCGACAAAAACAATCGGTTTTATTCGTTCCTAGGGTTTCGCCTGTCTAACTTTTTGTGTGTCTCAACCGTTGATCAAGTATATTACAACGATGTATATTTTGTCGGTGGCTTAACGAACTTATTAGGTACTCTGTTTGTTTTCAGCGAAATAATTAAGAAAAATTCGAATTGCCCCGTTATATTTTATTACTACAAAGATAGTATACCCTGCGACGAAAACAACACGTGGTCGTGAATGAAACCTACGCCAATAGACAAGGTGAACTATACTATATCGTGTTGGGTCCTTAAAGTCACGGTACAAACATCCTTATAAGCTCACTCACTGCGAGATGGGTGCCCAAGACGACGTTTATTACACTGTTTATACGACGAGTGTAAAAACGTTGTTCCTCCGTAAAAGTACTATAGCAGAGTATACTACTTTCGTGTGATTTTTTTGACGTTTGAACTAATAAAAATGTCTTTAAACCGCGTATTATTATATTATATTATATGTCATCCGTCCGACGTTGTAAAACAATACGACCGCACAAACGTGTAAAATAAAAATAATCATAAAAAAAATTACAAAACGCGAAAACAAACGGAACGTAAATCTAAAAACGGTCGTAAAATCCGAGACGGACACGAGACGTGCGTGCGTTATTTAGGGGGGACTACGTGTCGCGACGCCCGAGCGGATTCGGACGAGATTCCCGTGGCGCTTCTTCCGGCCAGTGCACCGCCGCCCATGGCCACGGGAAGATTTTTATCCGAATTATTTCTGCGTTTCAATAAGAAATCTCCGGCGATCGCCGTGATGCGTTCCCCGGGAGTCGGAGTGACGATCCTTTGCGCCGTTCTTTCGACGCCGACGACATTATTCCACGGTAAGCACATCAATCGCAAAAGTTTTTTTGGCTAAAATTATTTAGCTAATACAAGGGATCAATAATAAAAAATATATTAGTAACCGACAGCGGTTAGCGTATTTTATTTCATTAACTTATCGTGTCAACGGCTACTAATCGCGACGCGTCAGAAAAGCCAAAGAATTAATAACATAATAATGTATTATAATTTTGTCGGCCGATTAATAGCACACAATTTTTTTTTTTTTTTACTCGAATCGATCACTCGCAACACATTGGTTTAACACGTGGCGAAGTCGTTTAAACGATAAACGTATACACTGCTTCGTCTGCTGTTGCGAACATTATGAAAAAATATAATATGACGTCGAGTACATTATAACATCTAAATGGACCGTAACTGTAATAATGTTATATATTGTCAATAACCGTATCGTGGAACTCCTCACAAAGTAAAATTATTACGTTTGAAAAGAATATCGCCAGAGAAAATAATAACAGTACATCATCACTAGGCTGGTATATCAATATGGGTACGTAACGTCGAAATTATATGTCTGGTTTAGAAATGAACGTTACAAAACCGTTCTAGAAACGTTAATAATATCGTTCGGAAAATATACTCTTATCGAAATTAATTTATTGTTTTCCGTCGACGGTTCGCCTAAAACAAATTTTAGCCACCTCATAGGTTTACGAAACGGTACCTATCAGTCAAATAAG
The DNA here is from genome assembly GCA_017140985.1 of Hormaphis cornu. NCBI lineage: Eukaryota > Metazoa > Arthropoda > Insecta > Hemiptera > Hormaphididae > Hormaphis > Hormaphis cornu. The sequence goes on from CM029362.1 coordinate 10,276,561, forward strand.
AAAGTATTTAATCCTTTTGTATGACCTGTAACATTCTAAAGCCAGAATATTGATCGTTCACGCGATCACACGCGCCATATAATCTATACTTTTATTGCGATCGTTTCAGGAAAAAAATTTGAATAATCCATTTTCAGTAGCTTATCGATAATTTCCGCTAATCCGTCATTTATAGCCCTACTCGACAGACAATGAAACAGACGAAAGTATTATTACAAGTAGGCATTATAATAATTACGCTGTCAGATGGATTAGAGAGACTCGCGATTCGATACACACAGTATAGCCAATTCTCAATTTTTTTTTTGGATGCACTTACTATATTTTTTAATTGCTTTAAGGTCACTTTTTGATGATTTCAATTGCTTGTAAACACAACCGGCGTTTGTTGGTATACACTTTGGAAATATCAATCGTTGTAGTAAAAATTTTAATAACAATCGTGACGATTATAAAAATAAGTATTATTGCTCAATTATTCTAAACGTAATAATAATAGTTTTAGAAGTATTCTGGTTTGTAATGACGTTTTTGGGTAGGAAAGCTCCAACTGTTACGTTGAATACCACATAAAAGTTGGAGTTTCGGCTTTAAATTTTATTCTGTTTGAAGCATTTTTTTATATTTTAATTATTTTCTGAGTTATGTGCCGAAAACGATAAAAATGGCCAAATAAATGTTATAACGTTTAATATGCATTTTAACTCATATATTTATAGTTATTTTTTTTTTACCTTTGACTTTATATAAACCTTGTCTATAGTTAAAAGAGTATTATATTTTGCAGTAAAAAAACTATCATTATTATGACGTACACTACAATGTTGAACTGAATTCACTCGGAATCATTTTTTTTTTTTTTTGTAAATAAATAAATATCTATCAATCACGAATGGTCCAATATTCTATATTAAATTACTTATTTATGCTTGAATATGTGGTCCATTATGTGTATTTTACTTTCTTATATAAACGTAATATAACAAATAGTTTAAAAGATTTTTTTAAACACAGAACTTAGTGATAAAAAGAAATCGAACTGCAGTAGATAATTGAAAAAAGATTGAAAATACACACTTTATAATTAAATAATTATATACATCCCAGGCTGTTTGTAAAAATCGAATAATCTTTTAATTTTTTTTTTTTTTTCATAAAAAAAGTTTCTGTCTTGTTCGTGGATAAATGAAAACATGAAAACGACTACTTTAATGGTAAATCCATAAAACTTATAATTGTTCACCCTCACCGTTTCTATTTTTTAAGCTCAACTAACTTGATCACATACATTAATCGCATCCGTCAACGTTTAATGTTTTTCTCATGCGATTTCCACGCAGCATAAGAGTTAATTACAACTTTAAAAGCTTTTTAAAATTAAAGTACGATTTTACGTTCTTTCGGGAAGTGTTACGACAAAATTTGTTCGATCTAATACGCGATGTTGAAATGCACTTATCAAAGTAATTTACGTGTCCTGCCCATACCGAAAGCGTTACGTGAGTGAAAGCCTACACGCATTTTCACCTCTCTCTAAAAATCCAATGTTATGTTCATACACATTCGTACACAAATTTCCAGCTCTACAACAACAACAACAACTACAAAAACAAGCGGTTTTACAATATTACTCGATACTTGTCATAAACGTTTTGTATACATCCATTACGGTCGTCATTCTATATTGTTATACCCACATTTTTCGATGATTCCCGTACGTTTATGTCCGTACGAGAAAAACTTCGAAACACGTGTTTACCAATCTCTAAATTTATTATAAGTATTTTTCTATCGACCGGACGCGGCTCCATATAATGCCCGCAAAGCCGCGTGGATAATGTGGTGTTTTTTTTTTTTTGTAAATCAATTATCGTATGATTTTAAATACAATAATGACAATAAATAATTCACCGTCGCTTACAATAATATTGTTAATAAGCACATACGTATGCGCGGTAATAAGCCGCAGTGTTTGTAAGCGCCGTTCCCCGTTTGCGACAAACACGATAATGTGTAGAAGAGGAAGGAAAGAAAATCATTTTTAAAAAAAAAAAAATTAGACGTTATTCCGTTGATCTCGACGCGTCTAGCCTAATGTCCCGAGCAAACAAGTAAACTGGGCAATAAACTCGACTAGTTTACGACCGCGCAGGCGCTAAACGACGTCGGCACGATTACCATAATCCGTTTTTCCACCCTCGGCGTGTAACTACGCGTGTCATCCGCGTAGGTTTGAAAACAAATTTTTTTTTCTCTTTTATCAAACATACACGTCGATAATCGAAAAATTATTTTTATTATACATTAGCAAGCGGCTACATTTGCACATCACAGAGATTCCGGACCTACGGAGATTCGGAGCGGCGTAAAAAAGAATTAATTAAATTAAAAAAATTGAATGTTTTTGCGTTTTCCCGTTCGATACCAGCTGCGAACATTTACTGATTATTGTTATAATCGTGTGGAAGTTACAGAATTTTCCCTATCCATAAAATATTGGTCTACATATTGACCAATCAATTAAAATGAAACTATACATCATAATGATCATGTCGATATTAAACTTGTAAGACGTTTTAGACTCTGAGCGAAGTGTGGATTAATTTTACAAAGACGTGTGATTTTTTTTGTCTTTGACATGCACCTTGGGTATTGCTCTGATCTTAACGATCGATACATTTTCTGAAAGCCCGACGCGTGTTCTTGTTGCACAGTATCGCCTTTTTATCACCTTTTTCATCAATTCTCAACGAATTATAACCAAAAAACTTAAAACAAAACTTCGAAAAAACCGATAAAAAGTGCGGCGTACGCGATTTTTACAAAATCGATTTCGTAATATGGTCATAACTTCCGTAATAACGATTCCCAAGACCTGAAACTATTACATGACGTTAATATGGATAACCTACGGGTTTGATACCAATTTTGAAATCATTTTTGAGCACAGGACTAAAAAATTTTCGAAAATTCCATTTTTTTCGTGGTTTTTCTTCAATAAAACGTTTAATTTTGAAGAAAAAGCTTTGACATTTTAATACCAGCAACACAATTCGAAATAGTCCGACCGGTAATTGAAACGGAATTATTTTGCAATAAGGCGTCGTCCATCCCTGTGTTATGTCAATTTTGCAGTTACGGATTCGATTCTTCTTACTGTTTTAAGAGATTTTTTTTTTTTTTTAATTTTTTTGATTCACAAATATTTTAACCCGTTTCCCGCCGTCCTATCGAGCTGAGATTTCGCTCGTTTTTTCGAAGCCACAACTCTCGAACCGGTGACCCACGCCCCAATAACTCCAGAGCGTGGTCTCACTACTACGTCAAATTACTCGTGTGACCTAGAGCGATTCCGGCTTTTTTACGATCGGGAATTTTCGCGTTGTGTGGTAAGAAATCTACCGTGTAGGTCCTGCCAACGGGTTTTTATTTTTTATTTGTACAACTTAAGGTCTGAAGAGTCATTAGTGCGTCGATTTGTGCGTAATATCATGCAGATTGCAGACGGAACGGCTCGTTAGCATTTTTCTCATTGTTTCGGCAGTGGGTACCTAACCTACACGTCGTAGAGATTTATTTCATTCAAGAAAAAAATTATGCAGCGACTTGCGTGCGCACAGGTGTTGTTTTATACGCGCCACTCGTACATCGTCTGTACATGGGCGTCGGGGAACGTTTCGAGAGCCGCTGAACGAAAAGACCGATGACGGATGAGTGCGATATGCATGCGCGTCGCCGACAAACAATGGCTTCTCGTTTTTTTTTTTTAAATTTATTTTTATTATTTAAGAGGAAAGTAAAAATGTCCAAAGTCGTACTTCAAAGGAAGTATCAACGATATAATTATATGATAATTATACCATAACTGTCCGACGGTCAGCGATTAATCGCCGCATATTTATTGTGCGCAACGAGTGTGTTATTATGCGAATTCGCAATACGTCGTGGGCTGAAAAAAAAAAAAAACTCTACGTTGATTTGTTCAAGTTTTCGGATGGAGAGATTTCTCAGAGAACAAAGATATGTTGACTTTGATTGAGTAACAGTTTACTACGTTTGTCGGAAATGTATAATAATTTATTATGTTTAAATAGCCGAAACCGAATTGATCACTATTCGATACCAGAAATGTTGACCAATGATGACGTTCGAACAATTTTATACTTTCATTCATAAATTCCGAAAATTTAAAGAGTCAAACGACTTTTTTTTATAGATTTTTTTTTTAATTGAGTTATTGACAATAATTAATTTTTTTTAAAACGTAATTACGTGGACTTAAAGTGTAAACGACTTGTAGGCACCGTATCGGCATCATTGGCGACCAACGACACCACTTACTTTCAAACAAGACAATTAAGCGGACAACAGTATGGCTTGGACTACAATCTGCAGAATAATTTTACCTCCGTTGGTACGTTTGCGAGTCGGCCGAGAATTTTATTCGAGTGAGTTTTATTTTTCGAAAAATTAATTAATGTTAAGACGTCGAGTATTTTAATATTTAAAATTTAAAAAACTTACATATTGAAGCACATAAAGGCTCTAGTAACAAGATTTTCAATACTGTATACTCTACACAGAGATTACTATACCGACCATTCACTCTGTTTTATGGTTTCATGTTTAAATTATGCTTGATTTGTATTCTCTATTTTAACTAGTCTATACTATTTTAAGACTTTTAGCGGTTATGTATTGTCAATAGTTTTTTTTTTTTTTTTGTGTTTTACACAATTTTCAATACAATTCTATTTTATATCTCGATGTTTTTCTGTATATATAGTTGGAACAGTCCGAGCGCGTTTGAGGAGAAACCGAAAATCCAAAAATCAAACAGAAACGGATTTTCCGAAGAGTCTACGAAGATGAGCGAAACGAACGTAAAAGAAGACAATAAGAGTGTGGAAACGGAGCGGGTGGAGAACAACGTATGGTGGCCGTGGAAAAACTATGACGATTGGCTTAACGGCCGGGGGCTGAAGGCGGAACAACCGAAGAAAAAAGAAGACAATAAAACGGATAAAATGAGGAAAAACAGGAACAAGAAGAAAAAGAACAAGAAGAAGAAAAAGAACGGGAAGAACGAGAGGAGGAGAAAAAAACCAAAAACAGAGAAGAAACGACCTGAAGAAAATGTCGCGAACACGGTTAAAGTTACCGACAGTAATAATTACCGCCCGGCGATCGACAACGGCTTCAATGACAACGAGATCACGAAAAAAGGATCGATACCCAAAATACGTTACAGCGCGTCGCCGATCGACATAATCATGAGAAACAGGTCGTTGGTTCCAGCTCTGGTGAAATATACGTCAAGAAATTACACTTACGGTATGTATGTGTTTTAGAGTCAATGATAATAATAATTGGAGTAGATAGTTAAACTGTCAAAACTGAGAGACAGAAACCAAAGCTGCCTTAAGGAGACACACAAATTTTAGGAATTCAGACGTTTTCCTTGCCAAACGTACTGATTACTGTCTTAATGATACGATGAAAATTCTGAACACCGATTTGAATTCACCAAGAATGTGTACTCGAAAACGATTGTCTAAAATTTTTGATTTTTCGTTCTCAAGTGTTACAAAAATCCAAACCTTTTTTAAATTTGCAACACGATTAAGAAAATTACAGTAAGTTTAAAGATGTAAGAACCAAACAATTAACTGGTGATTGAACAAGATCATTTGAATTATTTAAGACAAAAATGTAAACATTTATTAAAAAAATCAAATAAAAAGTTTTGATAATAGTTAAAAAAAAAAAATTCTCATCAAAACCGTTGAATTTTAAATTTCCGACATCGTTACCTACGTTTTTATAGGTTATAATAGTATCAATTTATTTATTTTTTTTTGTATTTAACGTAAAATAATTTTTTGGGCTATGGGAGAACTCAATACGCCTTTATAAAATTTTTCCATAAACGTCTAATATTGTACGAGATGTACTTTTCATAGCAATTTTTCTTTTGCTTTGTGCTTCTGAAACTATAATAATAATTATCATACACTCTAGTTGGAATTTTATTTTATTTTTAATATACATTATCGTTCGAAACGATCGAACGTTTTGAATTGAGAAGCATGTTTTTATAGATTTGAATTAAGTTTTGAACTTTGATTACGATTTCGGTGGTATACTGATTTCAGAATCAAATTAAAAACCTTTTGATTTTGAACAACCAACTACGAAATCTTTTATATGTTTATAATTTACAGAATACATACGGTCAGTTACAATAGAACTATTTAAATTCGTTTATTTCATTTCGTGCGCTGAAAACAAGTTCTCAAATCAAAACAAATAATAATACCTGCCAAACGTATCAAAAAACAACATTATATTCGTACTATTATTTTATAACGAAATATAATGCAACTGATAAAGAAAATTTCACAAACATATTAACATGGTATGACAACATGCAATAATGTAGAGTATTATCTAATATGCGATGGAAGTTGTTATAGTCGTGACACAATATCATTACCAATTACTATAATAATGCGTAGTAAATGATTACATGAATCACATGCGATGGTTCTTGTACGCATTGTTATCCAACATTTTATTATAAAATAAGAATTAAAAATTTGTTTAAACCACGAAGAAAGTTTGGCAAATTTTCACTTTCTGCGGGATCGTAACGGCTAAGAAAAAATAATCAAAATTTCATAAAAAAAAAAAATCTTCTGTAAAATAAATACCACCGGCTTAGGCCGACTAACTATCTTTTTGAGTGAGTATACGAAACGTAACGTTCGGGGTGTTACCCCAAAAAAGCGTTTTCGAAAAAATCTAAACCGCGGTTGTAAAAATGAACAAATATGTCTCGCTGTTCTCAGAATCTAAAAAAGGACAAAGTAATTTCATTTCGTTTAAATCTCACCTACGAACACCTAGTGTTCGTTTTTCACGTCTAAAACATAAGTGTGCGTACATTTTAAGTTATTCTTATTGTTTTTTTTTTTCTTTTCTCAATTTAAACCAAATAGAGAGTCTATAGATTACTGCGCCTAATTAATTCACGTCCTCTTTCCGTGTGTTTGCTTTGGGTAGACGTAAACGAGTGTCTGACGAACAACGGAGGCTGCGAAGGACTGTGCATCAACACTCCAGGGTCGTATAGATGTCACTGCCCACCGGGATTTATGGTAGCCGACACCAAGTGCGAAGGTAAACACTGTATAATATCGTTACGCAGAAACCACCGTTTACGACCGGAATTATTTTAACGTCATGTTCTTACGAGGCTTTTTTTGAAGACCTCTCACTGACACGTGTTACACGACTTTTACACACCCATGTAAATGCCCTTGACCCGTATAATACCATGCTTTTGACCCATACTAAAAGCCCTTTAACCATTTAATATACCCTTAACCGTATCGCGGTATCGTGCTCTCGGCCGATACACGCTCCACGCGAAAAGGCGAAAACAACAACAATATCCACGACACGCGTCGCCTCGCCATCCTCGAGGTACGAGAAAATTCGTTACCCGGGACGTACACGCTGTGTCCGCGTAGAAATGCAATTACAACACGATTTCCGTTCGCAGACGTGGACGAGTGCCTGTTGCGGAACGGACACGGGCCGTGCCAGGGCTCGTGCTCGAACACGTGGGGCGGCTACAGGTGCTCGTGTGGCGGCGTGCCCGGCACCCGGCTGTCCGGCGACGGGCACACGTGCGACGACGTGGACGAGTGCCGGGACGGGACGGCCGGGTGCACGCACCAGTGCATCAACACGGTCGGCTCGGCGTTCTGCGTGTGCCCGGACGGTCTGCGGCTGGACGACGACTGGAGGACGTGCGTGGACGTGGACGAGTGCGCGGACCCGGAGCTGCAGCAGCCCGCGGACCGGTGCACGGACCTCGGGTTGACGTGTCTGAACACGCACGGCTCGTACAAGTGCGCCTGACACCGACGAGCCCCCCCCCCCGGGCTGGGGGCCAACTCAGCCCGCCCCTGAAAGCTTCGTCAGCCCCACCCCCCCCAAAAAAAAAAAATATCACACAGTATAACATTCGAGTCGCGAGAAGTGCGAAACGTTGCGTTTTAAAACAACATGAACGCGTCTGGATAAATTTAAAAACGACAATTCTTATCCGATTCGCGTCATCTTCGTAAGTCTATATCTGGTTGGGTCCAAAAAGGAAAAAATCACGGGAGCAAATCACGAAACGGTTCTTTTCTGAAAACAATACATTTGGAAAAAAAAAAAAATTTAGATTTACTACGTTATCCGTGGTCGAAACTCATTTTTGAAACTGGCAGATTCGATCTTTTTAATAAACCTCGTTCTGTTTTTTTTTTTTAATTAAAAGTGACCTTATCAATAGGTAAAAAAAAATCGGGCTTGTCTGGATAAGTTTTTAACCAACCGTCTTTTTTATACCTTCGTCGTCAATTATTTGTACGGTCACGCAAGTACCGTCGGTTCGTAAAATTCGCGTTCATAGTTTAAGACAATAACAAAAAATTTTTAATCGTTTTTGGCTGCACACGGTCAATTATTATACGTCGTCGAGCCGCGTGCGTTTCAAATACGGTAGAAACGTTTTCGGTTCGGTGAATTATTTTATAAAAGTATAAGATTTGCGTGAAAAATCACTACTGTTTTATTGTTTTAGATGGAGCGCGCGTAGGTACGATTAATTCGAGAATATTAACGGAGTTTTGAAAATTGATTTTTTTTTCCCCCTTTGAATTACGAATACGACTGTATCCAAAATAAGCCTGCCAAAAATACAAATCAGAGAATCGCTTTTTTCGTTTTATAAAACATCGGGATATTGTAAAATTTCATGCGGAATAATATTATGTCGATATGGTTGAATTAAATCGTTACTATAGGTATGTTAAGATTCAAAATAATAATAACCATCCAACTGGTATCAAAATGTGCAGTTTTGTTTAGACCAAAAAAAAAAGATTTTGATGTCAACTCACTTGCTCATTTGTGTTATTAAGTCGTACTCTCCGTGAACTAATTTTTTATCTTGCATAGCAATATTTTACACAAGCCAACTACGTATTGTTAAACGTGAAAGTATCTTATTTTTCGTTGTACGCGTATCTTTTTTTTTTTTTATTAATCAGTAGATTTTGTACAGTCGCATTACACGTTGACAATTTGCGCGCGGACAAAAGTAAGAGTATAAAATACGTTTAGAAATAAATGAACAACACCGTTTGGAATCGATCACAGAAACGAGAAAACCTTGCAATGGTCGCCGAATACGATGAAAACGCATGACAATATACATGTAGAAAAGAATTTTTTTTTAAAAACAAATTCAATAGTTTCATAATTTAAAAATATAATACGACTTTTATATATATATATATTGTGTATTATCGTGAACTAAAAATATAACAACTCTCTACTAACTTGTACTACTATTGTACAAATAAAAGTGCCGTATGGGGGTATAAAAACACTGTAAAACTCTGATTTTTAAACAAAGACAGGTCTACTCTTGTTTAGAAATGAAAACGTAGAGGAACAAGTGGCTTAAATCACGATAACTCATCCCTCTATGAAGCGGTCAAAGTGAAAAGTTATTAAAGCTTAGTTTTAAGGCGTTTTAAAACATAAAAACATTAACCAACTAGTCACGAAAAACATTGTTGAGATTTAATACTATTATTAACGTATATTATTATTATTACTACCAAATCACTATGTTTTAATCCTTTTAATGTTTTATGATTATTGTTTACTACTAATCTAGAACAACTACCATTGTTTAGTCGTTTGTAAAATGTATTTATTGTTGTTGATTTGTTTACCTATTTAATTTTGTAAAAATTTGTTAATTAGAATTGTTTTCATACGTAAATGTCAAAAGCATAAAATAATCGGTAGGAGGTACACGTCGTTATGAATTAACCAATATTAACAAATTGTAATGACTACGTCTTAATTTTCTAAAATTGTTACTTCAAAATACTTGTATCGTAGAATCCAACAAATAAAATTTTAATTTTAACTGTTTGTCTACTTTTTGTACACGAAAATCTAATCTTGTCAGGGAATTTTCAATACAATGTATTAATTGTATTAACCGAAAAAAAAAACAACAAACATTATAAAAACCATTCAGCTTTACATTATAAGGTGTTAGCATTATAAAAAGTATAAAATATAAATTATTACTACAAAAAAATACTGGTTACAAACGATTTTGATCAAAAATAAAGTCGCATATACAATTCAACAGTCTAAAAGTGATCTTACGAAGTATGTACCATCTTCAATATTTTTCTTTTTTCTTTTAATTTTGAACATTGAGTGTAGCCCGATCTAAACAAAATTTTTTTTTTTTAACATCATATTTCAAACTTTATAATATTCATTCAAAACCTTGTCACCCCATAGTTTTAATTTATATACAGATAATTATTTTATGAATAAAAAAAAAAATTATCACTATCGAATGTTAGAGTATGTACAACACTATTATAATAATATGATGTACGATAAATATCGTAAATACTGAACAAATTGTGCATGTGGAAACAACGAGAATATACATAGTTCAATATAAATTATGATAAATATTATAACTACTCGCGACTTGATTAATATATTTAAACTTAGATACAGTTTGAAACTTGTAATATTACATTAAAATATAACAGAAAACACTATAGTTAATTTCTAAATGGGTTCGGAGTGCATGACGGTTTTATGCCAACCCAAATTCCGTTGCTACAATGAAGTTTGTTATGAAAAGGATTTTCCAAAATGTATCCATTGGCGCATTGGTAAATTGCTTCCAGGTATTTGTTGTTCGGACGAGCAATATTTTTTTTCCTTTAAAATTTCAATCAATCTTATAAAAGTTAAATAAGTATAGAGGGTCAATGTGTTTATGCTTACTTTGAATACTTTACCACGTGAGAAAATGGTAAATTCGGCGCTCTCAGAAAATGTTTACCGTGTCGTTTTTTAAACAAACAACTCAAATCGTACTCGTTCTCTGAGTACTGTTTTATCGAGTCTCTAATCATATGCATTGGAAATTGAAACGTGTGTGCTACAACAAAAAATTATAAAAATAAATAATTTTAAATTCACTGCAAATAATAAAATAAAATTTATTAATTTATTCAAAAGTGTACCTGACCTCTAAAGTTACATTTTTCAGTAATTTATTGAGCGAGTTCTTTAGAAGGTAATTAACAGTTGAAAGGTTTTTAAAAATCCTGCTAGAGTTTACCTAACGTCAGCGAAGGTATTTGGGTACTCGTAGTGTTTTCAAAACGCTTCTCGTTTTTCCGGAGTTTTCTTTTTTTCTCCGGTTTCAACATGCGCCTAAAATTTATATTCAATACAAATTAAATCAACAATGGTATAAAAGTTATTTTATTTTATATATACAAGTTACGACGTCGTCTTATCCGAGGGTGTACCGTTAGTTATGATTCATAACTAACAGTAACTTATGAAAATATTGTAACATCTAAATTATATGTAGGTATAATAACAAATTCACGAATGATTTTACCTGAAAGAAAACCAACCTTGGGCAGAGCTGCTGATAATATTTACATTACCTGCAACGCATCAATAAAGTTAGCTACAATAGTAATTTTACTATGATAAAAATCAACGTATTGTTAGTGTAGATTTTTTTTTAGTTGTTATTTAATTATTATTAACAAAAAATGTTTTAGATACTCGTTTGACGTAAACGTCAAAACATCTGAAAATCTCGTAAAGATAACTAAATGATATTCGAAAATGACGAATGCAAATTTTTTTTTTGAGTCCCAATCGCGTATTCTTGTTACCCTTATAGTTTAGAAATTACCACAATATATTTCGCGTGTTACACGAATGTTGCGTTTTTTTTTTTTACATCTATCGACTGTTTTAAATCATTAAAAAACATTAAACGTGTTAAATGAAACACGATGGCGCATTCACGTCTAAGATTAAGTGTTCGTCTTGAAGTTTAATCGAACGGTCGTCCGTACGAAATAGGCACCTCTAAGTGTCTAAGAACACGGAAACATTTTTACGAGGTTACGTTAAGCGAGAAAGAGTTAAATGTATTCGAGTACGACTATTGCACATTACGATATCGTATTCAAACACCCTGGGATTTTTACTGGAATTCCGCTTCCGTTGGCAGATCGTTCGCGGTTCGGGAACGAATCGAACAGTTTGAACGATTTGCAAACGCGTGTCTCAGTCCGGGAACAAAATAAGAAATTTAAAACATCTTCGTACCGCTGATGCGATCGCACGACGGCACGGGTCCGGACCATTCGCCGCCGGTGCACGTGTGCTTCGTTCGACCCGTCAGAACGTACCCGGTGTCGCACTGGTACACCTCGACCGCCCTTCGCCAGTTTTTGGACGCTGTGAAAACCGTTTGTCCGTTTTCCGGTCCGGATCGCGACTCGCAGTCCAGCGGCGGTCCGGATAAGACTAGGGCGACGACTGTCGGAAAAAACAAAAAACAATGTAAAAACAACGCGTTCTTCGTTACGCTCCGAATGCCGGAATCGCTCTCGGTCGCGCGGGTAGTGCGGCGGTGTAAGGTTCGGTCGGAAAGGTTTTGTCGCGGACGCGGTTTATTGTAATTTCGTAAGCGATTTTGCGTGAATCGCATACGAGAACAGAACGATTCTGCAGCTCAGTTTACTCGGGGCGTTATGACGCGTGTAATATTTATCGTTCAAATGTCCGCGTGGATATATTTTTTTTTTTTTTGTAAAAATAACAGTGCGATCGGTGGATAAGATATTTCCGTAGCGAGTCCTACGAAAATCGCACGTTGCCGTTAGAATCGCGTCGAAAACGATTATCGTCTTAGTCGCCGAAATGGACCCGCCGCGGTGCTCGTTTTACACGCCGTTTATTCGTTTGCGCACGGCACGACGCGGTGTGTAACGCGATACGGCACGCGAGTAGTCGTACGGATTCGTCGCAGTAGTTGTCCCGGATGAATCGGACAAAAGCGCGTACGAGGCGTTCACGCTTTTCGATTTTTACGATCGACTTATTCGGGGTGTGGACCCTTGAAATTTAATTCGTAATGGGCGCGATTTAACCACCGAGTCGGTTTAAAGTTGAATTCGCGCACGTACATAGCGCATCCACGGCTCGTTTTCAGGCCAAAAAGTGTAAAAAGGTCGCGAGGAAAAACAGTAGGCTTTCGATTTCCTCGGAATCCAATACAAGTAACAGAAACGCGTCAAGAAAGAGAAAAAAGGTTTGCACATTACGTACGCACGGATCGTATTATACACGTACGAGTCTAAAATTCACAGAATACGTATTCGATTAATTACAATGTTATCAATTAGTTTGACTTGGACGTGGGCGTACAGAGTCGTGGGCGCAAGTCGTCTACGCATTGAATCGAGCGTTTCGATTTTTGACTCTATTAATGTAGTAATATTTACAGTTATTTTTTAATCAATTTACAATATTATTTTCTGCATAATAAACAACACGCCTAATATCAACTGCACGACGCGTTATGCTGCGAAAAAAGCTTTTATACGTCGATTAATACGTTTGAAAACCGTAATCGCATGCCGTGTTGATTAACGTGATATGATGTTTGACAATTCGTTTGCATGACGTAGTCATGTTTGAAACAAAAAAAAAACGATTCTAGTTGTATTTAAATTTATACTGTTTCGGCTTTGATTCATAAAATGTGTCTCGTAGGTTATTCAAAATGAACCAGAAGTACAAAAATCTCACAGTATAATAACGTAATTCGGCGAATAATTTTACAAGTCGACAGCGCGGTTAACGGTTTTTAAGGATAATTTTTCCAAACTAGCATAAGTACAGCATCGAGTATATTTTTATTTAAAAACGTCGTTAATTAGCATGGGATCAGTATGAATTTGCATGATCAATCCCGACATTCGCGCGAACCCCCCTAGATCACAGAGTGGCCAATTCGTAAATTCGCGAGTTACGCCAGCACCGGCCCAAATCGAAATTTCAGTTTTAATTTTTTTACCAAGACTTAGCGTGGAATCAACGTGAATTTGCGGGGCCAAAAATCTACGAACAATAATCAGTATCTACATCAGTGGCGTGTGTATAGATAGGGGGTGTCCATAGTAAGGTATCGGGTTCAATTGAAACTGTTTAGGACATTCTACGCATAGACCTATTAACGTAATACACTGTTAATGGGTGTACGAGTCTCAAGTAATATACTTGACGTAAAATAAATCAAATGATATCAAGTCTAAACTCTAATTTCTAATTGGTTTGCTGGAAAAACGGCCCACGGTGAAGTTAATTTCTGTACACGCCAATGATTTATACATAACAATACATTTTATACAAAAGTAAAATGAAAAAGACAATATTGCAGTTGAATACGAGGTTACTCGCATAAACAAGAGTCTATATTAGCCAAGTAGTTAAAAATTAAGTTAAATTAATTCGGTTAACTCGTTAACTGAATTGTTTTGTTTTTTTTTTTTTAACTTTTGACTTGATAAGTCAATTTTTTTTTAATTTGGCGTGTAAACTTTAGAAGTCGATCTATAACAATATGAATTTTTTAAAAAAAAACTTATTGGTTAGAAGACTTTTAAAAAAAAAACTTTTGACTTGACTTTTTGTTTTTCCAATCAACTTTACGGGTTAAAAAAAAACAACCTGCCAAGCGTTTACCTGTAGTGGACAGAACAACGAAATATTCGAAGACCATTCCGGTGATATCCGTATAAGCCGCGGCGATATGGTGTAGGGTCAGCGCACGCGGCGGACGGTGAAAATCACCGTAAACGAACAGAATCAGACTGCACTGGTAAGTACGCGATTGAAACACGACAGGATGCCTGTTCGACGAGTGCAAAACCACAAAGAACACCTCCACCACAACCACCGGGGCTCGGTGTATCACTTACACACCGTCCCCTCCCTCCAATCGTCATGGATTTGTGCACGTGCATCTTTTCGATTTTCACGATCCGAGTATCGAAGAGATTGCGTTTTATCGTTAAAATCAATGCTGTAATACCTACAATTAGCTATATATATAAAAAAAAAAAGAAATATTGTCATAAAACGTGCGGTGTTACCGATTCGAATGTGTAGTATAATGACGCCTAAAACGCAGAAATCGAGATACAACGAACCTCTAATATTGAGAAGAGCCCTTTTTATTATTGTTATTATTCTATTCGTTAACACCCCGAGGGGCGGTAAGTGTGAAATGTGCACATTATTACAAATTATGATAAGTAGATCACGACAAACGGATTGAACAAAAAAATTGTTAACGAGGTTTTTTTTTCGCATAAGTAAAGGATCAAAAAGTAAATCAAAATCCACAGTTTTGTTAGCGTTGCAGGAGAAGAGGCGACGTAAAGGACTGCATTCGAGGTATAATTTTATTAGGAGGTACCGTGCGAAATGGATGCTCGGTCCGCGGTCGGGTAATTATGTTAGGGAATTTCAAATTTTACTAGACCGAGTAACACAGGACGGTTCGATAATTTGAAAATTAACGCCACATCGTTATGAAAACGCGTCTTGGTTTTAGAAATTTTAAGCCTAAATTACTCGAGACATCTTCAAGTTGTTACTCGTGTTCAATACAAATGCTACCGAACGTAAAAAAACGCTTTTGCACTTCGTCTAGTTGTTTACCAAACTAATTGGAATCGCAAACAATCGATCCAAATTCAAGAATAACCATCGCACAGTACAAAAACAGCTTGAATTCACTATACATGATGTTAAATTTTATTATTAGAACTATTACTCAAAACATTTTTTTTTCTTTTAATCCTATGATTTGTCGTTATTTAAGATTTTAGAATTTAATAAAAATACGCACATCGTAGATCGTACATTTTTTTAATTCACTCTGAATCCAACATTCTTACTAAAATATCTAAAATCATGTAAAGAATATCAACATCTAAAATACTTATCAAAAACACAAAACATAATGAATAGAGGTATAATATATGTATAAGTACTGTAGTTTGCGTTAATCAACACTATCATAACAACAGACATTTATTCTGATAAAACGTCTGCAATCATTACGATAATAACATAATAACGAGGAAAATAAAATAAAACAATAAAAAAATAGTTTAACAAAATCACATACGTATACACGTAACACATACAAATATTTATATATGAGTTGTAAAATAGCTGATCACAATAATATATGTATAGTAACTTATTTTAAGTACGAAATGAATAGACGCTGATTTCAGTTTGATATAATTAGTGGAAAAGGTGAACAAATGTTTTTATTTAAATTCGTAACGTCATGAATTTCAATATTAATTTGGGTGATTGTGAGTTTATGACAAATTACACCTCGTGTTGGTACCAACATTTGAAATTAGATTTTCCGGGTATCGTTAGACAAAATTTTAAATTTTTAAACATTACAAAAAATATATATTGTATTTACCGAGTGAATATAGCAACCGCGGTATAGTCACTGCTACAGATTGAATGGTTTAGCCTTCGATGACTTGTGAATTAAAAAATTTATTAGAAAATAAATCAATCGTTTTGTTTATACATAATTTACATAACTATATAGACACCTAAAACTCACATATTTGTACTTATTTTTTAGTTTTAGATTGCAAAACATAAACATGTTAATTCAATCAACATACCGAATAATTTAAAATATTTTTTAAACTAAAATCAACAGACATATTATAATATTATTACATCTAAATCATTCAGTTTTTAAATAAACGAAAATCGTACAGCAGATTAATTTATTTCGAGAGTTGAAATACCCCGCTAAATCTAAAAACTGAACATCGATTTTTCTAGTATAGTAGGATTATATCTTATGCGTAAAACAATTGTATACAACAGTTAAATAATCGTAGAATTATCTATAAAAATATAATTGCTAATTTAAAGATTAAAAATAAATCAATTAGAGACGTATAGTATGTAAGAATATAATTTAAAACTTAAGATTTTGATTATTTTTTATTGACGCTCAGGTCTCGTGGAAAAAAACCGCATTAGGACAATTTTGATTTTCAGACTATGACGGAATTGTTTTTTTTTTGGTCGTTAAGGCAAGGGCCACGGTAACCCGGAAAAGTCGACTGGTCCACCGAGTCCGGCGTCCGCTTCCAAAAGACTCATTATGACGGCGATGGCAGCGTCGTCGTTGGTGTCCGAACTGGACAACTGTTGCGGCGACGGGGACATGATATCACCGAGTACTTCATCTGAATCTCCTGAAATAATATAGGGTTTCCAGGTCACTAGTTCGGACGTTGTGGGTCAAAAGTGTTGTGTTTAATATGTGAAAGCAACGATAAGCCTTCGAAAAAACGGTTCTGAGCGAGCTCAGTTATCTTCTGGTACCTACGCGTCCGGGTGAAAACCAAAATTAACAACAACAAAAATCAGTGTTATTAAACTACCTGAAACACGAGATTTTTTTTTTTTTTAAGCTATGCCAAACAACCGACTTCAAATTTACTACCTTTTTTTTTTTTTTTTTAATGCAACACTCTACATTTACCATGTTATGCTACATTATAAGGTTACGTCGTACAACTTACACAATTCAAATTTTTAACCCACCCAAATTAGTGACCAACTCCACTATATTGTGACCCGTGACTTGATTTTTTTTTTTTAGTCGTGAAATAATTCAGTCATTTGAAATATTTCAAAATGTTGTGTTTCATGAGATTTTCAAACACCCACCTGGAATCATCATTGTAGAGTTCTGGTAAACCAAGGTCGGAGTATGATCCAAGTCTGCGGAGCTGGTCAAGATCGACAAGTTTACGTTATCTCGAATGGACGAGTGCGAAGATACTGCAACTCCACCGTTTCCGCCCCCGATGGTACAAGACGACGTGCCCGGATCATTAAGCACGGCCAGCGGTGACCTCAAGAACGGCGAGTTGTTATTGCTGTGGTTGTTGATGTTAGGGTCGTTTTGATTGTTGTTACTGGATGCCTAGAATCAGTTGATTTAACTGTCGGTTATTTTTTTGTTTTTTGCGATTTTCAATAAACTTATGCCGATAGTCGAGTAGTCCTCCTTTAAGAGCCTATTTACGAGACTGCGCAATAAATGGACGTTAGGTTATTTTAACTTTCTACACTCGCAAAATACTTTTATAGCCGTGCATTCATTTTTTGCAAAATTTGTTCACTCCCATTAAGTTTATCATAAAAATTTACAATACTAGTTTAGTTAAAGTTGTTGAATTTCACGCGTCGCGTTCCATCAGATTGACACTAAAAACAAGACAGAACCACCCTAACTAACAAATATTTTTTGTTTTTGTTGGTCTATTTGTGATACAAAATAAAATAACGCGCGTCGAATCGATAAAAAAAAAAAAAAATTACTATACAATATTGTAACATGCATATTTTAACCTCTACCATAGTATTGTGCTGAGAACGTGATGGAGAACTGTCTACGCGGCAAACTTTTTTATTTGAATCCAAAGCGGTGTCGGTTATGTGCCGACCGATTTTGCTCGCTTCCAAGTGTGAAATGATTAGGTTTTGGATTTCTCTGTTGGCCAACTGTTGTTGGCTTCTGGACAGCTGCTGTTCCGTGAAAATGTCGTAGTTGTTCGATTGGCCCTGAGAGGAACATTCCGATTTGTTACTGCTATCGGGTTTGGAGTCCAACCTAAAAAGTACAACAGAGTCGACACTTATAAATCGGTATTTGAATTTTTTCGCTTATTGGCGACTATCGGTAAATACTTGGTTAAAATGTTATTCGCGACGATAAACTCGATGTCTTTGGTCCAAGGATTACGAAAGCTTTTCCATTCACTTCGTAAATGTACGTACGTTTTGTCTTTTGCTCGAAATTTATAAACCTATCCGGAAAACGTATTTATACTAAATGGACATCCAAAATATTATATAGCTTTATAGTTGTCTGCAGGTCGTCGTTACCTCTGTATCTTTTGGTTTACATTCTTGAAGTGTAGCTTTATGAACGTCTACCAGTCTTCCAATATCGTCTTGATGAAAATACTCGTACATGCTTGTGCCCAATAATTCCTGGGGTAAAAATCCGACTATGTACGTGGCTCTGCAACATGAACATTACGATAATTAAAAACATACTCAAAGCTTTTCAGTGACGATCTGATAACCGACGAAAATAATATTATTGTTTTAGCATTTGTATTTGGGATGAACAAAATAAAAACGATATTACAATAGAGTGTGAAATTTAAAACGCTACACGGTTGAAAAAAGTAACTGAAATTCTAAAAAAAAAAAGTCTGTGTATAAAATGAAACGAATGAATACAGTTCCAGATGGTTTGGAAGAAAATACACATGAATAATTAACGTAGGTTGTTGGAAAAATAAAAATCGATCAGACGTGCGCTTTGAAAAATTAAACGTCACAGGTCTCAACAGAAAAGAAAGAAAGAAAAATTATAAAATTAAATTAGGATCTTCTGAAAAAAAAACACCTCACCTTTGATCGACGGACAGAAATTTCCCATCGATTGTGTGCTTAGAAGTGAAACACGGCGGTTTAACTATGTCTGATAAAATCGAAGTGGAAGCCGAGTTATTAATTATTCTACCAACGGCGACCAGACACGATATATTTTTTGTGGGCTCGGAATCTGCTCCGACATCGTTGCCGTCGTTATCGTCCCCTTGTTCCATACTCTTTACCGATGAATTCTCACATTCGTTTAACTGTGTCCACGGCTTTAAATATCCGGTGCATTGTATCACGCTATACCGTCGATCTAATGATGTGAAAACGCATAAAAACGATCAATCATACGTTAGAGTAAAACGGTCTTACAAAAAAATAAAATGAAATTTGAAAAAATAATTTCAAAAAATATATATCGTAGAAGTTATGTTTTTTTTTTTTTTTAATTCTATGTTATTGGCTGATTTTATTTGTCGACAAGTACAGGCATAATATGCATATGTAACAATCCGCATAATACAATATGTTAATAACGTTGTTCTTTTTTTTTTTCGAATTCGAGTCAACTATAAACTGTTAGTTTGAATCTATTACGTCCCTACTATATAAATGTAAACAATCAGTACCTATAAAATATAATCTTTGAGAAATTTCGCATGTCGAATTGCACTAATTCTATTTTTATTACAGGCTATCGTTATCTTGTGATTTGTTACTGGATATTCAATATTATTGTTGGTATGTACGTATATAAAAGACGATGAAAACGTTAGTGTGGTAAAAATAATTGAGTATTCTCCTCGGTATACAATAAACGGTTTAAAACCCGGACGGTTTTAAAATATTCTGTTTCATATACTGTACATAATATACAGGGTGTTTCAAAATCATTCGTCCGATTTCGTTGTGCTAGAAATTTTGAATCTGAAGTGGTTTGTGTGGAACCTGCTACTAAAAAGGAAACTCTAAGGTTTTTTCAACTACCAGTTCGGTAGGTTGCGCTGAAGGTTCACCCGAGCCGAGGAACTCGTTTTAATCGGTTACGGTCAAAACTGGAAATGTCGACTGCGAATACCAGAAGAACTTTTGCTCTTTTCCACCCCCGTTCTCCGAACGTTATACAGTATTTTTTATTTACCAGAGGGTACTTGGATAAAGAAGAAAAAACTGTTTACGTGTCATCCGGACGATCACTACAAACTGGTGAATTCACATTTCCACATCAACACCGGTCGAAGTGCGTTCCTCGGTTCGGACGAGCCTCAACGCCATACTATAACTCACCCGCAGCAATAGAAAAAATTGCTTCTTTCGGATGGTTTCAGGTGTAGTTGTCGCACCCGCATGGCTCAAGATTTACAGCCTATACTAAAATCGGACGAATCGTTTTGATACGCCCTGTACTGCGCATAAACTAATATCGTATAATGAGTGATACCAAATAGTATACTTGAACCAAAAGTATTTCATCGGTCGCGAAACAGAATATAGGTAGGATGAGGTGGCAAGAGCGTGGAAAGCGATCTATAATATTCGAGAAACGATTATCGCCTTTCCGCACGAGCAGCCGTTTTTGTCACACCGCAATGTGTAGGTGTATTTTTGACGCACTTCAGGAAAAACGCACATGCACGCTTAGGTAGGTAGGTAGGTATCGACTTAGTCTCGAGCTGCAGCGGCTTATATATACATATATTCGCTCACTCCACACAGCTGATGTCATAAAAACAACAAAAACTTAATTCTATATACTTATCCTATGGTTTACCTCTACTTTTTGAACCGTGAACGTCTGAGCTTTTAAAGCTTGATTTACTTTCGACCGACGATGAATCTGTACCGAACACAAAAATACAATGAATTACATTTGTTCAACGTGGGCGTGCCCAAAAATCCATGGGCAAGGCCGAACTGTACACACGCACACATATTGGCCTACCCTCCAACGTATTACAATTTATACAACGCAAAATTGTAGGTATGTTCTTATGTAACAAATTGTTTTTCTTTTTTAAAAAACAAAATACGTCTCGTGCACGACTTTCGTCGCAATAACTGTATCTCATTGGTTTTTTGGCGCGTGTCTCCCAGAAAAGACATCCCGTTTCGTAGCGATAATACGTACCACGTACTCGCGTGTTTTCTGAAAAATGCAGAAGACTGGCACGTTTTCCTCGTGCAATCTTAAACGTTATTGATATTAACTTTTTTTTATTCGCATACTTTTCATTTTACTTTTCGGTTTTGACACAACAATATGATGATTCGACTTTGGCACACCGCATATTTTACACACGTAAGCTAATATTTAATAACATTTATATCTATTTTGTATTGATGTTCCAATATTTCCAACACAATATTTATCACAAGTACGATATTTTTTATTTAAATTTATGAGCTTATATCAAAGATTAGATCTGTCGTTCAATCTGAGATTTCATCTCGACAAACTGCAGTAAAGCGTGACACATTTTTCCGTTCTGACGGCTGAAGCGCTCTATATAATAATTATGTTTACGTCCCTACCAAACACGCCGAAGCGCGTTTCAATATTTACAATAAAAATGTGGACGTTAAATAAACGACTTGACTTTTCACGATTATAAAAAATATAGGTACTTAAAGTGTATATTATTAAGTATTATATGATTGTAAGTAACTGTTTTCAAAAATATTCTACGGTACCCACTAAAAAACACCATAACAAGTTTGAGTTTCAAAACATAAAATAAAAATATTTGCGAACGATAGATTTCCAATACATTGCATCTTACGTGACGATAATATTGTGTATTACACTCTACGAACATCATGCTTACAATATATACTGCTTAGACAAAAAAAAAAATAAGAAATATTAACGAAATTTTAAATCTAAAACAATTTCAAGTTCTGCAAGTAAAGGACAAAAAGCTTTAAACCCAAACATTTTTTTACTGATTTACACTATAAACATTTACTAAAAGAAAAAGTACTGTTTTGTTACATTATTACCACCCCGTGGTTTACTAAAATATTGATTGTACAATATCATTTGTAGACAAAAAAATTTAGCACGAAATTTGTACAAATGTTTGGCGATAAGAGATGGATGAGGTAATAATAATAATTATTATTCAATATTTCAATATTTGCTAGGAAAAGAAATCAAAATTACCCGATTGCATGTACTTCGATCCGGTAGTCGTATCGGCTTCTTCTTTGACGCTGTACACTTTACACTTCATTCGGCAAAAAAACGATCTCCGCGCGCCACTACACATTTTCGACAACGAATTTATCATTTTCGCGCGAACCGGTAACATAGCTATAGTAAACCAAACACGAAACAATAATTATTCATAGTATACGCCAAAATCGATATAAATATATTTATTTGAATCATTAAAAATTATATTAATTAATAATCATAAGATTAAAATATAATGAAAACTTGCTTTTTGCGTCGATGTATCTTTCCCTAGGAACCAAGTCTGAACACGAAAGTTGCTCTTTTACTTTAGCTACGTCTTTCGGATGAATGTAATCGAACACGTTATTGCCGACCAAGTCTTCCTATAATATATCAATGACACATGTTAGAATAATTCAGATTAATTAAAGAGTTTTTAGATTCTGAGCGCAGTGAAGAATATGTATTGTTTTTACAATTGTGTTTTTTTTTACAACTTTTCGTAGTAATTCTCCGATTTTCAAAGTCGGTAACTTTTCCATAAGCCCTATGGACTCCAGTGGTACATTGGTTGAAGCATTTTATGAAATTTCGCTTACGTTTTGCCCCAAAACCAAAAAAATCGAGAATTTTACGACGAGAAATTTGAAATTGTTCGGTTTGTAACGACGTTTTCGGGTAGAAGGAGTGCTCCAATTGTTACGTTGAATATTTTACGAAAATTTGGATTTGGGCTCTAAATTTTATTTTTAATGAAGCATTTTTCGATATTTTGATTGTTTTCTGAGTCATGCGCCGAAAACGACAAAAATGGCAAAATCGCCAAAACCGGCGTATGAACGGCTATACTATCGTTGTAAAAAATTTTTCCATGTCGTTTTCAAACTTTAATGTAACTATTAAATAAGTTTAATACGTTATAAAAAATTTAAAAAAGTTTTTGATAGATATAATATAGAGTAATTCGCGATATTCTTTATTTTTACCCAGGACTCAATAGATTAAAATATAACTCGCTCAGAATCGTTTTTTTCGAACGCAATGATTTATTGTTGCTTCCAGATATTAAACAATACGGATAACCCGCAACTTCGAAACCAATGACCCACCCGAAGCGTAGTCGCTACTGCAACTTTACCGTGGTACCGTTTTTTTTTTTTTTTTTTTGGAATTTTATGTTTTCAGTAGGATATACGTTAGTTAAAGTTAAGTAAAAAATATATTTCTGACAAGCAATACGACCGAAATTTGCTTTTTATGCTGATGGACGGAAAAAAAATACGTTGTATTTATTGTATAGGTATATTAAATTTATTATATAAGGTACCTAACTTGGTTTTTTTTTTTTACAACTAAAATGTATAACTGCCAGTATCTTAAATGTTTCACTAAAAATTAAATCCTCGACTAGTCAACGTTTTGGTGAGTAGTATAATTGAACTTACCGGTAAATAGTTGAGCACTTGGGTGACAGACTTGGATATGTAAAGAATTTTACCACGGTCGCAGCTGACGGCAAACACGAAGCCTTCG
This sequence comes from Hormaphis cornu, assembly GCA_017140985.1. Classification (NCBI taxonomy): domain Eukaryota; kingdom Metazoa; phylum Arthropoda; class Insecta; order Hemiptera; family Hormaphididae; genus Hormaphis; species Hormaphis cornu. The sequence continues at coordinate 10,300,727 of CM029362.1, forward strand.
GCGGCCTAAAAAACCCGCAATAGTTACATCTTATAAAATCGCCATGAATAAGTGGCGATCCTCTAACAGGAAGATACTGCAAGTCTGCAAGTGTACGCGTAAGCGTAAAGAGCAGTGGCGTATTTAAAGGATGGACACGAGGGGCCCATGCCCACTCACCCCATAAACCGTATTTATACTTTTAAGTATTATTTTTTTATGTAACGTATTACAATCAAATATTTATGTCTTGATCCAAAAACCGAAAAATTTGCTCCGAATGCCTTGAAAATTGTCTTTACTGTGATCACTTTTGGGCAGTGTTCCAATATTGAACTGAATCGATTTTACGATGGATAGTACTTTTTTTTCTACAGAGATCCCTTTTTGAGTTTAAAGGAATACTCCTATCACTTGATGTAAAAAGTATCTCACATTATATAGGTATTCAGCCCGAGACGGTACTTTATTTGATACGCCCCTGGTAATGAACACGCATACTCACTTGAGTGATTAGATTTTTAAGGTCTTGGTCGGTCAGAAACGGCGGCTTATAGTGGCCCTCAGTGTACGAGTTTACGGTGCCTCTCATGGTCTTCATATGCTGCACCGCCATCCTGAGCACGGTCAGTTTGTCCAGCTTTCGGGACATAGTGTGGCACATAGGTATCATGCTGGCCAGCTCGGTAATGTAAGTGTTCATCTTATCCCGTCTCCTTTTCTCGATTTCACTGTGATTGTGTCTACAGTTTGAACAAAGGGGATCCGTGTTCAAAAACATATATTATTGAAAGGGAAAGAATGACGAGCAAATTTTGGGGCGTATTCGCATTCTTTTTATATTTAGCAAAAAATACTATAATTTGAATGTGCATATTTCAGAGATATTGAACAAAAGCGCATATTTTTTAAATTTGGAGCATTTTTTTCATTAACACATTTAAATTATTTCGAATCATTTAAAACAAAGTTTTCAGTCCAACAGCAGCTGTAAAATTGAGCGAAGCACTCAATTACAAAAGGAAAAAAAATTGTATTCAAATAGTGTAGAATTATAATATATATTTATTAATTTGAAAATTCTAATGTTCTGCTTAGACAATCGTGAATAAAAGGTATTTGAAAAGTCATATTTTTCATTTTTTCACGTACATTTTACGGTTTTTAGGAGCATATTTTTCATTTTTTCGTGCGTATTTTAGCGCTTATAATCATACTTTTTAGTGTTAGAAGTCCCAAACCCTGATCGTACGAATCAAAAAATAATAAAACCGTGTTATATCATAATAAAGTCTCCTTACTTTTTATTATCATCGTTTCTAACAGATATCGATTCGTCATTTGTGTCATCTTCGAAATCATTACCCCTAAAAAAAAAAAAAAAAAATACAATTACGACAACTTAAATTACTTAAAAATGGTAAAAATTTCCGATAGCTGCTGAATATGTTTGAAGAATCTATACTTTGTACGATGTATAGCTTAATTAACCATTCTAGCATATTATTATGAAGTAATTTAATAGATTTTAATATAAGAAACACTTTTAATACAATAATTAGTATCCAAATGAATTCCAAAAGAGTCAAATAAACTGCCTAGTAGCTTACATTTTCGCAATTGGTCATTCAAGTTTAAAACAATTCAAAACTCCGGTTCGTAATTATTATACTCACGTATTAATTATGATATTTTAATTTGGTATACGATTAATTACCGTTGATATTTCATGTTTTTTATTTTTTTGTTTATATTTTTATTATTTATAATAATACACTACTTTGTACTATCTTTGTCAATTTATTTATTTAAGCAGAACTTTTCATAATATAGACATTATTTACCGAGGCTTATACCTACTTAAAATATTTATAAGTTATTACCAACTCATTATTTGTTTGACCAAATTATTTTTGAAATAATATCTATAAACCATATAGAAGTGTTATCATATCAATGTATGAATAAAAGTATAAATAGTTAAATAAATATTTAATTTAAAATAAGTGCATGTTGATTATACTTTCAATAGTTTTTGTTTTCTTTCATACTTTGATAATTGTTTACCATACCACGGGCTGTACATAAAGTAAAATCATAAACGATGTACATTTTTTTTCATATTATAATAATTATTGAACACGGTTTTTTTTTTTTTTTTTTAATAAAACTAGTAATTATAATAAAAATATTAAGTATAAGAAAAAAATCAGCTACATAACCGCAACTGAATATTTATTTCTTATACAATTAGTTCAAAGTATAAAAGTGGTTATGTATTCAAACATATAAGGTTAAATTAGAGAAGAAATTAATAGGTATTTTAGTGAATTTTAAAATTGACAAGGAAAAAAACAATGATATTTTAACACATAATAGTAAATAGGGCCGAAATGGGCTGTAATTAATAAACTCTGCTATTCCTGAAGAATCACTATGCTCAACATCAACAACAGATTCCACAAGTAGGGATGTAAATGAAAATTTTTTTTTTTTTTTTTGCATAAGTTTAGAAAATTTTAAAGTGAAGTGTGTAAAATTCGTAGAATTCCTTTAAATTATATTTTATTTTTACCTTTTTGTTGTGAACTATACCGATTTTTACATTTGATGTATCCAAGTGTTCTATTAATTAAACATTGATAACGAAGAATTTATTGTTTATAAGTGCCTACTTATTGTAGTATTACTATAACAGCACTTTTAACTTGTTTAATCAATGCGTGAATAACGTTAAATTTACGTTAAATTTAACGTGCGTGATTCGAGTTAATAAACAAGTAATTTATTTTGAAACAATTAATTACTCAAATAAATCACCTACTAATCAAATATAATTTGTTTATCGTTGGTCACAGTCTATATTTTTTTAAGTCTAAACGTTACTTATACCAATTAATTTGTTTTTTTTTTTTTTGCTCAGTTACTACACGTTCCGTTCAATATGATAAAATTTAATCATTAATACTCAACAGCACATGAGTAAACGCCGATAAAATGTACTTTTCGTAAAAAAAAAAAAAAAAAATTATCAGTTTATACAATAAAATAACGTATAAACTAACGTAATAAGCTAAAAATTAATTTAAATAAAAAAAAATTAACTATTTTTTCAAAAATCAAACTCACAACAATAGAAAAGAAGACTATTCATAAGTTATACAAACGCATAGTGTCTATATAAACATAGCACCTAACTGATTTCATAATGAGTACCGCGGTCTGCATCAAAATAAACTAAACTGAATGATCCAGAATACTATACACGATATACGGTTTCCAAATCAAACAAAACTCTCCATTTGAAGAACATAAAAAAAAAATAATCGAAATAGGCATTTAAAGATTAGTTAACCATCAAAAACTTCAGTGAACACTTTTCGTTAAAATCCCAAACTTTGTAGTTCTTTTTTCGCTGTACGAGGATAAATTAAAAATTTTAGAACGTGTTTTTCACCAATGAAATAATCGAATTTTTCAAACGTATAAAAAAACGATTTATTTTAACTAATGAATTGACCGACGTGTTCTTTCAAACACATTAATTTTATAAGTATTTTTAATACTAAACCAAAGCAAAATATGCTGTATTTAAAATAAAATATACTTGCAAAACGTTATTTTTTTGTGATTGCATCTGTCCTTGTATTTGAAAAATCGATATTTATTGCATCTACCCTATAATATCGTGTTTATAACTCGATTCAATCGAAATCTTCTTACAGTGTATAGATAAAATTATTTTGTAAAAGTAAAAAACACTGATGAATAGTGTCGAAATATTGTTTTGTTTTTAAATGCATCAGCTATTCACGTTTATCAATTTGAAAAATATATGTAAAAATAAACTTTATATCCAAATTTACAATGAAATTGTTGAAGTACGACGGTTATCTACCTATAAAGACTAAAACCCGTTTTAGTACCTGCTACTTTTGGTTTGAAAAAGCTGCTAATTAATATTATCTTAATAGATAAAATAATAGCATTGTTCTTTTTATTTGTAAAAATCAAATTTTATTATTTTTTTTTTTCTTCACGAAATTTACTATGCTAAACCGCAATTACACTGGCGTACACGAGAATAATAATCAGTTAATAGCGATAAAAAGAACGATCCGAACGTCGCATACTATTACGTTTCAAAAAAAAATTTAAGTTTAATTATTTACTTGTACGATTTATCGAGTTACCTATAAATCAAATCGAAATCGGCAACGACTAGTATTAACGTGAAATCGATTATAATATAAGTTACTGGGAGGGAAACCTGTAAATCATCAGATTATTCGACGTTCTAAACAGCACGACAAACGGACGTAGGTAAATTTTTCCCGACGAACAAGACGATCATATCGAAACGTTTAGAACAAGCGAGATACTCACTGAACGGATCCTTTTCTTTTGTTTTGCATCGAGTGATCGTCACCGTTCGTGTCCATTTTCAATTCGGCGGCGGCGGCAGTGGACGCGGACAGCCGGCTGCCGCTTTGCACGTTGCACAGCGATCGCGAACAAGAACTTCTATAAAAATTACGACCAAAAAAACAATCATCGTTATTCTCGGACGAATCGATTTAAAAAAAAAAAAACGTTCTCTACATCCGTAGTCCCTCTTTAGCTCTCCTCTCTCTCTCTCTGTCTCTACAGTGCTCGAAACGTAGAGTATTTTCATCTCAACAACAAATAATCCGTGTCCCTTCGGATTCACTTCTACCCGCGGTGCGTTATAACCGTACGCAATACGGCGGTAATCGGAACGTGTTTTTAATGTTGCTCGACGATCTAAAAACTTTTCGCCAAAACCCTTCGTTTCGCCACCCTGCGACGTCTGTCCCTCTCGCCGCCATCGCCACTCACTTCTTGACGGACTCGGACGCGGGTTGCAGGTCGTAATAGACCAGCGTGTCCTGCATGGACGCGTCACCGCCCCGGCTTACGTGGTCGAAATGACCGATCAGGCCGGCGGCGGCGGCGCCTCCCGCGTCGTTCAACAGGTCGTCGCAGTACGACGTGAAATCCGAATTTCTCGCCATGTTCTCCCCGTCTCGCGGTCGACGGACGGACGGACGGTAGGCGATGACGGTTCAAATCGGTCAGGTAGGCGCGACGACGGTTCGGGCGAGAAAACCCGAAAAATCCACCGTGAAAACCGACACTTGTTGTTGTTGTTGTTGTTGTTGTTGCCGTCCGGCCGGTCCAACGGCGACTCAGCTTCGATCGGAGCCAAATTTATTATTGTTGTTATTGTTTTCCGTGCACGATACACACGCGGCGGCACGATTTGGGGGTGGTTTTGCGCGCGGCAATCAAGCCCGGCCATTGGTCCAGCGCAAACGTTTACGTCACTGACGTACTCGATTTTCATTGCAGGTAAATAACGAACCTCCTATAAACCCACTGCTGCTGCTGCTGCAATAGATCCGCAACAAAGGACGAAAAAACCAAAAAAAAAAACGAAATAATCATATTTGAATAATAATTCCGTGTGTCACGACAGATCAAGCCATCGGCGGTGTATAAATTCGTTCGTATATGACGGTTACATCGGTTTGTCCGATGTGAACTCGTGTCATTACGATTCCGTGAGTACGATTTATTGGAACGGCATATATACCTACGTATATTTTGATAAAACGCGTACTCAACCTCGCTCCGTTGTTTATCATTTTAAAAATATTCGTCGTTCCCTAATAACGTACACTGCGCGTATACGAGTTAAGCACTTTTATTACATATATCCATCGTAAAACACGAAAAAAAAAAACGTTTCTGATGCGATCGTTTCTCTCTACATTGTACTCAGCGTACCATTGACTTGGCGAAAACGAATTTTACACGTCACGTTTCAATAACCTTTTTTTTTTTTATTTCGGTTTTTCGAATGAATCGACTGTGAAATTTCGAAAGCCGTATTGCGTCGTGTACGAGAGCCGTTCAAAATTCGTGCCGGAAAACGACATAGGTACACGGTGCAGAATATTTTTTATTCTTATTTTGAGATGTTCAATTTGTTTGCTGAAAATTTTAAATCCTCGTACGCATTATTATAAGCGTAGTCGTAGGAATTCAATTCGGACGGTCTTCATATCGTAACGCGATTTAGGATATCGACGGTTAATGTTGCATTTAAGTTTGTGACCCGATGACGTTGAACTACAAATTTATGATTCCCAAGCAATATTGTAATACTGTCGAACTCTTGTAATCTACGAGAAACAGAAGGTCGTCGACAGCCAAAATTATCTATACACGTTATTATCTGATTATATCACGTATATACGGTTAACATATTATACAAATATAGATACATAACAATTATCGATATCGAGTAAATATATACGTAATAATACCTATACACACCGAGATTTATACTTGCGCGCTTAAAATTTCTTCAACTTACTTCGTTTGTTGCGTTTCTTTTTTTTTTTAATTAATTTCTGTTTCAATTCTTTTCATAGCGTATTTTAACCAATAACGTTTAGTACATAGTGTCGAAACCCGACTTGGACTTGCACGTATTAAAAATTTAAAAAATAATATAATAAGTACACAGCGTATACCGTCGAATGTGTAGTTATATAGGAGAACTTCGGAAGAATCGAAAGCATATATACAGGAATTAATATATACAATGCGTACAGTATTGAAAACTCCTTTAAAAACGGTTAGCAGATAAGTGTACTTGAACACAACTTGATTTTTTACAAATTCAAATACTGACAGGAAGGACGTAAGGTATGTAGAGAGAACGCGATATTACATAACTTTACATCGTATATTATTAAACAACGTAATATGAATTTTTCATACCGTGAGTAGTGTCTCTTTCTCGGCTTCATTTTCGATTCTTTTCTGAAACGTCATAGAAACAATGCGTATTATAATGATATTCGTCGAACGGTTTTTTGATACGCGCAGTACGATACCTATACGATTCTCGCGTAAACGATACCCACCCAAAATCAATATGCTGCGGGGTGTGCTGATAATTATTATTTTTTCAACGATTATAATATTATAATAACCTAGGTGTGTGTGTATGATTGCCGATATTCCAATAGTATGAAATGTGTTTTTAACTTGCCCTAAAGGAAACGAATGTAATATAAATACAAATGACAATATCGTATATACACGCGGTACGGTCCACCCCTATTTTTCGCTGTTTTTTTTTTTTATTTGTTTTTTGTCTCAAACAGAGATCCGGCGCTACCCTTCTATTGTTACGCGCGAGGAGGAGAGAAAAGAGGCGAAACCGCCGAATGCAACCACGTCATTCATCGTTTTCCGGATACATAAATATGTTAATAATACGTATAAACGTAACGGATACCTACCTACTTAAGCGCAAAATAATAATTATACGCCATTATATTGTACAGCGGGAGGTACGCGTGCCCCTGTCATGAGCACGTCCTGGGATAACTAGTATTATATTGAAATCTTGGTTTCATTTTTTGTTTTATACGAAGTATATTTCAGTTTTGTCAAAACGATATAGTGTCGTACCGCGGTTGTTCATTACGAAATTTAGGCGCGATGACGCCTGATGAGCTGCAAAAAAATAATTACGCAAAAAAACAGCATTTTTTTCCGTCGAGCACGTAGCACCGCGTATTATCAACGCATCGGTTCAGTGTGCTTCAAACAACAACCGCTGGTGAAATTTATTTTCATTTGTGATGACAAAATATATTTACATTCTCGATACGAATTGATTAGTCAACTCAAAGTGTACGCAGGTAAAAATATGAAGATAAATTTTAAAATCGAATGGCCACGTATAAAATACACAATCTGGCTGAGCGTGTTAACAGTACTTTTTATAACTAGTTAAGTTGAGTTGATTGCAAAAAAAAAAAAATAAAAAGTTAAGTCAATAGTTAATTTTTTAATTTTTTTGAATTTATCAAATTAAAAGTTAACTATCTGAAATAAAAAAAAAATATTTAACTCAATATAAAGATAATAGTTGATATTTTAATAAAATATTTCGTATTTTAAATTCATATGGTTTTGTACCTACTAGCAGCTACTATGACATTTACTCCGCTTCAAAAAATTGTTTTATTTTGAAATTCTAACACTCAAAAATAGACGATCTTAATTATTACAGATTAATTTAAAGTTAACACGCCAAATAAAAAAAAAAAAGAATTAATTTATTCCGTTAAAAACAAAATTAATTAATGAGATTGGAAACTTATCTTTTTAGCTTTATTTTAACTTTTAATGAGTTAATACGCTTGGCCTTGAAAATACTATCAATACGACAGTAGATAGTAGTAAATGTCAACAGTTTAAGTTAAGTGGTTTAAAATGTTTTGATTCATCATAATATCTGCAGTAACGACTGGAAAGTAATATTGAGTCACAAGTCTCACTGAGATTCTTTTAAAAATACTAAGCGTTTTATCGATACATTTTTATTATATCAAAAATAACCATTATAAAAAGTATACAAAATATTACAGGTAAGTATAGCATTTTTCCTCTTTCAATATTATTGTAAAAATTTGAAATAGTAATTTTGTACTCTTAATTTCTATTCTCATTTATCATACGTTTTTGAAAATTTTAAGTTTACGAGGTACGAGAATTTGAAGTCCAGAAGAGAACTAAAATCGACAAAACAAGAATATACGTTCCTCGATTGAATCTTTTGTATTTCGCTCATCTAAATTGTAAACTCAGTGAGAACACCTGTATATACTTCTAAATTAAAATAATGTACAAATTATAGTATACATTTATAGTGCTATAGTAGCTGTGAGTAAAGTCCCAGATCACTCTTTGTAGATAACTATTGAAGTGCAAATAAATTTTCAATTTGCTCGAATTTTAATAATTATTATTCTTAATCACGTCTTATTTTATGTAGGCGTAAATTTAAATAAATTTTGTCATGACAATTACAATTCAATATTTTTGAAAAAAAATATTAAATCGTTTGAATCAAACTTGCTTACGAAGCACAAACATTTAAAGTTTAAAAAAGTACTCACAGTATGTATACCTACTTAATTCAATATGATACTTTCGAATACAATATTTTAATTGCTGTTAAATAGGTAAAAGTACTGTAGTTAGTGTTTGTACTATTTAGTGTACGTAAGATAGTTAGTGTAATTCGTCAACAATAATTAAAATCAATACTGATTGAAAACAGCAATATGAATACCAACTCGTTAAAAAGACTAAAGTGCGAAATTGTTAATAGTTGTATTTTCACAACAATGTCATTTAAACTGTATTTGCCTACTGGCCACTACCTACAGGACATGTCGCGAAGGTGTTTTCATTTCTAAAATGACTATACGTAAAAAACACATTTTAAGTTCAGAATCAACGAAAGCGTGTATCAGTTGTGTACCTATTTGTTAGAGTAAATTACTACTTTCTACAGTTTTTATTGTTTTGTTTATGAAATAGGTATTATTTCGTTTTATTTGTATGCTCATGTTGCCTTTGCCTTTGATGACATTGTTGCAGGTACGTGCTGTATACATGGGTCTCTCGTAAATTAGAACTACATACATACTATGTTTTTGTGTCTTTCTTGTATATTTTTAACAAATTTTAAAAAATAAAGAGCCCAAGGATCGATTTTATAACATGGGTAAACAAAAGAATACCTAGAATTTGACCAGGCGCGTGAAAATCTATTGGTTTCCCGCGTCATATTGTATTTCGTGACCTTAAAATTGCCACTAACAACCATAAATTTTGATTTTTTTCATCAAGAGAACCCTTAATTTAAGTAATTAATTCTCTTTTTCCCTACTGAATTCTATGAACGGACGACCCTGGAGTTTTTCAGTTCCTCCCAAAAAATAAAATCCTGTATACGCCTGCACTGTAGGGAGGGTATGCGTGGGCCGTCAAAGTATCCCTCTGTTTCTAAAATTTTTTTAACTTATTTCTTCTAATTCGTTACCCTTATAACGGTCCAAACGAGGCACATACCGATGTTAGTTTTTATATTTAGCCGAGCCGTCCAGAGTCGTACCATTTCCCGAGTCAACCACCGCTGACCATAATGTCGTCACACAAAATACAATTGTATTTGTAAGCGGACACAAATATGTACAAAATTTTTTAACTTGTCGATTTAGGCTGGTGAATGTAGAAAAAATAATGAAATTATACGTTTTTTCGAGGACTTCATGAAGAACACGTCTGATAATAATAACTAAAAAAAATTACATTTTTAAATAATTACCATTTTAAAAAGTATATTATCTGTATATTCATCCGTAAAATTAACGAAACAAACAATTTGTAGTTAATTGTTTTGATGTTACGGTAAAAAATAAAAATACTTTTATCTGATAAAAATAAAATTTACTAATTTCGTATGGTAATCGACAAATTTATATTTATTTCTTGATAGTTACTTTGTTTAGGGCAACGTAAAGTAGATAAAAGTTAATTAAATACGTACGTAGAGCATGTTATATTATTATTCGATATACGCGTTTTAGAGGTCTCCTACGTACGATTTCGTTCCAGCTAAAAAATAAAATCGCGTTTTTCTCTCACGAGATATACAATACACGGTTATTATCTTTTATTTTTTTTAAGTTTCCAACTTAAATGCAATTATGGCACGTATTAAAGTCCATAAAATTGTCTTTATTATGACGAATCGCGTGTTAATAACTACGGTTAGTTTGAACATCAGTTGAAAACACTATAATATTTTTGAGGAATACGAAGATGATAAAACAACTAAACTAAGCATACTCTGTAACACTACTACTCATTAGTGAATAATCGAGATGAAACGTATTTTTTACTAACGTATTATGGATACGATATTTTAATGTCATTTCTAAAAATATACTTCGGTAAAATTCGGATATTTTCTACGGCTAGATTTCAAATAATTGGTCCCACTGTGCGTCGGTATAGTTATAATATGATATTATTTACGTCAGTGTTACTTACCGGCTTATGTAACAGTCGGTACAACGATTCGGTTCTAACAGTGCGGCGAAGCGGCGATCGAACGACGCGAGATCGTGCGATTTTCGCGGCAAAAACGTCATAACAGAACGCGCGGAAAACACGACGCGGACATTCGACGAATTTTAGAAAAGCGCCGTGAATCGGAACGATTTGAAAAAGCAGAGAAATAGAATAGAGAGAGCAGAGAAAAAACCTAAATGGTTAAAATCTGGTAACTCCGATCGAAAAGGACTTGTACGATCTGTGTCTAAATCGACTGTGTACAAAATGTAATAGTGATTTTTACGCATCGCGTTATCTGTGAACATTATACTACCGCGGGGGCTTATCGCGCGACCGTTCATTAGTAACATTCACTAAAAAATAATTATGGTATGTAGATCGCACAATATATAGTTTTTATATATTATATTGTTATTTGTACACTGCTGTAGTACTTTACATAATATTATTATAATAACCAGTACTACGACTATTAGAAGGTACTCGCGATGGATTTATATTATTTTATAATTAGCTATTATTATTATTATTATATTATCATAATTTACTATATATTTTATACGAGCCGCGTGCACGAACACACGACGCGGCGGTGTATACTCGCACACTCGATACTAACAAATTTGAAAGGCTGTAAAGCAAAAGAAAAAAACAACCATTTATTGCCGTTGAACAAAATTTTCTGCGGTGGATACCAGACGGTCAGTGGTGAACGCAAAAGGTGTTCGAATCCCTCCCGAAGATACGAATTTCAAGATCAACCGTTCGATCGTATTTTTAGATTATTTTCAAAAACCTCTCACGCCGAAATCCAATTGTCCTGCTGCGTTCGTCCGAAAAACCTTCAATTCTTCTGCAGTTCAATCCTTCTGTCTTTGGGTTATAACCGCGCAACAACGCCGGGACTGTTTTTGGTCGCAGTACGATTCCATCGCGGAAAACTAGGAAAATACCCGCAGTCGTCTCTGTAATATAGCCGATTGACTGTCTCGGGGATCGACCCCCAAGGAATCATCCCCGGGGCAAAACAGTTATGGTGATTTTTTAGATTTAAAATGCTATTCGCATCGCGCAAGGATCTGAAAAGAGTTAGCCAGCAGTGTGCGTGTGTGTGTCGTGACTCAAATACAGAAAACAACATTATACTCAGTAACAGAGCAACGCTCACTTTTCTAGTCTTTATACGTTTTAAACCTCATTCCAAAATTAAAAAAATAAAAATAGTACTAATTATGTACCGTACTCTACGAAATACGCGTTGAGGACAGTTTGCGAACGGGTCCGTATACAGAACTACGCAATACGTCTATAAGTACGGTTGTGATTACGTATACTACAAGTAGTTAGTACAGGATTACAACGCGCCATGGCCGGCTGTTATTATACACGTGAACGAAAAAAAAAGATTCTAATGCTTGTGATTTATGAATTATGAAAAAACCAGCAAACGACTCGAGCAAATGTATTCCCGTGCTGGAAATTTCCTTTACGGTCTTTGAAGTTTTAGAAAATATGTTAGTTTCTTATAAGGGTTGTTGAACTCAATATTGTGTCGAAACGTCTCGTCTTGTGCACGAGGAGGTGGAGGTTGAGGGTTTTACCCTGTCCCATTGTTATTTTTTTTAACAAACCTATAGATTTATAATCGGCTAGATGTTTTTTTTTATTAAAAATTTACCGAAAGCGTACGCAAATATTTAGAATTTGAATTTGTTCTAGGTACTTATTTATCATTATTGTCGTGTATGAAAGAATGATAAAACGATTTCGTACGTTTAAAAATTAAAATTTTAGCGTTCCTGCAGATCGCGTCATACAAATATAATATCCCAAATTTTTTTTTTTGTATGGTTTTACGGGGTTAAACACCCCAAGTCTCTCTAATCGTGTGTATAACAACCGAGTGCACATTCGGTATACAATTAGAAAAGGTGCGATAAAATTTGTTATTTTTCCCGTGTATACGTATTACGTCCCTCAACAACTACTACATACCGTTATAAAAAATTATTCCGCGTCGTTTTCAAACTTTTGTGTGCTACATTAGTTCGGTACGTTATAAAAGATCGAAAAAACATTTTTCTAGGTGTTTTTATTGAACACGCGGTTTTCACCAGCACGTATAGATAACTGCAGAGAACCGTTTTTTCATTGCTTTCGGATATCAAATAATTGACTCCGCGTCAAACTACTCTGCACGCGACGTAGACGTAGTGATCCCGGACTTTTTTTTTTTTGCAATTTTTTTCAAAATCGAATTGAAACTGTTGTACACACGCGGGCAAATGATTTGCTCTAAAAACGAAAAATTCGGTCGAGTAACAACGATTAAACAGATAGGCGCGATCGCGCGGACGAGTAGACACGCGGCATACGTACAATGACGCGACCGTTCTGTATGTGTAATTGGTATTATTTTTCACTGATGACCCGTCGTCGGCCGGCTCGGGCGCACCGCCGGTCGACTTGTCGGGGGGTCATCGGTTAAAAATATTGCGATAATATCGGCGGAACTGTTCTAGACGGTTCGCGAAAATCCGTCACGGCGAACCGTCCGGAAACTCATTGTTTGCGACGACCCCCGATTCTTATTGTTTGAGGGGTTTTGGGTTTTGGGGGAGCCGAAATATCGCGTATTCATCATGCCGAGTGTGATACCTACCTATTCGACGTGCCCACTCGTATATTTACCGGACTGTGATGACGTTATTATGCATATCGTGAAGGGACTTGTGAATGGGAGATTTTCTTTTTCGTTTTTTTCAAAACGTAGAGCTTATATAGAGTTACATAGAAATTTGTCATACAATATGACTTTTGCACCTTTTTTCTCGCATAACGTTATTTAGCTCTTTTTCATCGAGTATATTTTGTTGTGTGTTTGTCGAACACATTGTAATAGTATAATATTTCGCTAAATCGACCTAAAACGTTATCTAATCAATCGATACGTTATTAAAAAACAAAAATAAATAAACGTGATTCAAAAGGTCATTTAAGCGGCCATTGGCAAACTCTTCAAACGTTCCGGACGTTGTATTCAAGTTACGTATAATAGACAACATTTTTAAAAAAGTGTAAAAAACATTTTTTTTTTTTTTAGAACGTATAGTACTTAAAAAATAACCGAAATTTAACAATCGAACCGTCTAACATCATCTATAGGGCCCAACACCGCCCGTCTTTTATGTTGTAAATACAAATAAACACCGTTGTGAAAACGATTGGTATTATACATTCTTTGCCGCGTTCAGAATCTAAAACACGCTGTTGTTTCTTTACAGTTTACAACGATCCATGAACCAAGTACATTTCGTCAAAAGATATCGCTAATCAAAATAAGTAGATACTATACAATTACAGGTGCGCGCACCGAATCCTGAAGTGATTGTACGACAGTGTTTTTCTTTTTTTAAAACAATACATGCGTACACAAGACCGTCGTAGGCGCCTACATGGTGTACCTATAAATTTAAAAGTATACCTTATGTAAAATATAACTGTAGTTTACCTACAAACAAGTGTCTAATTAAATATTATGACGATGAGATAAGTCAATCTAGTAAAAACGAATAGTTTTTAAGTTAGCAACAAAATAATGCATACCTATTATTTCTGTTGACAAATGATTTGTAAGTGAACTTACCAGTATAACCTTCTATTCCAACTCAAGTGGCGTATTATAACACTATATTATGCTCTTGCGTGATGTTAAAATAATAGGTAATATATATCTTAAGTGTCTTTAACCTTGATTTTTTAATTTATTGCACGTTATAATATTTAAAACGCACCTAACACTATTCGTTGTAGAATATTTATAAATATACGTTAATTTAATACAAATCATTATATCTTACGTATCGATTCTACGAAACAGAGTAAAGTTAAAACGGTTAAATTTAACATTTAAATCGAATCCGTCTCGTGCGGGGCACCGCGAGTGAAGTGCAACTTGTGCATTACTCATTTTCTTTCAATTGCACGTCCAACTAGTTAAAAATTCACCACATAGATCAGTTTGAAAATTTGATGTTAGATAGTGTTATTTAATTTTATAATAGTTCACTTTGCGCGCTGAAAACCCTCTTTAAATCTAATCTGTAGTCAAGGAAGACAAAAAAACATCCATACATCTAAGTAACATCCGCCCTGTGTTATATTGACATACGCGTGTGCCACACGGGATACAACGACGAGAGGTGATGATGAAAAACTACGTTTATTGTGGAGAAAAGTTCTCAGAAAAATTTACTGGCCCGTGTTCGGAACAGAAATGGGAGATAAGAACTGACGAATATGCGGTCTCCGATTCACCAGAAGGACAAGGACAGAATGTACCTGTGGCGTGCCGATGGAAGTCTGTTGAAAGGAGCATGATTGACATGGTGTATGGCGACGGTACCAAGAGGAAAACCGCGGAAAAGATGGAAGGACAGCGTCGAGGGATTATTCAGAAGAAACTGGACTGGGAGCGATGGAAGTACGAGCTTTGGCGGCCGCCAAGAGTCTAAATGGCTCGTAAAAGCCTGAAAAAAATAAATACATTTAAGTTGTAATTAAATTTTGATTTGATACAAAAACGTTATGTAGACGGAATTCGTCTGCTGCAACTGAACACCCCGTGCGCACGCCCATACGACGGCCACCCTAGATTAATCGAGAAATTTCAGCCCTGCAGATGTGGTACCTACACACCCATCAGCAGCTACGTCGTTAATGTTACACTCGATCCGACGTTTTAACATCGGTCATTTCCGCGTATGGTCTCCGCAGCCCACGGCCGAGTGAAAATAAAGAAAATACGAGGGCGTGTCGGAAAAGCAGCACTCGTTATTTTTCCACCTGACCGCCGGAGCCGAGACTGACTGTTTTCTGTACGACGAGTCCGTCAAAGCGTCAACTGTAATTATATATCATTACACGCCTGCGTCGGCGAGTACGATAACTGCGATAATTATCACGACGTGTCCATCCCTCGGAGGGAGAAAACGTCGAATATCGACGGGGCGAGGGAAAAAGAAATGCTCGGAAAAATATTTGTACACACACTCGATACTAATATTTATAAACGTATAATAGTATGTTGTACAATTTTATTAGAAATCGTCATTTATCTGTTTTACTCGTGTCCAATCGTTGAAATTTTTTTTTTTTTTCGATTTGTCGCGATTACAATCGTTATTATCTTATCGGTCACGCGTACTGTAAAACGTGCATCGTAAAAGGGTCGTCGGTGTAAACAACAATTGTCACGAGGATTCGGCTGCGGCAACGTTTTTTTTTTTT
>CM029362.1:10321971-10334529 GCA_017140985.1 Hormaphis cornu
AATGCTTAACTTGGAAAAAAAATTTGTAGGTGGACGCAATAATTGATTAAAGAATATAATGTTTTGCATTTATGTTCCTATACTAGACTATTAGGGTACCAAATTAGAAGGAGTCTATCAGTATTCAATCAATACTATTAGCGTTTAAAAACAATATAACTAGTAATAGATCACCTCTATGATCCAAGTATACACCATGAAATATTCTTTATCTTCTATTTGTAAGTTAGTAACCAAGTAAATATGATTTAAAATTGTTTATTTCATCAAGTTTTTTGAATATTTCGTAAAAAAGTATACGTTTGTTGGTAAAGAATTTATTTGAAAAATATATTTTTTTTTCAAACAATATATCAAGTAACATGTTATTGATTTGATTGTCCATTTTTTGGCTAAAACCTAATTTTTAAAAGACTATTAATAATTTATTCTATTTATTTAAAACCTAACTCTTCATTGCCACGATAAAGTAAAACCCACATCAAACACCCTCAATAAATAAATAGAAAACTTATAAAAATAGGCCTAACTCAAACTGTTATTGCAATGTTGAAAAAAATAGATTTTAAAAAATCAAAGACAATTGCCCGTAAGACGCCTTTATATTACTGACAAAAAAATTGAACCGTTTTACAAGGCGCTATAATTTTTCTAATATTAAATATAACGCATGTTTTCAATAACAAAAAAGTCATGTACAGGCCCCTGAATTTCAATACTAAATTCTACAATTCGGACACCCATTGTTATTGCAGTGGCCCGTACTTTTATGGTTGGGTGTCTAGGCCCATCCCCCTACTGTCTTTTCTTAGACTTTTAATAAATATGGTAATAAACCTACTTGTTGATCAACTTAATCCACCAACCTAAAAAGTAACAAAATATTTTAAACATACTTACGCTTGGTTTCGTATAGTTTTGTTTTCTATTGGTATAGATATTATTTTTTTTAATAGACTTTATAGTTTGAAGTTTTAGTAAAAAAAACAGAAAAACTTGTACGGCAATCCCAACCCTTTTGCTTTTTTATTTTTTTGTTTATTTTTCCTAAAATGGTATAAACACTTGAAATAAATAATAAAATCTGAAAATAGTTTAAAATATTAATTAAAAATTAATACAACTTCTTTAATTTGTACGCGTATTTACAAGTCTACTACATTTATTAACATTAATGTTGTTCAACGACACCTTTTGTCTATAATATACATTAGAAGCTAACGGTTTATTTTGTGTGTGTGGCCAAATGGTTTTTATCATAGGTTAGAGTGACTAAAAGGCTTTTTGAGTTATGCACTCATAGTTCATACACCAAACACATCTTATAAAACTGGTATTTCAAAACAAAATTATAATTTGACAAAAAAAATTGGGTACAACCTGGATATTAGAACCACAAAAAAATGTACCCATTCAATAAAATAAGAAAACAATGGGAACTTTTTCAATCGAAACATAACCAATAATAAATATTATTGTTTTCCAGTTTATTAGCGTTTAACGAAAACATAATTAATCATCAATTTTAATTTTAATATTAATTTTAAAAGTTAAAAAATATTACACTCATACATTTTAAGCTTGAAGAGCTGGTCTTGCGTTTTTTCCCTCCAAATTATCATTTGTCGTAGCATAACCCGTTCCACCCTAATAAAATAAATAACATTTGTAATATATCAACTTACTATTAGTATTTAACGAGTCATACAATTATTATGATTACTTACTCTCTGCAATGGAATTATATCTTTTTCGGTTAACTTTTCTCCAGTTAAAGGATGTAACCAATCTTTTTTAATTAACTTTTCAAAACATTCCAAAGTAACGACATGACCTCTAAAACATAAATAAAATCATGTTTGGATAGGAGTAAATTATTCATAAGAAACAGTTATTATAATGCAAAACTACTGATTCTTACGTAGTGCGAATAACTGCAGCTGGTACAGCGTTACTTAATATGTCGTGCGTCACAGCACACATGTAACGATTTTCACGAACAGCCAAAGACTTTTTATCGCTTGGATCATTTACAAGTGTCCACTTAACGTCCACAAAGTGTTTTAACTTCAGTGGCTTACCGCTCATTGGACAGTAAACGGTTTTATCCTCAAAAAATAAAAATAAAAAATTTTAATGTAACAAGATAAAATACTACAGAACTCATTTTAACTAATAAAATAGGGACAGTTGTGTATTAAAATTACACAAATCTAAATGTCTAACGTGGCGTATTAAGCAACACATTTGAAAACATTTTCGGCCTTAATTCTGAGAGTTAGCTTTTTACCCATTTGACCATATTATAAAAAAATAAAGCAGTATTAATTTGTTAAGTATACTTCTGACATTGTTACGATCAAAATACATTTATAAAGTAAACCGATCTTTGCTCAGAATCATTATTTTCATTAATTCCTAACAAATTTAATAAACAGTTTCTTCATAAACCTTTCAAAACCATTGCAAAGTTGAAGTTGTTACTCCACCAAACTACCCACCCGACCTAGAAAACCCCAGATTTTTTTTTTTTATTAACAACTATTAGTAAAATACGATAAAAATATTTACTAGAATCAAGCAGACGCAGTTAATTGGAGGTGTATCTGGTAAATTTCTAAATGTTTGACAGTTATAGATATTAAATATTAGACTTCATAAACTTTTTATTAGCAACAACATTTTATTCAAACTATCAAATGGGTATCAAATATTCAGAAAATATACATATTGAATGTATTAAATTAATTTTTTTCAGAACTTTCACTATCTTTCATAACCAAAATGGATTAACATTTTAAAAATTACATACAATTATAAATATTTCTTACCGGTTTAGGCATTGGAGGTTTTTTAGCATCAGGTGTTTCGGACGGTACCCAAAAACTCGGTAATTGCTTGTCCAAACCATTAGCCATGTTTGAAAGAGTTTTTACATTTTTTTCAGTCTTTCCCTGGGGTTTCATCTTGTAAATATCATTTTGTTTCTTTACCATATTTTCTCTTTTAAGAAAATCATTGACTTTGGATTGCTGTTCGGCTCTGCCCAATTCAGCCAACTCTTCTTCTTCCTTGTGTTTTTGTTTCTCATACTCCTTCAATTTTCGACAGTATTCAGTTTTTTTTGTCACCATGTATTGTAATAAAGCTTCCTTGTCGAACAAATGACCTTCAGGACTATAATATCATAAATTAAGTATGTATTATGCCAAAACCAACATCATAGGACAATTTATGGTTATTGCATAAGATTTACTAGGTAACTTGTAATGATCATTAGGTACTAGTCTGCTGTTGCCCTACCACAAGCCGTATAAATTTTACTGCCTTGCCAAGTGTAAACTGTTTAATACTAAACAATCACATACAAATAAAGAATAGAAGAAACACTATTTTTCGTCAATTACAAAAGACATTTTAGTCATACCGTTAAAATTATTAAAAACTTTCCATACCCAGTCGTAAAGAATAAAACATAAGTTGAACATTTCTAAAAAAAAAGTAGTCAATAGGTCAATTTTATCACACGAACAATATTTTTTCCCAAGTGTTATTAATATCAACCAACATTTCTAGCTACAGGTTACAGCATACAATTAACTACAAACATACTGATTTTAAAAATTCCAGAACTTTTCCATGGTTTCCCTTATCGTTTTAAAATTTCCAAATATTCCAGACTTGTAGCAACCATGCTGTACTTTGGTTTGGGTAGAAAAATAATAATAAAACGTTGCTGTTTCACTGGGACTTCCTAGCTAAGTTACTAAATGACCATTTAGTAACTTCAATTGAAGTCCGGACAACAAATGTCACTAATTGGTCCTTAGTGCAGTACATCACTACACTGACTACACTGACCTAACAACAAACATTGTATCTGACTATGTACGCACAAGACTGGGCGTCAAAATTTACACGCTCTATGGAAAAACAAATTTCGAAAAAGGCAAAAACAGACCAGAAAATTAAAGTCTATTGCACAGCACTCACGAAACAATTGGAGTTCTGCAAGGTTGCAGAGTCAACGAACAGCAGTCAAAGCTCTTTATGGAATCTTTGCCGACGCGTTCGTTCTGGGTTCCGTAGCCGGACTGAGACGCGTCTTTCTGTTTTTCGTGATACGTATATACAGCGCCTGCCGTACAGTTCCTGGCGTGTCTCGTCATTTTAATTGGCTAGAAATCAAAACACGATACATCGAATGTTAAAATTATTCACAATCAAAGGACATTGAAAATTACCAAGCAAAATCCAAATTTCTGTTATTCGAATTGATACCTAAAGTACACTTGTTGAAAGTAGTGTAAGTACTAAGAGATATTTTACAAGACGGTTGAATCCAAATTAATTCGATAAATATTTATACTTTGCAGTTGTACAAGCACAGAACGTGTAAGCAATAATAAAATTCGAAATTTTAATATAATTTGTTTGTTTACACATTAATCTAGATCGTTATCAGTATTTAATCAAATTTGTTGTTGTTTCCTGTTACAGCTGATGTTGTTCATAATAAAAACAGGAAAGAACTTATCGAAATAATGTACGCATTTTTGTTCGTAAAACACAAAATTAAACGAATCAAACATCAAAATTTAATTCTATACACATCACTCGCTTCTGTGATGGTTAAAGTATGTTTTTTATACACTCCAATACAAAGATTAAAACCGAAAGATGCCAACAATTGACTTGGTAGCGAATTTTCTATTGAACAATCTGCTATAAATAATTGTTAACTACTAATATTGTTAACGTAAATATTGACCCATCAACATGAATACTTTGTCGAATACCTGCTCGAAAAAAAGTTGACGTAAAGGGATTATACGATGAAAACAGTAAATGGTTTTTTTTTTTCGCACAAAACACTTTTTCACGGTTACCTATAGTAATTAATATCAACTTGTAATTTTATGAAACGTTCCCCAGTCAGTTCCGAGGTATGTAATATTGTTTTACAACAACGCTCGTGGATAGGTAGCGAATGTTTGCAAAATGTTTTATATTCGACAAATTTTGAACAACAACGAGTATAATGTTATGAAGAACACCATTTTTAATTCGTCTATAACACTGGTTCCCAAACTGGGGGGCGCGCCCCCCTTGGGGGGCGTGTACACATTGCTGGGGAGGCGCAAGCAGTTTTTACGAAAGACAATTTTTATTGATTAAATTTTTTTTATTTTTAAACGTAGAGAAATAAAATTAGTAGACTGGTTCTCTTTATCCGTTCTCGGGTATCAATAATGGATAACCGATAATGACTATAAATAGTTTTATGCTACGTTATCTGTAAATTAATCGGAACGATAAAATGATGTTAGGGAAAATGCTATTAGATTAGTTTAGACTCGATTTAGTTTCGTTTTGCAGTCGCATACTGCACGTAGTGTCGTAGTACGTAGTCGTCGCGAGTGTACATACGTAAAAATAATGGCTCCACAGAAAATAAGATTGTATAACGACGATTATATAAAGGTTGGTTTCACGTTCATTCAAAAGGATGGTATCCAAATGCCACAGTGTGTTATTTGTCACGTTGTGTTAAGTAACGATGCTCTCCGACCAAGTCGACTAGAACGACATTTAACCACAGCTCATCCGATGCTAAAAGAAAAACCTAAAGAGTTTTTTGTTGCTAAAAAAAATTCTTTAAATAAAATGAAACTTGACAGAACCGGAGAATTTCAACAGAATAATGAAAAAATTATTAAAGCTTCATATCACATCGCCTTTATGGTGGCTCAGCAAAAGAAACCACATACATTGGGTGAAACATTAATTAAGCCTAGCATACTTAAAGCCGTTGAAATAGTACTTGGTGAAGAAAGTAAAAGGAAAGTTTCTCAAATATCTCTTTCAGACAATACAATCAAACGACGCATTGATGAATTAGCTTTGGACATACAAAATCAGTTGATTCATAAATTAAAAAATTCCGTATTCTTTGCAATTCAGTGTGATGAATCAACTGATGTGGCCAATTGTTGTCAGCTATTAGTTTACTGCCGTTTTATAAATGAAAAGACTATTGCAGAAGAGCTTATGTTTTCCCAGGCCTTAAGTTCCACCTCAAAAGGCAGTGACGTTTTGTCTGCCATCGATATATTTTTTGATCAGAATGGCCTCTCTTGGAAAAATGTTGTAGGTGTATTTACAGACGGTGCCCCTGCTATGCTAGGATCACGATCGGGTTTTGTGAAGCTTGCAAAAGATAAAAATCCATCAATAATTGGTTCTCATTGTGTAATACACCGCCAAGCCTTAGCTGCAAAAACGCTGCCATTTGAAATTAAAAATGTACTAGAAGTATGTATAAAAATTGTTAATACCATCAAAAGTAGTGCTCTTAATTCACGTCTTTTTAAGATTCTTTGTTCTGAGCTATCAGCCCAACATTCTGTTTTATTATTCCATACCGAGGTTCGTTGGTTATCCAAAGGAAATATGCTTAAGCGTTTGTACGAATTAAAGTCTGAAGTCGAAATAATGCTTTTACAATTAGGAAAAGACGATCTTCGGGAAAATTTTACTGATGAAAATTTCACATTCTACTTCGCATATCTAGCAGATTTTTTTGAGACTATTAATAACCTAAATCTCAAATTACAAGGGAGGAATATAAACGTCATAATCGCGAACGATTCTATCAACTCATTTATAGAAAAGATACAACTGTGGAAACGCCGAGTAAACAAAGAGACTCCTAATTTTTCGTCTTTCCGTCGACTGAACGAACTTCTCTCTGATGAAGAAGAACCATTTTGTCCTACTGGATTGAAAGATATAGTGATTAAACATCTCGACAGTTTGACTGATGAATTCACTCGATATTTTCCAAATTTTTCGAACAAAAGTTGGCAATATATGTTAACAAGTTCTCCATTCAGTACTAACGTAGACACATTGCCAGATATAATTCAAGAACAGGCAATCGAGCTGAAGAACGATTCACGGGCGAAAATTGATTTTAACAGTGGTAGCTCTTTGGAAGAATTTTGGGTAAAATACCAACCTATTTATCCTGAAATTTCAAATGAAGCTTTAAAAGTCCTTGTACAATTTTCATCTACATATTTGTGCGAATCTGGGTTCTCCAGCATGGCAGTTATAAAAAACAAACATAGAAATCGTTTAGATGTCGCATCTGACTTAAGGTGTTCATTATCAAATATTGAGCCGAATATAAAAAAACTGTCCAAGGAAAAGTGTTGTCAGCATTAACATTATTTATTAATTTCATTATGTATTTTTTTATTTACCATTATTATTATTATTATTATTAACATCAATAAAAAAGTAGTCATTCCGAATAATTTAAAGTTTATTTTTAAAGAACACAAAAAAATATGATCAATTTTTTTTCAATTTAAAAAGGGGGGGCGCGAGATTTTTGAAAATATATAAAGGGGGCGTAAATAGAAGAGCTTGGGAACCACTGGTCTATAACAACTAATATTATCCAAAAAAGTATATATAAAAAAAAAACGCGAATTAGGTAGTCATTCAAAACATAACAAATACACACCTGATAAAAGGCTAACTTTTATTCGTAATAATTACAATATAATATTATATTTTTTTGGTAGTAAATAAAGATATTAACTTATGACACGCGTCATATTCCATGAAAAAAACCAAACAAATTACGAGTATTTACAAAATCGATTTTATGCAAATAATTTATATCAGTTTTACAATATCGTGTACGATATTTCTGCAACATTAATAATTAGTCTTATACTTTTTGATTTCAATCATTATAACGTGTATGTTGGGCAACTGTGCTTTGTTCGGGGGCAACAGGGCCCTTTGAAATCTGTGATAGTAATCGATGAACTGCGAAAACGCCAACTGCAAGAGAGAAGCTCCCGTGGTCAGATTGGGGAACGAGGGCAATATTTCTTTGTTGATCTCTTCGAGCGACATCTTCCAGGTGGACGTAAACGTTTTGGCCAGTCCCAGTTGTCTGGAACCCGCGTCCGTGTCTCGGCCGTTCTCCGCGTCCGCGACGAATTCCATCATGCCGCCAAAATACACGTGGAGCACTTCGTCCACGTAATCTTTACTTCTAGCCGACAGCTCTTCCTTGAACCTGTCCACCTCGAACGACGCACCGTCTCTGACGCGTTCCATCATCGTCCTCAGCACTAGATCATAATTGTTAATCAGAAATATCAGACGGTCTTTGCGAGCGCTGAACGCGGACGCGAGCCGCAAAACGAACCCCGACACCTCTTCGGTCAAACAGCAGATCAGTTCCGGCTCGCACTTGTGGTCTTCGCCGAACGACACTATGGCCGATACGAGTTCGGCGTACCGTCTCATGACGAAATGAGGCTTTTTCTCTCTGTTGAACTTGGCGACGTCGTAATCTTTAACGCTCTGGATGTGCCGTCTGAGTATGAATCGAAATCTGGTGCCGATCATCGCGAGCATGGTGTCCCAGTACTGCGCGAGCACGGGCACCAGGCGGTCTTGACAGACGGCCTGGTAGCGCATGCACAACTGGCCGCACAAGAACAGTGCCAGCGCGTCGTAACAGTCGTTCACGAAATTCTCCAAATGTTTGACCAACAGTCCCAGCGTTTTGCCCATGATCTGAGAGAACAGGCCCTGGCCGGTGGGCTGATCGACTTTGAAAAACTCGCAATCGAACTTGTACTCCCTGCAGGCGTTGTCCACGAGTGCGTACTGGACCGATCTGAACAGCGTCTCGAAAGAGACGTTCGTCAAGTTGTTCTGGTGCGGTATGATTATCGGACTGTCGACCTCGCCGAGGACGGCCGCTCGGTTCCCGATCGTGAACACCGTGTTCTTTTTTATGGACTTTTGAAACAGCGACCGCGACGCGGCGTCCTCCACCGCGAGCAGATCGTCCTTGGTGGCGGCCTCTTCGAACTGGAACTTCTGCAGATAGCTCAGGTACGATTTGAAGTACGTGTAGTACACTTTGCTCAGGGCGTCCACGTAATCGGCGAGCACCTCGTGGGCGGACACCGCGTCGTGGTTCTGCAGGAACTCGAACAGGAACTTGTACTCGAACAGGGTGTTCTGCGGTATGTGGTAGTTGGTCGCGGGCTTCTTGAACTTGCCGATCTGTTCCAGCACGAAGTGCCTGATCTTGGTCAGCGCCGCGATCTTCAGCTTGTCGATCACGTCCTTCACGTCGTTTTGCGACCGCACGTCCTTGAAGTTCTGCTCGTCCACGAACAGTATCTTGTAGTTGAGCACGGACAGGTGCGCGGAAAACTGGTCGTCGGTCACCGGGCGCGTCGTTATGGCCGCGATCAGCGCCTCGGACACGATCACGTCCTCGATAAACTGCCGCATCAGCCCCTTGACGGACTGCCGGTTGCACAGCTGCTGCGTCATGAATATGGACCGCTGCTGCAGCCTGGTGATCTCGTCGGTGATGTTCTGCAGTTCCTCCTGGAACGCGTACAGCACGGACTCGGTGTGCTCCAGCACGCCCTCGCAGTCGTTCAGGTGTTTGTGCAGCGCGACGATCTGCTCGCCGGACCCGATGTACTTGTCCACGGCGACGTTCTCGTGATGTTTCAGCGCCGATTCGATCTGCCGCGAGTAATCGCGCAGATCCGTTTCCGTTTTCAGGATCTGGCTCAGAACGGTGTCGTCCAGTTCGATGTACTTCCGGTCCATCGCCTACGGACGATCGAACACTTTTACCGGGTGTACGACAGTTTTTTTTTTTCACCTACCCGCTTACCGACATCAAAAATAAAAACGAGTCAGTTTTTTCCGTGGACAATATTTTGTTTACAATAGGAGCTGCACAAGCTGCACATATTTTGTTTTTCAACAATATTATGACGTATGAAAAATTCAAAATTAATGAGTGATAGCGCTGTTTTATCGTAGAAATACGATATCGTTATCAAGTTCACAGCTGATATTATAATATTATAACAAAAATCGTCAATCGTGTATTATCATTGTTTAATGTTGTTTTTGGTTTTTCAATTTTGTTCTTTAAATTTTTGATTTTTATACTGATCAAATGTTTTTCGACCTCCAAATCCTTTTCATCCTCAACTAATATGCGTTTCGTCATTTTTCTTAGCCACACTATTCAGATCCGGGTATCCGGGTACTCAATTTATGCATTTTTTCAACATCTTTCTTTTATGATTTTTATTTTTTAACCGTGATCTGTATTTTCTTGTATTCTTGCCTCGTGTCTTGTAGAATTTTCATCTCTGAAAATGATTATTCTTCTTTTAGGTTTTTCACCATCTTCCTTTTAAATTCTGAACAATCTAAACTGAGAAACAAAGTGTAAATAACCAGTAAAATGAGCCATCGTTGATGATGTCACTACAAAATGATGCATTTATAACTAAACGTACTTGACTCTAGTCAACAAACGATAATTACATCACAATTATAATTGAATATCTACATGTATTCATTGTTTAATTTACACTTGTATTATTAAAATCAAATCAAAATTTGCATTAAACATTAAAGAATATCTTTGTGGTGGTCCTATCCAGTTAATAAATTTAAATATATCTAACTAAAAATAGAAAAAACCGTAACAAAGTTGAAAATAATAAGTCAGTACTAAAAGCAATTGTATTTTGTGAATTAAATAATTTAACAATTTGCATAACTAATTATTTACAATAAGCATATTATTACAAAATAAAATATAATACCTCTATAAAAATTTTCACTGCACATGACTACATACATAATAATACACATATACATAATTGAATTTATAAATATTATAATGAAATAATAATAATAATCGACATTTCAACTTTGGTCGTTAAAACATTATTAAATTTTTTTTTTTTTTTGATAAATTAATGCTGGTAAGTCATGATTTTTTTTTTTTTTCAATGTACTTTAGCATATCTTTATGAATTTCTCCATTAGGTGAACACTTAAATATTGGTTTAACTTTAGTACAACGTTTGTTTGTTTTTGATAAATCAACGAAACTCTTTTGAGTACAAATTGATGATGCATCTTGAACTTTTGGTAATTTATTTTTTACTAGCACGCGATCGTCTTCATCTTTGGATGATGTTAAAGCCACACAATTTACTGAATTTGAAACTTTAGGTTGAACTGAAATATTATTAAGTGTCAATTTAGATTTCCCTGTCGTCAAAGTGTTATGTGATGAGGTAAGTTTAAATTTTTTATTCAAGCTTTCACTATGTATTTGCAATGATTCATTTTTCTTTTCAGATGATATTTTGCGTTTTAAACTCATTTTTGAAATATTGTTGGAATTTTTGCTATGAGTGGGATAAAAAGAAAATTTTATCCCATCGGTAGTCGAATCACAATTTGTAAAACTTACACATTTTAAAACATCTGGGTTACATTTAGTAAACCCAATCATTTTATTATTACGTGTCCGACGGTCAATATCAATTAATGGTTTAACTTTTAACATTAATTTGTCACACATGGATCTAAAAGAATTTAACTCAGAAACTTGTTCTTCTGACAATTCTGTGCCATGGTTTGATGTCTTGGGACTTTGAGATTCATGTAATGTTTCAGAGTTTTGATCAAGATCGATTGTACCAAATGTTGCGTTATGCGTGAAACTTTTAATTTTACTTACATTTTCTCCATTTTTATCGCTTTCGATAAAATCATTTAGTTTAAAGAACACAGGCGAAGAATTATCATCTGAACTCATTACTTCAACCATTTCTATTGTAGGCGTCTCGGATTGTCTGTGCGACGACTTTACATTTTGAATTTTAGTTTCATCATTTTGATCTTGTTTTGACAATTCAGCATCTTTATTTGATGTCTTGCTACCTTGAGTTTCATCTAATATTTCAAAGTCTTGATCAAGATCAATTGTACCACATTTAGTGTTACATGTTGAATTTTTTGTTTTATCCAAAGTTTTTCCATTCTCAATACTTAGTTGAACATTTTTTGAATTACTCGATAGAGGAGAAGAAAAAACTAATATATCATTTGAATCCATATTTTTTATAGAAGTATGGTGTTGACTATGAGATGGTTTTAAATTTTGAAATTGAGTTTTACTTAATGTCTCAGAATCTTGAGTAAGATCAACTGTACACATTTTAGAGTTACACTTTGAATTTTTTGTTTTATCAAAAGTTTTTCCATTTTCAATACTTAGTTGAACATTTTTTGGACTACTAGATTGAGAAGAAGAAAGTTCTATTACATCTGAATTTATATTTTCAACAATATCTTTTTTAGAAGTATCAAAATGTGTATGAGACTCTTCCAAAGTTCGAGTAATTATGTCCAAATTTAATTCCATAAATTCTTGAGTATTCATTTGCGAAATATCTAATGGTAAAATAAGGTTTTTATTTTTATTCGCTATTTCCAAAATTAGTTTTTCATCTTCACTATCCAAAATGTTATTGTCCAAATCGTTTTTCTTTATTAAATTCAAAATCATTTCAGACTGATTTTTTTTACTCGTGGCCTGTGAAACAAAACTTTTTTTACAGGTTTCAACTGATTTATTATCTTCAATACAGTTGGTATTTTTTAATGTGTTAGATGTTT
>CM029362.1:10334629-10434481 GCA_017140985.1 Hormaphis cornu
TATATATATATATATATATATATATATATATATATATATATTGTGTGCACTAGCATGGTCAAAAAGACGAGTGCTGGGTTGGGAAAGTGTCATAAATAAAAAAAATTAAAAATGAACATCAAGTATCGGTTTTTTAATTGTTTCTAAAAACGTTTGGACCAACAATTTTTGGCACTTTAACTATCAATAAAATACAATATTAGAGCAAGGTGTAAATTGTTAAAAAAAATTATACCTGACGTTGTACTGTATCTGATTCATGTGGAATTAGTTTACAAAATCGATCTAAATATGCAGGTTGATTTTTTGGAATAAATCCTATCAAATCTTTTCTGTCTGGTATACTCAGTAAAACCAAAATTTTTGAATCACAATTGGGTGAAGTTGGAGCGCTATTATTTAAATAAACATAACCACACTAAAAATAACACAGTTAAAAATTACAATTACAATGAGTTAATGTAGAAAATTAAGTCATAAAGAATAATACATTTAATATTACATATAAGAAAACTTACATATCCACTAGTCAAATATTTTGTTAATGACTCTAATGCTTTACACGGTGTAGGAGTAAAAAAAACTTTGTTTGAGTCTTCTAAGTATTCAACGCCAATATTTTCAGTATCATTAACCATGGGTATCAGTTGCATAATCAATTTTTCTGGCCAGGATTCCGCTTTTCTGAAAAATGTATGCTAATATGTAAAAAAACTGAACCTGTTTAGAGTTTCAAGTTCTAAATCACAGTTTTATTTCTTCATTTTTTACGCTAACAGAAACTATACAAGGAACTGTTCTTATTTGTTTTTCCTCGGATTTTTCACCGAGTAATTTTATTACTTCTTTCCATTCTAATATTCCTTTCCAAATAGTTTGGTGCTCAGGTCCATTCTAGAAAAAAATTATGTATTACATTACATTTCTAAGCGGATTTAACAATTGGTAAAATTACTAGTTGCTGCAGCTGCTGATGAACTAGCAATTGTTGAACTTGCTGTTGCTCAACTTCTTGTTGTGAAGCCACTAAAAACGAAAATGAATAATTAGAAATATTTTGAGTACTTCATTTATATAATATATATATATATTATGATCTAGTTTTTCAAACTGAATAGGAGTTATTTTCAACTACAAATAAAGCAAATCATTTTTATACTCACAGATAAATGTGTTTGATTATTAAAACAGGTAGTAAAAATTATTTAAAATGCTTATTTTAAAAATCAAGAACAGACTTTAAACAATTGTATCTTTTACACAACTTAAAAGTATTTATTTAATTTTACTCAGTCTATAGACTTCATACAAAAACTCTATACTCTGTCCAGTGAAAGAACGTGCAGATTTTGGAAGTATAGAATTGTAGACTGACAGCCGAGCAATCGCCGAGGTTCCTCTTTAAACATACCAAAATGAGTTGAATACAATTCGGGAGGATAGGGATTTCGACTTTAGTAATCGCTCGGCTATCAACCTGCATGCAAACACATTTTCTCACTATACATAGTATGCCTAATGCGAACAGAAAAATATGGTAACGCCTAATGGCAAATTAACGTTTTGTCATAAAATACTGATACGTTATACCTAATATCAAGCTATAATAATTCTTCCAAGAGGAAAGAAGAACAGCATTAGTATGGGTCCATATCTACTAAATTAAATTTTTTTGGAATCCAATTATTCAAATCAATAATATACAATTAATTAATACAACTAATACTAATACCCTGTTATGAGCACGCTAAATAACTAACATAAAACAAAAAAGTAACTAACTAAACGTTCCAACAGTTGTAAGACGGAACAGACAAAAACTTCCGACGCATTAATCGTTTGTAGCCAATGTTTTAACCACTGGGATGGGTATTATCTAGTTAATTAAACTTGGATAGATGCAACCATTAGCATTTTTACAAAAACAATAGTATAGTTTTCTTACCGGCGTTATTAGACATTTTGATTTTTTGTTTTCGTTCAAAATAAGTAGGCGAGATTGAAAAACGGTATATTTTTTTAATATAAATTTAATTTATGTAGCACTATAGAATTAATACAAAACGCGTTCTACGTTCACGATTTAAGAATATTATTCGTCTCATTTTTCGGCATTTTTAAAAGACGATTATTATTTTCAAATTTTTGTTTTCCGTTATTGTTTGAACAATGGACCGAGCGTTTTGGATGAATACCGAAAGGATGAACGATTATTTATTTTCTGCACCATGTTGAGAATCAATCTGTCGTGATAGCGGAATAGCCAATTCCTGATAATAGTATTTTACTGTTTACATTTCGGACTCGTTTCGGAAGTTTTATAGTTTTATGCATCTGTGGTTTTTGCATTTCGTTTTTTTACCATTTTCTACCTACTATTTCTTTACAGTTTTATCACGACGGCCGCCGTCCTTTATACGCGAAACGTTTGTCACCCCTTACCGGCAACCATTTTCTCGACCCGGATTTTTATAAGTATCTTACATTTTTTTCTGCCATCACGTTTTGCCGACTGATTTTCGTTGAACGAACAACAATAACGGACGCCTAAATAATTTTTGTGCGAAACGTAAAATTACGACTTATCACCACGTACGTTTTTGATGTTCGAAATTTATTATAATTTTTTTTTCCAAACCCCTAGGCACCAATGGCCGCGACACGGGAACGCCGTTCGAACGCGGGCAGCAAGTTGGCGCGTTTGTTGGACGAAGAAGAAGACGTGGACGACTTCTATAAAACTACTTACGGCGGTTTCAACGAAGAAGAGGAGGACAACGATTTCCAGTTTGTCGACGAAGACGCGCCGGACGAAGTGGATTCCGATTTCAGCATCGACGAATACGACGAAGTGATATCCGACGACGGAGACGAAGAAAAAGCGCAAAAAAAAGTAAACAGGTAGTCCAACACGGTTAGTCGTTTCGAGTAGATAGATTGACCTTGTTAAGAGATTAACTGGATTTAAACGGTTTGGCATGATTTAGGAATATTTTCCGACAGACTACTACAAAGCAGCAATTTTCAAATCGATAAAACTATTTATTTTCTTGGAAGTTGTCTATATTTTAATTTTTAAGTAATTACATTATCAATGTCGAGGAATCTAGATATTATGTAAACTATATTACCGGTTACTCTGAAATTTTGATTATTTAGATTTTAAAACTACTTATTTGATTTTGAGTAAAAGTAGAATTATAGAAACATAAAGTGCACGTATAGACTAGATTGGCGTGAGAACAAAATCATCACTGTACGAGGGTTTTTCTAGATTTTAATACAATTTTTGCATAATATGTATTTCAACTTACCTCCGTGGTCTTAAATTAAATACGAAAAATTTAAGTAAATATTTTGTTGTAGGTATGTACTTGCTACCTACTTATTTTTAACCTATTATTATAATGGTTTTAAATTATTTACATTGATTAAAAAAGAGGCAATAATAGCTCGTATTGGCAAGATATTAATTTAAGTATCAATATGTTTTGATTTTACTACTATGTTGATGATAAACTTTACTTGTTTGTTTAATTTTTACATAATAAATTTATCCAGTTCATTTGTTTTATAGATACCAGGAACCCAAAGCGCCAAAACCTGTCGAACAACAACAAGAGCCTAAGAGGAAACGTTCTAGAACAGAAAAGCTAGTCGTCGTACCCGAGACGTCCTATGAACGAAAGTCAATACGTCAATCAACGGCAGTAAAATCTCAAGAGACGATTGAACGTATCAAAGAACGTGACAGTAAAATCAAACGGAATAAACCGTTACTCCCAGAACAAATGCCCTCGCAGGAAGAACTATTGGAGGAAGCAAAACTCACGGAGGAAGAGAACTTAAAATCATTAGAGAAATTTGAGAAATTGGAGTTGGCCCGAAAACAAACTCGGGCCAAACCTCGCGTGGCGTTATTAAACTCTGTAAAGTTTCTGAGTAAAGCGTACCCTCTGTCAAACGATAATGACTACACCGTAAATATTGAGACCGATGAACCGAAACAGGTGAATCAAGAGTATTGTGAACGCACTACAATTACGGTAAACGAACCACATGAATACGAACGCATGTTCTCCTCCAAAGTCGCCAAGCCGCCCAGAAGGGCCTCCAGACGATGTGTGTTCACCGACGGCTATGCCAGATACAGAGATCCCTTAACCGGTCACCCTTACAAAAACCAAAAGATATTTTCAATTTTAAGGACTGTATATTCAATGCATTTAGACGAAGCATTTAGTAAAAAGTAAAATAACATTCTTTGACCTTCAAAGTTAAATATTTATGTTTAAAATTGTAATCACTACTAACGTTACAATACATACTTTTTTGTTCATCGACTTTTGTTAAAATATATTTATAATTCATCTTGTCTTGTAATTGAATGACTTATTTGTAGTAAAAAATTATGATTATAATTATTGAATGCAATGTATTTGATTCCTATGTGTTTGTTACGGTTATTAAAAATGGTTGACGTTTTATTACTATTTTTTAATATTAGTTACATGCAAAAAATAAGTTACAAATATTTTTTAAAAATCTTACTTAAATGGAATTTCGATTGTTATGGCATTTATAAATAAAAATAAATTGTTGAAATTTGATATCAAACTCGGATTAAAAAAACGTTCAATTTTTTGTACATTTAGGTTTTAATGATATTATATCCGTTAAATACCAATGAGTATAAACAACAAATTAAAACAAAATTATTTATAGTTTTTTTGTTACAAATGTAACATTTCTTGATTTTCTCTTTTTTTTTTTATCATTTATTACAAGTTTTTGTAAAAAATCACATAAACATTTTTACTTTTCTCAGTTTGATTTAATTTTGGTATATAGGTGGAGTTTATACTTTTGTTTTAAAGCGTGCTATGATGAAAAGGTAATTGATAAAAAAAATCATGCAAGACCCTAAAAAAAAAAAAATAACATTACAAATGTCTTGACTTTTCCAGAAAAAAATTTGAACAAAAAAAATTTAATTTTATTGTAGCATATTAATAATTATTGAAAAGATATTTTCCCCGGAGATAATTTTTATGTTTCAGAATTATAAATACTTTATTTTTTAACAAAATGTACAGGAATAATTATCATTAAATAATATGTAAATCACACTTTCCATTTAATCGTCGTTTGATTTTTTCGCGCATGGACACCATATAAGGAATTTACACAACGCCACAACAAGAAGTCGTAAATAAAATATTTATATGTATTTTTTTTAACTAATAATAATAATAATAATATTTATGGTTATAATAGTTAAATGTAAATAACAGAATTCTGTTGAAAAATATTATATAAATGTAAAACGCGTGTGCCGGACGGTTGTTTTTTACAATATCGGATACAAGACAACATTCCTTACTTACATAACAATATTCAAATATTATTTTTTTATTATTAACGGGTATCAACGATTTGGTCAAATTTTCTTAAGTTGAAAATTTGACAAATACTTTGTACCTTTATAATAAGTAATTATATGTTTTTTGTAACAATACTTAATAAGTTGTACACTACCGCCGTCATCCGTTTGCTCAACTTGTCTAAATAATGATGACGATGATGACAATAGTATTAATAATAATTATATATCCCCATACCTTCAATTATTTACAAAAAAAAAAAAAAAAAAATTAAAGATAAGTACACAAACTATTAAACCGTGACATAAATCTAAGTACTTAACATATTATGAATAACGTATAATTTTATACAGAGCTATTTGTATATTTTGATTCTGTATTTTTGAAGTAAACGTTCTGAATAACGACATCTTTGTTACCGCATAGTCAATAACAATAGCATTTTACACTAATAAAGAAAATATAATAAGCGTGAATACAAACAAAACATATCGATTCGCTAACTTTTAACTAGGTAAACATTTAAAATAAACTTTGAAAAAAAAAAACAAGACACATAACCTAACCATTATAATACAGCAAATTATAATAATGAAAACGTATACTCGGTACAAACCCACGCAAAGTATTATCGTAAAGTAGAGATGTACCCAGGATACACGCGGGTTGACGTCGAATTTATTTTGATTTTAAATATTTTATTTATAAAATTGAAAAACAAAAAAGTACCGAAGTAACTGGTGTCGAAAATTTCAATGTTAAGGCCATGGAAAAATGAGTGCATACTTATTCTGGCTTAGCACGTTAGCTATAAATCATTAAAAAAAAAAAAAAAAGAATGAAACATAGGCGTTACTTATTTCCGACTCAAATATTATAAAAAGTTGGGTGGTTATTTTTTTTTTAATACGATTAATAAATGATCAGCTAAAACTAATTTTTGAATATTTTTCAGTAGCGCATATTTTTTTTGGTTTCATGTGTGTGACCTTATATAGTAATATTATAGTATGAAATTTTTATGTATTTTTCAGAAAATTTAATGTACTTACATTTATTATTCCTACGCTAATGTTATCACTCGGACGGGATTCAATGGATTTTGAACAAACACGAATAATACAAAAAACGCGTTTTACAAAAAAAATATCAAATAAAACTAATAACTATTGTTCCGTCATAATATACACGGTTTTTTTTTTTTAAGATTATAGAGCGTTACAGACTAAAAAAACTACTGTCCAATTCGAAGCCTTCGTAACACATTATTATTATTTATACTTACAAACTTGGGCCGCAGAAAGTCCTATACATTTCAATACGAATTGACGTAAAAAAATCGCGTGTATAAAAAATATATATATATTAGTACATAATATGACGGATGTAGCTGAATTTTTCAACACATTCAAAATATTGATCGTAATTTTACGTTACTTTTTCAATTAATAATATAAAAAACGCGTAAATAATACAATATCGTCTATATGTACATGTTATATATTGTAATTAAAGTAATTAAAATGTTTTGCTCGAATTAACTAAGCGCGAGTCGAACGATTCTCCGACGGACGCGCAGTAAATTCGCATAAAACGTAAAAACATTAGTCGTTATTTTTTGTTTTTCTATTTTCGTGCGTATATAAAACAGCGAATACCGTTTCGAAATACCCCGTGTGTTTCGTTAAATTC
This sequence comes from Hormaphis cornu, assembly GCA_017140985.1. Classification (NCBI taxonomy): domain Eukaryota; kingdom Metazoa; phylum Arthropoda; class Insecta; order Hemiptera; family Hormaphididae; genus Hormaphis; species Hormaphis cornu. Next base: position 10,341,706 of record CM029362.1, read on the forward strand.
TGCAAACGTGCTGGAACAAACCAAGATAGTAGAGTTCCTACCGCGAATTGTCAAAATTTTAACACGGTTTGAACAAAAAAAAAAATCTTTACAAATATAATACCTATTTATTTATAACTTAAAAATATGTTATTAAATATTTTACGAAAAAAAAAAAAAATCTGCAGTTATGTTTTGCTGGTAGATTGAGCAATAATATATATATATTGTTATTTTTTTATTTTGGTTTATTCTGCAAGTATATATTACGTTCTTTAGAGTCGTATAAAAAAATGTAAAGCAAAATCGTATACGCCGATGACGTATATCTTTAGTAATTTTAATAACATATAAACAAAACGTATAGTATAGTATAGTATCGTTTATGTACGAAATAATAAAATAAAAAATTTTCTTTTTATTCCGAGTCGATCGTCGCGGAGGACTCTCACAAGATCTTTGGCGCCGACCGATCGTTGGTGTTGGTTTTTCGCAGTTTGATCGTCGCGAACACGTTTGCTCTGAAATAAAAACGCGTAAACTCTCAACAGAAATATTTATAGAGACATTCGGGTACACAAAAATGGTTTTTTGTGATAACTGATTTTTCTTTTTTTTTTTGTATTTCGTCCAGGTACTCGTCGTATTAACTCGTCAAAAGTTTGAAACGTTTAGGTACGAAAATTGTATCTGTATTTTAAGTCGAGTTAATTAATTTTTTGTTTTTCGATTAACACTGAACGAGTTAAAAAAAAAATAGTTGGTTGTCAACTTGACCAGCCTTGTTTTTTTTGTACATAGGTACCTATTATTGACAAAAGCTCTGGTATAACCAAAAAAAAAAAAAAAAAACGAAAATATTTTATATTATAATTTTTTTTTTTTCTACCATTCACTGCGAACAAATAAATACCTAAAGTCCGCAATAACACAACAGCTGTACAACTGCGGTAATCAGTTTTGCGTGAGCTCGTGAATTTCGGATCAAAAAAAAAACGTACAAAGTAGACGATTTTTCCATTTCTTTTTGCCGTTTCGAATCGTTAACTCCACTCGGACGAAAGTGAAATAATAATACCAACACAATACCGTTAAAGATTTCCAAATATGATTTCCGCGTTTCTTCATACGGCCGTTCATAATACATTTCGGGGAGATTTAAATACGTTTTTGGCACTATCTCTGTATCGTTGTCTAAATATGTATAGTGAAGTTCAAACGCGAAAAGCGAGTGTTGAAAAAAAATTTTAACAAAAAACCCAAAACCGACTTCAAAAACAAAAAAAAAAAAAATATAAAATAATTAAATGAAAATGTCTTTCAAAGTATTTATAATACAACATACATATTATACAAGTGTTTAATTATTTTATACTTTTTACTCCAAAAAAAAAAAAGTGATAACATTTTTTTTTTTTTTTTTCGATTGTTTTGTACTTTTTAGCGTTTTTGAAGTCGATTTTTGTGTTAAACAAAATATCGTTTTTCGTCTCATCATTTTTAGTGGAATGCGATTACTTCCTGTGTACTCGCATACCGTCTCTTAGAGGTGATACACCTATTGTTTTTTTCAAATGTAACGAGACCGCTTCCAGAGTATAACGTATATAATAATCTTGCAAAAAAATTTTCTAAATCCGTCCACGATTGACGACGGATAAATCGATGAACATAGAAAAAAAATACCCACAGGTTAGAGCATAGAACCTTTTGAAGTCGGTCAAAAAACAAACCACGATCGTACACATTCCGTGAATCGATTTTTATTTTAACGCTTCGAAAATACCCGTCGTCCAATGTGTACACAGCCGGTTAGGGATTGTAACTTCTCTTTAGGTTCGGCAATATATTTTTTTTTTCCAAACAAATTTTCTATTCGACTATGCAAGTTACACGCTGCTATTCACGCGTTTTTAAACGATAAACCCGTTTCACTCCGCGATTCGGTTTGAAGTGAGCCGCCAAAACGTAGTATATTTTAAACGACAAACAAAATAATTGGCCGGAATACCTACTATTTACTATTGCCGAGCTGAACTACTCCTCTAAACTAATACGTACACGACTAATTACAACACGGCTGGTTGTATAACAACTCAGAAAACTATACCGTCTCGGACATAATTAACAGTAATTGCGTTAATTCGGAGTTCTGTTTGATCATAAGTTCGTATCGGGCAACAAAGTAGGTCGGGTTAGTCTCGTCGCTGACCGCATTCATCGAGTTCGGTGTGTGACGCACCACCTCAACCGAATTACGAACACTACGGAGTAAGCACCCTCGATAATTATTCGTAAACAGTTCCGTCGAAGATGAACGGAGTTAAAAAATAATCACGAATTGTTTCTTGGAAGTTTTCTATAGTTTTAGACAGGGATATCTATAGTTTTTTTTTTGTTGCGTATAGTTATAATTTTAAGGTTAAACTCATCGAGAAGACCGGCCGCAGCAGAATTACGGTAGATGGGGGGGAAAAAACCGAAATTTTCGAGCTTCTCTAGTGTGCACGGAGAGCCACCATCCCAAGACGACCCGGATTCTTTTGAAAAAGTCGAAGAATATAATACTACGTAAGAATACTGCTCAGTACAATGAACAATCGCGAGACGGGCGTGTGGATGACAAAGGCAGCTGCACTGTCCCCGGAATTCCTCAAGCTCCAAAATGTTTTCTGCGAGATATCGAAATCAAGGCGCAATACGCAGCAATACATTCCATACTCGTGTGGAACCTTCGAAAACGGAGTACGCGGACAAATCGCCGGGGAAATGAGTTCAACAAGAGAGAGCACCATATAAAACACAGTTCCGCAGAGTGAAAAAAGGTAGCCGCGGGGGACGTGTCATGAGACCCCGGAGAGAAACCGTCAAATAGAAGTTATGGAAATAGGGAAGACCTCGAGGCGCATAATACGATCGCGTCTAATTAAAGTCTCCGGAAGTATGGACTGAAATTTACTCATCGAGGTGGTGATAACGCAATGGAGTTGTGCATTCTAGTGGAGCAGAAAGAGAGACGTCCCGGGAGGTAGAAATTGTTCGCGAAGGGTGTACGAAATTCAGAAAATTCCAAGGGGGCATTCTTAACAAATCACAGGAAACGCTGCATGGAGACCCCGGGAAGTCTGACGTGGGTACGAGGAGATTAACAAAAAAAATTTGTGAATATAAGACGACCATTTTTCGACCCGAGTGTATGACATTACGTGTACTCTCGGAGAGTGCTGCGGTTAGGTCGCCTCGGGACCCAGCGGGTCCATCGCGGGTTCCCGGAAAACTTCAGTAGGTTACCTTTCGCGTGGGCGGAACCACTCTCTTCTGGTTACTTCTTGCGCTTCTCTCCCCACGAGTCGAACCATCCGTCGTTGCCGCCGTTGCCCGTCGCGTTCACGTACTTGAACGTCTGCAGCTTGGAGCTTTCGAACCGCAGGTCCGCGTCCGAGTCGTGGCGGCGGTGGTGCTGCTGACCGCCATCGTCACCTCTGACCGCGGCGGCGGACGACGGCGGAGGCGGTGGAGGCGGCGGAGGCGGCAGCAGCGCCGACGAGCCGACGACGCCTCCGGAGGCCGCGTGCTGTTGTTTGATCAGTCGGGTCCTGGGCAAGAGGCTGCCCGCGGGCGTCCTACCAGCGTCCTTAACCGTCTGCAGATGATCGTCCACCACGATGCACGATTCGGAGTCGTCGCCGCCTCCGCCAAAACTCGACGAGGACGATCGCCCGCTTCCGCTGTCCCGGTCGTCGTCCGCGCCGCGGCGGTTCCGTCCGTTGTTGTTGTAACCGCGCCGCACGGTCGACGATCCGCCGCCGTTCATGATCGTCTGGCTGTCGTCGTCGTCCGCCGCCGCCGCCGCGATGTCAATGTCGCGGCACGCTATCGTGAACTTTTTGTTGGCCACCGGCGTGCCGGTGGACGACTTGCCGCCGCCGCCGCCGCCGCCGTGCTGCTGCTGCTCTTCCGCGGCGTTCACGTCCACCAGCGACCGGTGCCTCCACATGGACATGCCGGTCAGCACTTCGTCGCCGGACTTTTTGAACTTCCACATGGACTTGGTCCGCTTCACCTTCTTGTCGGCCTGCGACGCGCCGCCGTCGTCGTCCTGCGCGTCGTCGAACGCGGTCGGCGGCTGCCCGAAGTGATGCGTCCGCGTCGGGTGGCCGGCGAGCGACGCGCCGCCGGCGGACAGGTGGCCGACGCTGGAGCTGTGCCGCAACGACGACGGCCCGGTGTTCCGCCTGCCGGTCGCGTTCGAGCCGCCGTAATAAGACGACTTCATCGTGCCGGCGGCCATCATCGTCGTCGTCGCGCTCGTCGGCCGGTGCCGCTGCTGCGGACTTTGCGAGTGGCGGCCACCGTCTCTGGTCCGGCCGCGGCGGTTCGTTCTGCGGCGCAAACACATTCGTCGTGAACCAAGCAATTGTCATCGTGCCAAGCAATCACGAGCAACCGCCGGCCGCGGGGGTTAGTATGTTACATTATGCACTTCGCGAGACGACGGTTTTTTTTCTCGGGTGCCTCTTCACCGCCACCGGTTAATTGGTTATTGTTTTAATCGTAATACACCGTCTATATTATCTACTATATTATCGCGTTTGTTACAGCACAGTAATAATGTACAATCGTTGATTCATAGAGCTCGGATCTTAACGAGTAGTAATAAAATACAAAAAAAACGCGCTTTTGATAACGACAAAATATCCGGTACGAATACAACATATATGCGGACGGCCAGATACGCGTTTTTTCGGTAATTTTTTTTGTGACTCGAATACGGAAAAAATACAATTGACGCAGATCAAAACACTACGATGTATTTTCGAATTCAAACGATCCGTCGTACTAAATAAAACGTGATATTTTACTGTGTATTTTTTTTAACAAGTATACCGCATATACGTTAACATCCGAGCTCTACACACTCGTCATGTTGTGCGCGTAAACAAAGCAGCAAAAACCGATGTCCTTTATTTTTCTTCTCATTATTTTATTTATTGTTTCGAGACGTGTTAGAGATGCAATAAGCGCATACGACAATACGATATATTATGTTGCTGCTTTTCGGCCACTCGTTCAGCTTATCATACAACAACAACGACAAAGTCGTTATAAACGTATCGTGAATTTCTACGTTATATTTTACATTACAGATTTCGGATGGTTCGTCCTGATTAGTTTGAATCGAGCGCGGGAACGAGGTTGTCATGGCCAGCGCCAGAGAATCGTATTCTAACATGACGGTTTAATTCGGTTTTTACTGTGCGAAAAATATAAATTACAAATTGCGGTCAGCTGACGGGTTATAAACTAGACGCGATTGAAACTTTTTAATTATCTTTAAAAAAAAAAAAAAAATACAAACAATTTGTATTATATGATTTATAGGTACACAAGTTCTATACACACTTCAAACCGAACGTAGGTGGAAAAATATTACGTTTTTAAAAATATTTTAAAATTACAGACCAGCGCGAGGTACAATCACGGCGAATTTTTTTTTGTATTATACGCGCTAACTGTACGGTTAAACAAATAATAGCTTAAAACCGATCGTTGTGTGGAACCGAACCGGAAAGAACCCCCGCGATAGAGACAAAAGTGGTAAAACAGACAATACAAATAAAGGCCTGACTAAAATTAGTAGAATTAAATAGATTTCGGACACCGCAAAGGAAGAAGTTCATATAGTGCGTAGGTGGTAATAATAGTTAAATATCCGTTTTACTACCAAACACCGTATTAGAAACAGTACACGAAGCACGTCTTATTATTTACACACAATCGACGTTATCATTTGACAGACGCAGTAACGAAGGAGGATGCAAAAATCGTGCCAAAAACCATCACCGCCAATTATTTATAAACAAAAATCGATACATCATATTATATACATCGAGTGTTTCATGCGAGTAACAAAATTAACAATATACGGATTAATATTACAATAGGACGATATCAAGGGTTGGCCAAGGGGACTTTCTCACAAACATTTCTAAGACGACGTTTCTTTAAAAGTTATCGATTTCGTCTTTAGGTACACTGCAGTAGTTGTTTGCCAAAGATAGAGGTTTTTTTCATAATTCTGAGCGTCAGTCAGTCAGTGGTTTTACAAAGGTCAGCTTATTTTTAAAAAAAAAATTTTTTTATACACTGCTAACAAAATTTCTACCAGAAAGAGGAGTCTCGACGGCTACATGCGTTTGTAGATTTTGAGGTTAATAAATTTTCGGCATTTTGACGTGAACAATTTGAACACAACATCAGTCGCACGTTAATGTAACTAGACACCGAAAATTTTGAAAATCGCGCGCAATTTTTCGACGTCACTTTTACGAGTTCATTAAACGACGCATCAGTTGGATTCGCGCACGGTTGTTTCTCCGCGATTTCGAAAACACTCGTTCTACCGTGTCGACGTATCTTCGCGCCGTAGAAAACTACGAAACGTTTTTTTTTTTCTCGAAAAGTTTCATTCGATTTCTATCGCTGTTTCTCACCGGGACGTGTTAGCTCGCTCTGCGGGATCGCCTTTAGGACCGACTTAAGGCGTTAGACGGTAGATACTACCCACTTTGAACCACTGCGGTTCCCCGGTGACCCACCCGAAGCGCGTAGCCGCCACTTCGCGAAAGATTCGTTATTAAACTTATACGAACATTATTTTACGCGTTAAAGACGAGGGCCAAAAAGTCGCGGCCAACCCAAGAGATGTTATTGAGACGTGTTTACGCGTTTTTTTACCTCGCGTTTTCGTCGTCCGAATAGTCCACTTCGGGCGCCGGCGGCGGGTCGTTGCTGAAACCGCTGTCGTTGCTGCTGTGCAAACTCGCGTTGCCGTGTTGATGATGCACGCCGCCGCCGCCAGTTCTCTTGTCGGCCGCTACCTGCTGCTGCTGCGGCGCCGGTTTGCCGGGCGGCATCGTTTGAGGCGGCGGCGGGAAAAACGCCGCCGGCGGCTGCACCACGTACTGCAGGTGACGCGGCACCACCGGCGCGGGCACGGACGGCGGCGGCGGACCGTAGCCGTTCGATCTGCTGTCCGTCCTGGACCGGGTCTGTGCCGAGAAGTGTTTGAAAGTTATATCGAATCCGCATCCCTTGCCCGATAGGGATACGACGGCGAACAAAAGGGGACTCTGGCGGGGGCGCGCGGGAGAACAGAGGGACGACGACAGTTCGATTCGGCCGGCGCGCCTAAAGGGACGAACTGTTGGGACGACAGCGGTCGGGGAAGTCCGAGTGAAAAACGACGTGGAAATGGTCGACCACCGGCATGTTTCGGCGACGGAGATATATGATAATCAAGACGGTGTCGTGGGACGAAAAATTCCACGTGCAGCGTCGTCATACTGAAAGGTATGACGGATAAGAGAAGGCCAAGAATCGGCCGTTGTCGGGGAAATAAAAAACGCGAGACAGACATCTCGAGGTGAACGATAGGGAAGAGTAGACGACCGGTCATTTATTGTAGACCACTAATCTACGAATTGAATAAAAAAAATCACGGTACATAAAAAGCAAAGAGCGGTTCGGTCACACGCATCTGGAGATGCGGACGGACGAGTAAAAAAAAAGTTCTAGCAAACAACAAAACAACTGAAAAAAATGTCCGTTAGGAAGATCCGGATGGTATATACTTTGACACTACATGGAAAACACTGCGATTTCTTTTAACGCGTCCACATTAAAGTGATTTATCGCGTCACTGCCGTAACATGAAAACCGGCCGTAATCTGTGTATGGAAAATCTCGGTCGACGGATTGATTTTATACTTTTTCTGGTCTTTTTTCGCGTTTTCCAAACACTTACCGGATACGGATTCCTGTGCGACAGAGAATCGCCGAATCTCGTCAACGTCGTCGTCTGATGACGGTTTTGTTTGCCGATCGTCGCCAGCTCGTTTCTGTTGGAAACGGTCGATTGTACTCCGTGCACGGAGTCTTTTCGCCGGTACGACGACGGCGAAGAGTCCCTGCAAACGAAAACGCGTTCGACAATAGCTATAATATGATGGTGTGTTGAAAGATTTTCAAGAGAAGGACCGGATTTAGACTTTCGGGGCGAATTTTTTTCGAGTCCTCTATAAGAGTAAAAATAATTGAAAACATCCAGTGTCCGAAGGAACTACAAGATTTAAACGATAGAACTGAAAATGCGAAATTTCGATTTGCTAAATTTCTACAACAAACAGCAGGCTAAAAAAGTACGAACGAAATTTTTTTAAAACATTTTTTTTTTTTGGGGTCGATATCAAACCGTTTGAGCAAAACGAAAATAAAATGATGTGATATCCCCTTAAACCCCCCCGTAATCCCGTCAAATCCGGCCCTGAGCAAACGTGTGCTGCACGTACGAGAACACCGAGTCGTCCCGTACGGGTTCGGTGTACGCCAACGGGAACCATCCGCTGCACTGCGTGCGCAGGTTCTCCCCGAACTGCCAACCTTTGTTTCGTTCACCTGAAATTGCAGACGTTGTAAATCGCAATAATCGTATACTTACACATTTTAATTTTTTAGTCACGGGACGCAGTATGCTCCTGCGAAATTCATACGTTTCGTTTCGTCCACTGTCCGTTTCCCACAAAAAAAAACACACATTTTTCTTTCGCCTTCACTCAACATATTCCTCCGATAAAATAGCCGAACAAAGTGTGTAAAAACATTTTTCTAACCGTTTTTCGTCTCACCCGATATGGCGATCGTGTCCCCTTCGTGGAAGCTCAGCTGATTGTCGCCGCTCGACAGATACGCGTACGCAGCGTGCACGAGACTCGCTCCATGTGATTCCCATCCGTTGTCCACCACAGCCATCGACTTCGGCCTTTGCGCATTGGTGCCGCCCGGACTCGACCCGTTCTCCACTAGAAAAAAAAAAAACGCTCGTTTAGACATAAAATAAGAATAACAGTTATTATCGTTAAGGATGGAGCAAAAGCGTTTCTTTTCAAATCATTTATTTCGGTTTCAAATCATATCGTAAGACGTGTACGTGGTTATCAAAGTGTATTGGTATGTTACGATTGTACGAGAACAGGAAAGAGACCCGAGGATGAGGCGGGAATACGTGGTAAAGAACGGTGTGGGAGAGCTAGGAGTAGGGCACTGATCGGGATGGATGGATGGAAGGCCGGTTGTACGACAACGGTCCTACAGAGGTAACAAAAAACATATCACCATAAGATAGTATACGTACTTCTGTTCAGCGACTGAGACGAAGCGTTCAGGTTGAAATCCGACTTGGCTCTGGAGAGAGCGTAGTTCGAAACCGGGCTGGACATGTCGTTCATGGCCCGAACGTCCAGGCAGGACGCGTCCATGGATTTCGTCTTCCTCAGTTGCGACGTCAGCGACGTCCTGTCGTCGTCGATCCTCGGAGAACCGACGTCGTCGTCCAGCCAGAAGCTCACTTGCTGCGGTGATTTTCACGTTCGTTAGTACACGTAGTTAAGATACCGCAAAATATTTTTTAGATTCGTTAGCGGTACCTTTTCTGAAAGGTTTCTATAGACTGGAGAGTAGTAGTAGTTTTGGAGGGTCTCAAGAAAATCAAGCAAACATCGGGGGGAAAACGTTAAAAATTACGGCCAACGGGTTTCGTTCAGCTAGAACTTCCAAAACGATGATCTAGCTGAGAGTTTTACGCAACATTGAAACAAGTAAGATACAAAGTTCCGTACAATTGATTTTGAACATTTTCGAACTAAAAACAGGACTACAAAATTTTCGAAAATTTCCATTTTTTTGTAATTTTAATGTTCCACAAAAAGTTGACAAACTCAAACGCAAGGTTGAAGACACTTGCATAATACGTGATACGCTACTAAAAAATTTCAAAAATCGGTTTTTTTTTTTTTAATCGTTTAAATTTGGAAAATTGGTCATACCTATGACTTATTTTAGACGTTTTTTTTTATTTTTACTTTTAGACGTTTGTTTTTGTTTCAATCGGCAAGAACGAAAATTGCTTTTAAACGTTAAAAACACGTTTAAAAATGGGTTTTTTTAAACGCATTTTTTTTTTCTAACTCGGTGCCGATATTATATTATACGTCGCTCGACTCACTCGAAGTTTAGTCGCAAACATCGTTTCCACAGACTCCGGTAACCGTTCCCGCGATTTGGCCACGTCGAGCCAGTCGTTCAGACGTTCGTCGTACATCGACTGAGTGTTAGTGTGAAAGACCAAACAGTGTTTGACCAGAGAACACTGTCTCTCCAACACGAAACCGTATCTGCGTCTTTCCTGTGTCATGGCCTTTGGTAATAGTAAAAAAAAAAAAACCCCTAGGTAAGTAACATAATACACGAAAAAAAAAAAACATTTTTTTCAAATTTTAATCGTCGTTTGATTTCACGATGTCGGGAATGTATTTGTTTTTTTCCTGCGATCACTTTTTTTAGTAGAAAGAACGCTCCGATTTTAACGTACGATACTATAAAAAAAAAAAAAATACCTCAAAAGATAGGCACAATTGATCCGAGATGATACTCTACATGAAGCATTTTTTTTTTTTTTGATTATTTTTAGAGTTATGAGCGAAAAACGAAAACGGCCGAAATCGATCCGTTGAAATTAATGTAGTACGTAATTGAGAAGAGTTCTGCTCAATCGATTTTGATCATTTTTAAGGGAGTCGTGGAATTTCGAAATGTTATTTTACAGCAGTCATGTTATTCCATAAATCCTATAGTTTTTATGTTTAACAGTCTCGAAACACAATCCAAACAACATAGTTTTAGACACGCGGTTCAAAAATTTAGAAAATTGGTACACACGATTTTGGTTTATAGCGGATTTCACGTTGTTATTTTGTCGTAAAATTCCGGGCGGCCGTGTACTTCTTATGGGGGGACAAAATATAATTACGGGGAACGCGTTTTTTTACACTTTCGATTTAGATTTTTTCGACATAATCGATCGTATAACATCAAAAATAAAGATCGAACACGAAACTTTTGCATAATACTAAAACAGGAGAGATTCGATAAAAGTTTTTACTGTTAAATTTGTTTTTACCAGGACGTCGTACACTATACCAAACTGCTTAGAATTTTCGTAGGCAATATGGATACATCGTTTGTTGCTTTAAGATATGAAATAAAGAAGTTCAAACCGGAACTTTTAAACTAGTGACGACCCACCCAAAGCGCGTAGTCGACACTCCGTCAAGCTGCTACCCACGCGACCTAGAGTGATCCCGGCTTTTTTTTTTTTTGTACGTATTATTGTTACGTTAAAAAAGTAGACAGTATACGACAATCGCTCCTGTAGGTCGTTGTTTACCTTAAAACTCTCTCGAAAATAACAAACTACAATAGTATTAAAACAAAACAACTATACGACGCGTGTGTTACACTTTGACAAGTTCGTGTTTATATTCGTTATATTATAACGTTTGTGCGTCGCGATTCGACGCGCGCGACACTCACGTTTTTCAAACTCTGTTCACAAAAATTGTCCAATTTAGATTTTTCTTCTTCTAGGATTTGCATGGTCTGTAAAACAAAACAAAAAAAATACAAATTAAATTACCTGTATTGTCGAAACGTGCAGAAAACGTGTACCGAGTATAATAATACGCACAATAAAAACATAATGAATTTAAAAATATGCTCGGTAGATAGATTATAATAATATCACATGAATAGCGCGAACGCCGGGGGGATTTGCAGATTTTCGTTTTGTTCGTAAATCCGTCGCGGACGACACACACACTGCGCGCCACGTTTTCGCGCATAGAGTATATAAAATATAATTTATATCGTATAATGAAAACGCGATGATACAACCCCTACGGCGGTCATTCGTAAATTCAAATGCGCTTTTTGCGAACACAATGCGTACGTGAGTGGCTCGTCTTCAACGATAGCTGGTAATAATTTTTATCCATTCGAGGGGTTTACGGCTTTACGGTGCCAGCCAAACGAACGCGGCAAAATGACAAAAAAACAAAATAGAGAAAAAAACAACAAAAAAAAAACTGCTCGGCGACAAAACATTTGTACACCACATATACCAACCGTATTTAACGTCGCCAAGTGTGTACACGATAATATTATACGACCGTCAACAATGTACGCAGTGTGTTACATTTATTATTAATTTGCATTTTGCGCCACGCCGTAGAAAAAAAGAAGTATAAAAAAGCTGCAATCGCCCTGGATCGCGTAGTTTGACGCGGTGGATCACTGTTTCGGAAGCTATATATATGTGTAATATAGAAAAGTTGTACGTTAAATCTGTAAGCAAAGTTAAAAACGAAAACAACGATACCGTGTGAGCACTGCAGTGACTCGAACAGCGAAACAGAGAGAATAGACGAGTAAAGAAATTATAGTCACAAAGTTTAGTTCAGTTTAATTCAAATAACGTGCAGTGAAAATTTCAAACCGTTTGGACCGTTATTTGAGGGGTTATTACGTTTTTTGGAATTAATTACTGCACAACAGCGCGTAATTAATAAATTTGTTTGAGTAACGAATTTTTTCTCCAAAAATATTCAAAGTTATTTTCGAAAATTTCCGAATTCAAACAACTAATGATAAAAATTGTGACTACGGATTTTCGAAATTTTTTTAACAACATATGTTGGGAACCTTGTATTTTCAAAACTTTTTGTCGAAAATTAAATATTTATCGAACAAAAGTTTCCAGGTTAAAAAGTTCTAAATAAAAAACACGGATGTGAAAATCAATACATTCATCGTTTCACACAGAATCTAAAAATCCTCCGGCGAGGAAACCGAACGACGTCGTAGTGATTTTTAAAAATCAAATTAAAATATCGAAATCCGGCGATATTGGTCATGCGCGTTGTCGAAACAAGGTTTTGTTTAGATTCTGTGCGCAGTGAAGAATGTATTTACATTGTTTTTATAACGATGTTTTTTTCTTTTTTTTGTGAACAATCTTAAGGGTAGTAAAAACGCTCCGATTTTTAAAGAACCTTTTCTGAAAGGTCTACGGTACTTTCAAAATGGAAAAAGTTACAATCAAGAAACATTAATTACGGACAAATGTGTTTTTGACATATCGATTTAGATTTTTGGCCACAGCTTCCAAAAAAATAATAGGAAAAAGCTGAAACTTTTTCATAATATTAAAATTGGTAAGGTAATACAGGTTTGATAAACGTTTCAAGTGATTTTGAACATTTTTTAGCTAAGCATAGAACTCTCGAAAAATTTACCAGATACTAGACAACTGAGCTCGCTCAGAATCGTTTTCTCGGAGAAAATGATTTATCGTTGCTTCCAGATATTTAAAAAACACATTTGAACCACGAATCCTGCAGTGACCCACCCAAAACGTAGTCATTACTCCGCCAAACTACCCTTGTGATCCCGGCTTTGTTTGTTTGTTTTTTTTTTTTTTGTTTCCACTGACTGATGGAAAATCCGTCTAAATAAATAAACAACTCACTATACCCGAGGATAATATAAAATAAAATAATTACCTTGATTTCTTTGTCCATGGCCAGTCCTGCTTTGGGTCCGACCTTGTGCTTTTTACGGCACTTTTTCATCGCCGACGCGGCCTTGCTGTAACTTTCGGATCTCTGTTTGTGCTGTTGCAAAAATCGTTTTTGTTCGGACTGGAAAAAAAGAAAAAAACAACGACATCAAACAAACGAAAACGTTATAATAATAATAATAAAACTGAAAGTTTTGTCGTTTCGCCGCTATCCGCAGATAGAAATAAAATGGTGGTATCAATGGGTTAATCAGCGGTCATAATATATAACTACTGAACAGGGTGTCGGAGTATTTATTGGATATAGAAACACGTATTACATTTTTCTTCATTCACGTCGCAACATTAACAAAAAGCATTATAACGTTATTTTAATATCAGTTCTAGATCAGTAATGTCGTTCCGATGTTGTCAGGTGTGGTAAGTGCATTTTTTCTTGTTCATTTTCCAAACATTACGAATTTTTGTTACAGAGAATAATTATTGTAATCGATTGGTACGATAAAACTGATCATTATCTGACCCCATATTATATTTTGTGCTCTTTGCTAGTTTATAGAAAGAGAATTTGAAACGTAAAATTTTAAAAACACGAAATAGTTAAAGATTGAACAAAAAAACAATTAATTCGAAGTAAACCTAAATTAGATTTGAATACATATACACCTACATTAGCGTTTTTGAAATTAAAACGAAAAATAATCGTCGTTGCATGATAACGAGAACCAGATCGAATTAGTAGTTGAAATCGTACTAAACGAAAATAGATGAAATAACTAATTATGGTTGTCAGCTCCATTAATAATGTCTAAAATGTAGGTATAGTAAGAATTGGTTGAGAACATTGGTTGTCAAACAAACATTATATCTGAAAAAAAAATAGTCTATACGCAGATAATTTGGATTAAAATTTTAATAAACGTATTATTGTTTTTAATTTTTATTACAAAAAGAGCCAAAAATAATTATTCTTCCTTAACCTCTGTAGAATCTTCTAATTTACACACGCGATATAAACAAATGAAAAATTGTCGAAAACGCTGCGAACATTTTTTTTATTTATAACGTGTTTACCTGAACCACTTTGGTGTCTTTCTCGAGATTGGTTTCCAACGGCACCAGTAGATCTACGTAAAAAGCTTTTAGCTGAAACAAAAAAAAAAAAACACCACAAAAGAACGTATTAGTTTACAAAAGTCTAAAAATACAATATTATGACAAGTAGACGTCATTTTTCAGTACGCCCTCGGAAGAAAAAGGCATTTATTTAGAGCGATATGTTCAACACAATATTTTTTGTTATATTTTGTCATACAGACGACAGCTATACAGCATTTACGCAATTATATTTGCTGTCCGCTGATTATTCCGTCAATGGGTATTGTATAATAATATATTGTTTTATTTGAACATTTGTGATTGAAAAAACAAAAATTATCATTGTTCTTGCTAACTGGCGCAAGAGAAATGCTTTCAGACAAATTTATAAACGGATAAACGATTGTTAATTTTTTTACGCTCTCGTTGACCATTATATGTTTACAGTGATTCGCGTCTCGTTCGATGGCTATTTTTTTTTTTTACAATAAAATATGTCAAAAAAAATTAAAATGATAACATCGAAATATTCGTCATGAAACGGCGCATAATACGACATTATCATCTATAATTTTACTGGCACGCGGACAATATACCGAACAAACACCAAACTCTGATTCACAATATGGGAGAGTGGTAAAAAAAAAATTACTAGTGCCAACACAAAAGACCGATGAATTTATTTATTTTTGTACACATATATTTCAGTAATTTACAAATTTAATTCTAGTCAATAATTATCAAATAATTTCAATATAACGGTTAACTTATTATCATACTTATTACATCGGTTGTATTATCGTACAATATTATCCGTCAATTTTTTTTTCAAAATAACCGTACAAATTATAATTATTGCGTTCAATCAATCACAATGCTTCTTTAGGAAAAAAGTGCAGAGTCAAAACTTAAGACGGATCAACAATGTTAATTATAGTTGATAATAACGCGCGCGGCGTTGACACTTGCGGATGATTGATTTCAAAACAGTTTTAACTGTTCGGCGTTAAGTACAAAATCGTCTGGACAGTGGGTATAGAAACAAAGTTAGTGTGATCTGAAATTAAGTTTTTTAACTATTTAAAATACTGTTTTTCGGTCGGCGTAATAATATCTCTGCTATCCGTTGTGGTGTAATAAAGTTCATTTGAAACATACGTAATATATTTTACATAAACGTGGTCATAAACAAGATATATCGTTAAAATTACTTTTCCATTCGTACTTAGAAGGTCGTGAAAACCGTTTTGGCGTAGTTTTTAGAACCATAGCTGGTATTGACCTATACGATTCACCTAAGGACATGAAAAGTCTATCATAATTTAATTTTTGAGCATTTCTTTTCGCTTTATTTTTAAAATGTCCGGTAACAGGCGAAAATTCCGTTGTGCTGGAAGAAGGTATGTTTTCAAAGCGATTTATTTTCATACGGGCGCATCGTTCGTTTCGTAACCGCTCGACACAATAAACAAAAGAAACCGGAACACGGTAATAACCGTTGTGAAATCGCAATATATATATACGTATTTTAATCGCATTTGCGATTGTGCAGCCAAAATACGTTTTTTTGTGGTAATGCGGTCGGAAAACAAAACTCTTCGAATGGTCCGCGGTGAATTTCACGGACATTTCAAACGAAACAAGAACGATTATTCTTCGACTTTCTCGCAGACGAGCAAAAAAAAAAACCGTACTGCGCACACTACTATACGTTTTCACGATTGCGTCCGTACGGTTTTTTTCAATGAAATCATCGAAACGATACAATATATTAGCGAATTACGTGTTAATGCGTTTATAAACGGTGCTGGAAAGTAGTGAAATTGCATAACCGAAGCCCCGCGTATATAGGTATACTCGGCCGGCCAATGACGGCGGCGGGTAAAACATATATTGCATTATCTCTAACGCATCGGGGGACATACGCGAACGAAGATAATTATTATGTTTCTTTTTTTTCTTTAAATCGTTTATTTAAAAAAAGAAAAAAAAAAAATGATTTCGGAGTTATTGTTGTCGACTTTTGTTCCGTGTTTTACTCGGTATTGTGTTTTACGAGCGGTTTGTACGAGATGAGATTAAAATCGTTCAACTGTTAGTAGATCGTACAAACGACTCTCTAATAATCCAGCGAGATGGTGGTCAACGGCGAATTCGCTGCGCTTGGAATGTCTAAAAACTCTTGAGAAAAACAAAAGATACGAAAAACATTTAAAATGAGAGCAAATTCACTTCTTCTTTTCCTGGGCCTTAGAGTAAGTACACAACAACAACTCATTACTGTCACCGTCCTTACTGCATTCGGACGTTACGAGTCTTCTTGTACTCTGTTCGTCAGTCTTTTCCTGGACCATTCTCTAGGTCTCCTCTAGTGTCGGGTCTCCATCAATAACCGATCAAATATTCTTTTCGACATCCATACGCGGCGTAGCCCTGCCCGACCTTATCAACGTAACTACATTACCGGTTAACGGCGAATTCGCTGCGCTCAGAATCCAAAAAACTCTCGACAACAACAAAAGATACACAGTGAAGAGATTTAAAACTATGTAGATTTTGAACAAAACTTAATCTGCCGAGTTCACATCTCTCGGTACACCCCGTATATACGCGTATTCGATCCGTGGTCCGAGGCGGCGGTGCATTATTAAAGAAAAAAAGGCGGTAAAAATAATAGGAAATTCGAAAAAAAACTTTCAACGACTATTTTTCGTTTCTCTCGGCTTCGTCTCTATAGTCTCTATATACGTTTATCATGTTATACAAAGCGACACAGCACAGAGCAGTCGCCGGATACACAAGAAAACAGATTCACATCGGAAAACTTTGCAGTTTGATAAAAGTTTTTCTCAACATACACGCGACACGTTGCGTATTATTATACGATACAATTATAAAAAAAAAAAAAAAACCGGTATCACTTTGAAAAAACGATTCCGAGCGAGCTCAGTTGTCTAGCGTAGGTACGTCCTGATAGATTTTTCGACAGTTTCCGTACGTACCTAAAACGTTTTCGAAATCACTCGAAACTTTTATCAAACCCGTATCTTACCTATTTTAATATTATGTAAAAGTTTCAGCTTGTTCCGATCGTCATTTCGGACGTTATTGCCAAAAAAAAAAACTATGTCGATGTGTCAAAAAGATTTACTACGTAAACACGAGGGGAAAAAAACAGTTCATTTTACCTGGAAAAAACTTAACTAATAATTGATTTAGTACATAAAAAAGTTTGAAAACGACATGGAACAATTTTTTGTAACCGTAGTTTAATTTAGGTGTTCTAACGCCAGATTTCGTAATTAAATCCGAGCATTCCTTCTACCCGAAAAGTTGTTGACAGAAATAGTAATACGTCCTTTGCTGACGCTCAGAATCTAAAAAATGCCAATAGTCACAAATCAACATCGCTTTCGTAAAAAACGATTCTGATCGAGCTCGGTTATCTAGTATAAATACGCGGTCCTGGTAAAACGTTTCCGGTTTACGTTTTCTACTGCGAGCAGTATTTTGGACCACTGCGTTTTGTTGTTGATGATATATTATACTGTAACTGCTATGACGATATATACGTTCCAGTGTAAATATTATACATCTTTGCACGTATAAATTCCTAATTAGAAAACTTTACGACCGATATATAATTAATTTTGTTTTGTTGGTGTTCGTATTATTATTATGCAATACGTAAGCAAAACTTCCAAAGTCGGCGGTCCGTGTATTACCTTCACTCGCAAACCCATCGCAGTAATCGCTAATTTTTAAATGATATAACTTCGGTATAACGTTTATATATTAGCTCGTCCAACTTTCGTCCGGGCAGATGTTTTGGGATAATTGATAAACAACAAACGAGAAAGGAGTAAATTTACAAATTATTATCCACTTAGACCGGCGAATCAATCACCGAAAACCGTGTTGGTTATTACCGTTTTCGTTACAATATCGATTAGAAATAAACCCATCCGGTTGTTGTATTTAAAACGATTTTTATACTTTTATGTTATGATTAAAATATCTGCAGGTGTTATAGAACGTTGTTAGAATACGATTTACGAAAAAAAAAACTTTTATTATATTTTAAGCCGTGTAAGAGGTGGAGCGATATTTTTTTAATCATAAGGAAAAAATATATAAATATAACGAACCTTTTTTTTTTTACAACATTTATATTGAACGTACTAAATAATAATATGTACACGATCAGAGAAATAATATTATGTAATTATCGTTGTGGTATTATACCAGTGTTCGACACGGTGCGTTTGTTAAAAAAATATAATGATTTAATCATTACGTACACACAATACAACACAATTTTAATTATACTTTGTCAAAACGTACACTTTAACAACTGGTACTTTGTTATAAATTGTTTACAAAAATCTGCATATTTATTTAAAAAAAAGTTCAACCAAGTCAAATCGTAAATAAAAGTCAATCAATAACGATATCGGTTAATTTTTTTCCCACACTTTCGGTACATACACCACACAGTAAAACATACGGTAGGTAATGAAAAAAAGTATTATTTGTTAACACCGATCATTATAAGTCTTGTAGCGATTGATTCGCTTCGGAAGATGAAATTAAATATTGAATTAAGTTTAAAAATAATTTTGTCGGACCGTGAAAAATTCCTGATTGCGCCATACTGATATCGACCATAGCGCCGAACCAGAGTTATTTGGATATTTTCAATACAGTACAAAGACTCGTACCGGTTTGAATGATTTGACCGGTCTTGTAAAGTATTCGGAGTAAAAATTTTGAAATTTTTATTTCGTATTCGACGCAGAGTATTTTTTACTTTGATGAGTGCAGGTTTTTAGTTTTTCGATAAAAGGAACCGTTTGGCTGCAAACGAAAGCCGACCGGAAATATAATCGTTTCAAAATAATTGACATAGTCTGGAAGCGGAAAGAACGCGTTGCTATAACAAGAGCGTGTTAAGAATACTCTGTCCAAAAAAAAAAAAAACTATCATAGATGAACATGTATAACATAATAGTATGTATAAAGTAGCGCAAAATTATTGTATCTACCTATCGCGTATGTCTTACGTGTACACAAACAACAGGCTTTTTTTTTTAGACGTCTCGCGTTCAAAGGCACGCGTCATTTGCTGCTGTAGTACACTGACCGGAGTCGTACTTGACTAACGAAAAAAGTGATTTTGACATTTTACGGTCTTTGAATACCAAAAAAAAACTTCAAATACTGCGCGGTTCATCCGTCGTACATAAAAACGGAATTATTTTTAAGCAACACGGCCCCAAAATGTACATTGAAGTTTACAATGTCGGGCGAGATAAAAGCATTTCAAACACTTACAATGGACGCGTTCTAAACGCGTAGTAATGTTCGAAATATACCGCGAAACGATCGATGTTCAATCTACACAGCCTTATATAGAAGCAGTCAAATACTTTACACAATTCGTAGACGACGAACGATACTCAGCGATAAGTGCAATAACAAGTATCAAAAACACAGCTAATCCTTCTGAGAAACATCCAAAACTCCTGCGACAAACATGGCTGGCAAACACACCTCGTCTTTATGTGGATTCCCGGCCATAGCAATAACGTATCCGGCAACGAAAAAGCCGACACTGCCGCTAAACTCGCCCACAGCCATTTCAGGATTGCACAGACGCGAAAAAATCCATAAAAAAACCACACAACAGTATTTTGGAATCGGTCGGTCAAAACGGACAACCAACGAAATTAAAAAGTCAACACTCCCGCACCCTCCAGAAAAGAAGAAACGACCATAAATCGACTCACACTTCACTTTCACATCGCCACGTTCCACCCACGTGCCCTACACCCGCGGCGTTCGGTTAACAACAATAAAACACGTGTTAACAGAATGCAGAAACTGTCAAAAACATCGCGATAACTCCTCCACACATCTTTTCGACGTTCTCGGTCCCACAGCAATCGGTACTCGACTTTTAAAAAAAAAATGCTATCCGTACGACATAATTTTTGAAATGTCGTTACGTATTATATCCTGTAAAACTACTGAATTTAAGTACCGACACGTATAAAACGATTCAGGCCATCGCAGCCGCGGTCTTTAATCTAGTAAAAAAATACAACGATCGACCACCACGCTTCTTCTAGTGTACGCGCATCTCGTTCAACGCATATTTTCGCGTCGAAAAAACACGGCGGAGAACAACAACAACCCGCACAGCTCCGGTTGTTGTGGCAGGACGCGCTAATGGAAAGTGGCCGGTTAGGTTCCAACTACTAATATTATGAAAATATCACGCGCATACATTAACTGTCGCTGATCAAACGTCGCGTTGACTACACTAAAGGTAATGGACCGCGGTACATACATTATAGTGAAAACGAGGCAATATTATCATGTCGATGACTTTTGCCGCACGTTTGAGGGTAGGTATATACGTACATCGTAGTACTCTATAGTGGTTATAGTATTGTAGCAGCGATTCGAAATTGCGCGAAAAGGGTCCGCCGTTGTTGTATTCGCGCTGTAATTTTCTCGCGCAAACGGCGAAAAACCGAGTAGTAAACAACAACAATTTCACACGTTCCCGGCGTGTACGACGATCCGGTCGGTGCAAAAGGGGTCGTCACCACCACTTTAATTTCGTTTCGAGTAAGATGAAAAAACTCTCTCTCCACCAACTGGTCCTTCTTTTTTGCGCAAATCGAAACACCAGCAAGCCGTTCGAGCGAATGCCCGGTGGTAAAGAGGTCCTCCTTTGACGCTACGACACTCGCGGAACGTCGCGAGAACCCGCGGGTCAACTTATTTTCCCCGAAAACGGCGTTGACGCGCGACCCTTCTCGCCGTGTACGACACACGATTTCAATTCGAATCGCGCACTACTATACGGTGTCACAGTGGCTCTAAGCACACTGAAACACTTTTCAAGCGTTCCAAACACGCTACTGAAATGTACTTAGGTGTTTTTTTTGTTCCTAAATAGAAAATATTTTCGTACGACTTTGTCCGTCATACGCATATTGAAATGTACTTAGGTGTTTTTTTTTGTTCCTAAATAGAAAATATTTTCGTACGACTTTGTCCGCCGTTTTACGGGCGACGTTGTTCGCGCTATCGCCCCGTTTTCGTGCACCACCGATTCAAATGTCATTTTATCGTAATTGAAAATATGCTTTTGAAACAATTACGGAACAAAATAACGATACCGAAACATTTTTATTTTTTCCTAAAGTGACAACGCCGTATAGTGGCCATTCAGCAGCGAATTAAAAAAAATAACGGCACATTTCGCGGCATCACTACATCTACAATACAGGAAACTCGTTCATTCTTCTTTTGTCTTTTTTCGTACCGGTTTTATAGTGTTGCAAATTTAACTAACATCACTTACGACGCGGGTCGATAAAAGTTAAATTCATAATTCAATTATTTTCTAACAAATATTTTACATTTTTTTTTTTGTAACACTCATCTAACGTACAAGGCATTGAAATATGTGATAAATTCTAGTTAAATGATTCCTTTTTTTTTTTTTTTCAAATATTTCGAACACTTTTGTGGCATTCCAAATGAGAGAGAATCGTATTTGTATTTTAGATTATTTGAGCATCGAGAAATAGGCCGACTTATTTCCAATTTTTGCGATTCGCAACAAAGTTTGTCGTCTCTGCGGCCACACTTAAAAAAGGTTATAATTGACTTTTGGATCTTGAGCACGTTTCGTCGAGTTTAAACGAGTTTGCTCAAGACCGTGGAAATTAAATTATCTTTGCTTTTGTACGCGGCCCTTAATAGTGCACACAACTTATTACTCCGTAAAACGACTTATAAAGACATCCAACAGTTTGATACCGCGGTAATACCGAAGCAATATTAATGCGAAAACATTTTTAAACGAACATAGTTAATATACGAAGGAACTAATTAATTGACTTTAAGTAGTCCAGTCGGAGATTTTTGAACTAGATTCGTTCGAACGTTTAAAAAATTCATATTTGATAGTACTTACGTAGATCAACGCGTAACAAAAAAATTGGGCAACAAAATACGTTTGGGCATAAGTTTCGTGATAGGATTGATTACTTCAACACGATAATTCGCAAATACGTCATGCACGCGCTTTAAAACGACACGAAGGTCTACCCATTAATATATGATGCAATTATTATTTATAAATTATGTGAAATCAACGAAAAAGTCAAAAGGTATCTGTTGTCGCTATATTTACTCGGAGTAACCGAAATTAGGGGGGAAAAAAAATATTGTAAAACTAAAAAACAAATAAAACTCATGTCAAAGTATCTATAGTTGAATAACTATTATGTTTATTTTAAAAATTTTCAAATTTGATTCCATCATGCAGCGTCACATAATTCATTAATTTTTAAAACCTATATCATCATGGATATAATTATTTTTTAAACCTATATAGCGTGTCGTCTTGCTGAGTAACTACTTTTTTTGAAACAATTATTTATTGCAATCGTACAACCGTGCACGTGTACTTACGATGTTTAACTGTTGTGATTGGATTTCTTTGTAAACCTCCACGATCTGCATGAGCGCTGAACCTGGAACATAAAGTTAAAATAAATACGTCTTATACTTCAAAACTCCTAGAGAAACGATTGCCCAAGAGGAGAGAGCCTATATTTTTATATACATTAAGAAGGGTGTTTGTCGCACTGGATTTTAAAAATAAAATATAATGGCTTGACTGAAAATACATTTATACTATTAAAATAACGATTAAGTGCTCCAAAACGTCTAATGCGTGACGTTTCTTGATATAATCACGAGTTAAGAACCATTTTCAGAACGAAAATTGGAAAAATACAAACTTAGACGTATCAGAAAATCCATGAACGACAAAGAAGCTTAAGCGAAAAACTTACAACATTATTCTACAATAAACTGCACAATATGTACAGAAAAATTAAATATGACGTTTATTGTTCCATTACTATATGAAATTACTATTACTCATTGGTAATGATACAAAATACATATAGTAATGAGTCATAACTATATGTATTTTGTGTTTTGTAATAGGCGTTTGTTTCGAATGCATCTAAAACAAGACGGGTTATAAATTTAACTAGTCATATGAACAAATGTGTTGCCAAGATTATTTCTTTAAAACAGTCAATAAGTAAAATGAATATTTTTAATGTTTGTTATAAAACATAAAGTGTATTTGGTTTTCTTTAAACGCAATAAGACATTAATACAATTGTTATTTATTTTTTAAATTTAAATTCCGCAGTCGTTTTCCATCTGCAGAACAACACCACGCATTAATATAATAAATTAAAAACATTTAAAAAATAATATTTCCAATGAAATATAATTGAAACGACTGTCGATAAAAGCAATTACAGGTAGTGTTTTTTTTTTTTTTTTTGAAATTTTAGCAAAGATACTATTTTTAAAGCTCTTAAACTTTTTACACAAACTCGTATTATCAGGGTTCAAGATTTATAACACCTGTAAAACGTTAAAACATAATTTATACATATAATAGATGACAGACGACAATATACTATAATAAAATAAGATATACGTATACAAAATAAGTATAGGTTTATTGATAGTATCGTAATATTGTATGTTTGAACGAGAGTTGTTTTACAATAATCTTTATGAAATATAAATGGAGAATCGCATGCTATTTTGCCTGCAGCACGATTTTAACAAAGTTTGACATAAATTAAATAAGATACGAAGGAAAACGAGTTCAGCGCACGTCTAAAGAGCAGAAAACCGAAAAAAAAACGTGTCAACACCATAAATCTTTGCGTTTTCCATATGTTCACCTGTACTAATTCCGAACGCGTTGGCAATTTACTCAAAACTGGTACGTTTCATTTTATATTTATCCTGCTCATCGAGTGAATCGTAATCAAACGAACGGGGGGATTAGATCAAAGCGATTATATCACATCCATCGGACGAATTAATCGGATTATTACACGCCACTCCGTCGCTCTCTTCATTTCAAAGGTCCTTAATTGTTATTCGTTTATTAAGAGCCTATTTTCAATTCGTTGTCTCTTGGTATACAAAAAAAAATGTATTTTTAAACATGTAAATAGTAAACACGGCTATCAATATAATAAACAAAAATTGTTTTTTTGTATTTCGTAGAGTAACACAATTATAAAATACTGCGCTGTAAATTAACACTTGTACAAAATATTATTTTAAAAATACTATTAGTTATGTATATAGAAAATATTGTTTTGTAACTTAATCGACCAGCCAAAAGCGTTAATAATATTTATATAAAAAAAAAACTGTGATTTATATTTATGTACAAATTTTTTGATTTTCCAAAAATAAATACATCTGTGTTTTGCGCATAAATTACTTCATTATTCTTTCGTTTGGTCGATTTCCATACGAAATTTCTCAACAATTTACATTGCAAATCCGTATACACGCGTCAAAACCAGCGAATACTTTGCATTTTAAAGTGTTTCCCTCGACTCCTTGCAACCGAAATAATCCGAGCGTTGATTTTTTAAAAAAAATAATATACTATCGATAATCGGCGTTTAAGCTATAACCATCAAAAACGTACCCAGGTTATTATTGTTATTGCTGCCGGATTTCTCAGTGTGTTCCGAGTTTTATATTTTTTTACCGAAAGGTCAGTTTAAAAACGTATAAAACCGGTAATAGTCTTAAAAAAACAAACACATAGCGCGGTCCAAGTGAAATCAAAATAGAAAATGGATGACATTTTTCGTGCTATATACTTCAGAAACTTTCGCGCGTTACTGGACGAAATACAATATATTATAATATCCATATATAATTCAGCGATTTAAAACGTACATATATTACCGTTGCGCGACATAATAACCTAACCTTTCTAATTTCACTATAACACACGTTCATCGGGGAGTGTGAATTTTTTAAAATTTTTTTTACAGACAAACGGATGTAAAACGCGTGAATATACTTACTTACCAGTAATTTTAATAACGATTTCTTTTAAAATCGTGCAGTACAATATAAAATACATATTATTGTCGATTTACCTATCTCAGAGAAGCTGGTATACGTGTTTTCAGTACCTACCTATATACTCCGGCATGACTAGTTTACGGACAATATGCACAACAAAAGAAATCTAGCCGATTTCTATCGTAAAATAGGTATAATTTTGGCACGTGACGTGGAAAAAAACGTAATAAATAATTCACCAAAACACACTGTTCACACAACGTATTTACATAAAATATACAGATACGTAGGACGTAATTATAGGCATGTTTTGATTTCGCTATTTAGCGTAAAACTATAACCCGCGAGTTGAGGTGGTCTTTTTTTAACCCCCTTAGGTTTATTTTGTTTTGATTAACTTGACTTTTTAACTTTTAACGACATTTAAACGTCCAGTCTTGCGTACAGTGTTCCCTCGATATTGTTTAACACGAACGCACCGGGTCGGTAATTTTTAATAAAAATATACGCGGTGCGAGTTCTTCGATCAGCCGAGTCTGCCGAGCGACCCACCGAATAAATCCACCACACTGCCCGCGGAAACGAATGGCCGACCGTTTTGCCCCGGAAAAATAAAAGCCATTATCGCGCGACACCCACTGATTTGTCGACACGGTTTTCCAAAGGCGAATAAGCCGTTTTCCGGCCATATACATCACAAAAGCTTTAATAATATTTCATCGTCCGTATCGCGTACACACTCGCGAACCACGCGACGCATTACTCTGCGAGGTCCCCGGGGGATCGGTGGACGACTAACTCCGGGGGAAAAAAAGAAAAGCCAACGATGATTTTGCGGCACTAGACGAGGAAAGATCGTTTTTTACTCGAGTTGACCGAGTTCGATTTTTGACGAGGCGATTCAAATTTTGATACGCTCAGATGGTGGTAGTAGTAGTGAGTTAGTTGTCGAACAGAAGAACTAATAAATAACGTTTGTTGTGGCAAGCAAAATTATATAAACCGTTTAACGCCATACAATAATGAGAGTGAAAAAAAAAAAAAAGATAGAACACACGTTTCGCGATTAACATACCCTTTAGATATTTTAAAAGTTTTAACAGTGTATTATGTCAAATTAAAAAATAATTCGACCCTTTTAACCAAAAACCCGACCGCAGAAGTTAAAAAAAAAAAAAACATATTAAAAATAAGGTACCTACTTTGTTTTATGCGCTAAATCCTGTTTTTTTTTTTTATGAACACATACAACAAATCAACGTTTACATTATACGTAGTTCTCTCCTGTATTTGTTAAAAATTATGTTTGAATAAAAAGCATTTTGCGGAGAGTATACGCGGGTAGGTTTTGAACATAACGCAGTTTTAAACGTCAGAATTATTCAAATTTAATCCTGTGGTTTGTGTTACGTTTTATGTAATTGAATAATAATCAATACGTTGTGTTCTATATACGACGAGGTACTGTTAGAATAATAATTATTCTAACAGAATAGATAATAGAAAATTTAGAATTATTCTAAATACGTGGCACAATACCACGTCGTAGACGTCCGATCTAAATATTCTTGAAATTAATGTTTTACAGTTCTATAATAATCGCATTAATAGGAAAATGATATAACGTACAGTAAAAGAGTATTGAATTTTCCAATGAGTCACATAATAAAACGACTAGATAACACAAAAACATATTATTATCCATAACTTTGTGAGTGAACTAAGATTCGTATCATTGTTTGCGATGTGTAAAAAACTAGGTAAAAATAATATTAATACCGGCACAAACAAATTTTTACATACTGCTGCCACATAATACACTTCTGAGACAAGTGACAAACATTCTTTTATGATATACATTTTTTTGCATAAACGATAAAAAAAAAACCGCTTCACTGCAGCCGTGGCGAACGTGAAATATTCGAGGGACTTATTATTGGCCTCTCGACTTTTTTAGTGTTTATCTATATGACGGGGAGAATTTTTGACTAGATAAAACCAATAAGAGAAGGAAATTCGCGTTTTTTCGAGGAAACTAAAAAATATTTATTCTTAAAACCGACGTATTTTTTTTTACACAAATCTCTAATGAGACTTCATCAAACGATATAAACGTAGATTTTGTTTGTTTTCGCGGAAATGGGAAAAACAACGAATAATTATAATTTAATTTTTTTTTGTTTTCCAAATTCGTATCGAACACTGTATCACTGCAGAAACGGATAGTGTACTTAATTTTCTTACCGATCAGCAAAATTATCGTTTCGTAATAAAACGACGATTTTATGGCCTCCGCCGTTATCTCGCGTATACTCGGTGCCGCCAGCGATAAATCAACGGTGCCAAAGGCAAAATTGGATCGTAACAATTTGCATGACGGACGCAATCAACGAAACATTAAAAAAAACTGATCTAATCTACTCTGAAATAACTTTTACGAAAATACTATTCAAATATTTTTTTCTAAATAGTTCTGAGTTTAGTCTGAACTGTTGTTGTCTGTAAACGTACAATTTATACACGTATTGTTTGATCATCTACTGTCGTCGGCCAATTTAGCCATGACTGCAACACTATTCACCCGCGAGTCGATCTCCGAGAGTTCGTGAATACGTCGTGACTGGTAGAATCGGCGAGGGCAAAGGTACGTCTTCAGACCGGTGCAAATATCGTATACTCTCTGCATGTAGGTCGTACGCATGATCGCTAATTCCCGTCGTTAACGGTTTTCACCTCCGATTTATTTATTTATCTTTTTTTAACAAAGTCGAGGGTAAAAAGTGAATGTCGTCATAATAACATCGCGGTTAGGTAAATAGCATCTGTACGCAACTATATACGCGGTGTAACTGCGGTACCTGTAGTCATGTACAGACGAAGAAAATACCTCAAAATCTAAAAATCACTACAAATAGCCTTAAACGAAACTTTTCAAAGTCGTATAGCGCAAACGATGGGTACACCTCGGCGATCATTTTCAAAATAACGGAGAAATAACTACGCGTTATTAACGAAATTTCGCAATTTTTCGGTGGTTTTTCCCGTCGCGTTAAAAAATTATTGAGAAAATCGAAAAATCGAGAAGTACTGATCCGACGTGCCCCGGAAGAGAATGAAAAGACTTTTATCTGTTTCTGTAAAAACGACGAATAAAATCCGCGCACAGTTTATATACATCTTTCGATTCGTTATTATACGTAAAAAAAAAAAATACGTCGGTTTCAAGATAAAATAATAAGTTGAGAATTTTTTTTTTTGTTGAAAATCGTGCGTACACATTAAGTTAATCCGACACGTAATAGCCGTGAACACGACCAATTCATTTTCTTTTGGAATACTCTTGCAAACTCGAGAACGATACGGCCATTTTTTCCAAATTTGCTCAAACTACAGTTTTTGAACCATAAAAATGATGTACTTTTTTGTTCCCCCGGGGACTTATCCCACACCATCACCACCGGAGGAATCTGCAGACGTGGCAAAAAATAAGGGAGACACGTTCGCGGAAGTGAGACACAAAAGCGATTTGTCGGCAGCAGCGGCGTCTCGTTCGGTGTTTTTCGTAATACGATATTTCATACGATTAAATTCAGGTACGTCGCCATCGCGCAGCAGCTGTTGCCCCGCGGCCTCAATATTGTACAAACGGGCTGATACGATAAATATCTTCTCGTATGAACCAGATGACGCCGGAATAAACGTAGGAGGGCAATCACGGACGGTTGTTCCGCGACAAGTGCGAATCACGATGAATTCGTGGGAAAAAAAAGTATAAAAATTGTTTCGTCTCAAATTGATTACTATCACGGGGAAAATAAACTCCGGTTTCCTTAAGGTTATTTTCCTAGGTTTTAATTTCCCGTTATATTTTCGGTGTTTTCGACTGTTCCTTACAACGATGAAAATAATTTTTCTTGTGTAGCCCTCCGTAGATAGGTATATACATAGATACTAACCGAATTTAATCCACGTAATTACTATGCACGAACGAAAAAACTGTACAATTTATATCTTTGGCGAGGCTTTTTAGGGGGCCTATTTTTTGCCGCTATTTGCACATATATTAAGTTTAAGCAAATATAAGAATGAACGTTGTTTAAATTTGATCGTTTTTTTAGGCATTTTACACAGTTCGCCACGCCTGCACCGGCCCCGGTTAGATATATAAATATATATTAATGTGTTGATCCATAAAGATGAATTGAGTACGGATAATAAAATAAAAATGTATCAAACATTTTGGTTTCAAATAGAACGGTGGATAGTAAGCGTTTTTTTCTTTACGTTTATTTTGTTCTCATCGATAACAGTCACAATTATTAGCGATACAATCAACACTGTCATGTCGGCGTAGAAATTTTTACTATGTATACCAACGTGATTCGTGATTTTTGACCATTTAAAAGTTTATATGGTTCCGCACAAAAACATTGTATATACAAATTTTAAAGTAATAACTTTGTCGAATTTTCGAATTCTTTCCAACTCGTTGAATCGTGTCTGCACATGATAGTTTTGGGTATGATAAATCATGTCTATATATGGCTGTCTCGAATTATGTAGAAATTACTGAAAAAACAAAATTTTGAAGAAAATCCGACTTAGGTATTAAGATAGTAACGATTTTCCAAAAACAGATTTTAAAAAAAAATTTAAAAGAGATACAAAGTCATAACGCACCTTGTATCATACCGGATGTGCGTTCTATGTGTTTGTAATTCCATTAATCAAATTAATATTTCTATTATTTTATGTGCTCTCTGTAAACGAACGGAGCTCGTATCCAAACTGATGTGTCTATATTCTCAAAATCTTTGATATTTTTTACAAAAACAAATAGAACATTACAATATCGTACTCTATGATTTTAAAATTAATTAAAAACTTAGGATCGCATACACACGTAACTACATCTCTATTTGATAAAAAATACAAGAATATCATTAAGGGATATCCATAACTTTTACGTTTTGGGTTTGAAATTTAAATTATAGCCGTTTTTCAAACCGACATCTTAATTTCTCGATACTTATGATAGGTGCTAATTTTGAAACTTACCCTACTATATGACAGATTAGAACCGATCGATGTATAACTAACAAAAAACGTTTATCTCGTTTCAAAGCAATTATTATTAGCCCGTTTGGATGTTCGATACGAAAAACCCGTTTTGAAAATGTAATCTTTTAGATGATTATAAAACTAATTTTTTAAGCCTCGACAAACGAACGCTACCAAAGTGTATTGTGAGCTCTGCATGCTCAGAAATCAATAAAAATCGAAAAAATTTTCGAACCATTCGTTGCGCACTCGTTACAATAGAATCCGAAAAAACCGTACGACGTTCATGTCGCATTGGTGGAAAATGTGAAAGTAAACAAAAAAAAACGAATCAAACTTGCACGAAGTATAAACGTTGATTTTCAAGTTTTCTACATTATTTTTACTTCTAACGCGTTTCGTCAACAACGCACGTTGTCACACGAATTTAACTATACGTATAGATAAACAAATACCTCCGAACACTGCAAACTATGGTTCTGCTGTACTACGATTTTTCTCCTGTTTTCTAGATTTCTATAGAGCATGACATATACCAGAAGAATAGCGTGTAAAATTAACATGATAATTTATGGAAAAAAAAAAAAAATCTTCTCTATAATTTAAACCGTTATCCGACAAACGTCGGTATATTTTTTTCAATTTTCACTTTCCCTAACCGAATATGAATATTCGTAACGAGTACTGCAAACCTAAATATTACGACTGCATTCAAAGCCCTCTAAATGGTATCACCCTGTGCACACGGAACAATAATGCATACGAGATGAGCACTTGCTATTTTAATTAAAATCCCGGTGCACCGCGTGTGCGTCCCTGCGGTTTAGATAGCCGATCAGCGATGGGAATTGGAAAACAAAAACGACGACCGGTAGAGGTAAACGCATAAGTTTAAAAACGAAATTGAAAAATTGTACTATGTTTTTCAAAAGCGAGTGTTATCAAAAACGATTTATTTATACTTTTCGTTTTAAAATTTTAAGGTTGTAAATGAAACGAAATCCGTGGTATGTTATTTGTGTATCCTTTAGCAACACAAAATGTTTGTGTCATTAACGTCGTGTTTTTATGAGTAACAAGTACCTATATACTAGTTGTTCTCAATAAAATATACACATTAAAGTAATTTTTATACTTACTTTACATTTTGGATACTATAACGGAATATCAAAAACTATTACCGTTCGTTTTTTTTTTTGTACACTAAACGTTCGTTCTAGTAAGCTCATATATTATTAATGACTCACCTGAAACAAGAAACAAAAACAGAACCGATCAGATAACAAACATAATCTTTCGTACACAAAATTAATATCTTTTAATACAATTTTTATTTCATACGCATAATGATTAAAAAAGAAACGGAAAAAAAAAATTCAAATTTTTTTTTTCATAGATCTTTCATTAGATTTACTGACTTTAAAATCGCAGCATTCCTTATACCCTTAAAGTTGATCACAAAAAAACAAAAATCATCAGAATTTAACAAAGTATAAATTATGCTACATCTGAAACAATACATTTTTCAGATATAAATTAAAGAATTTTTATTTACGAGTACACAACTAAAAACGTTCAAAATATAACTTCATTGTGTTCATTTATTTCACTCGTTTTAGTACAAAGAACTGAAATTCAAAACTATTTAACGAGTTTATGAAATGCTTCAAAATATGATGTACCATTAGTGTTTAATGTTTGAACTTAAAAAAATAAGTAGAAAAAAGAGCAGAACATAAAATAAACCAAAAAATCAATATATTTATATACGAGTATATTGGTTTTTTTTCTTTCATCTGAGACGATGTCGCATTGGATTTATAATATCATTATGATCAAACTTAGGGCTAAAAAGTTTTTGCATGAAGAATTTTTTTTTATATTTATTGCCAAGTAAACTATATACAAATCATGATTCATGACAGTGTATTACACATTACGAGTAATTTAGCGTGCAATTTTTCTCGTTTTACGACGTCATAAAAGATATTTTAACATATAGTGTATAGGTACACAATTAAAAAATTGTTGCAATTGTTTCGATGACTTATTAAAATACTTATAAAAATAAAAATTAAAATGTGACTCATTAATAGTTTCTTCATCATTCTGGGCTTAAAGACGCAAATATGGTCTCAGCAGTTCCGTAAAATTATTAACATAAGCTTATCCAATATTTTTTATTCTAAAAAATCGTTCTGAACTCTGATGTTTTTGGAAATGTATGATTTTTGAAAATACGTTTTTAAAAAGATATTAATAGTTTAACATTGAAATTATGACGATACACTCGATCGATTTTAAACGGCCGTAAATTTATGAAAAACCTTATTCGTTTGAAAAATCATCTTGCAGTAGAAACAGCGTTAAGGTTCTAAACTTACGAGAAAAATTGGTGAATACGAAATGGTGTTTTTAAAAATAAAACGTATTGGCGCGACCTCCTAAAATAATGCTATTAAAATTATGGATTTAGAGTTCTCAAAAGTCGCAGGTTTGTGCAGTTTCTCAAATTAATCACGAATTCAGAACCATATTCAGCATGAAAATTGGAAAAATATATCCTTAGATGCATCACAAAATCCACGAGTTACGAACACCCTTAAGTTTTTTTCTTTTTTAAGAAGTTTTTATACATACGCATAGTAATTACTGTATTGTAACTAGAGGTCGTATTTGTATTCTCTTAAAATCCTCAAAATACGATGTTATGTGACGTTAAAAATGGGCAATATATTCTCTTAATATTCCTATAAAATACCAAAAATATGATATTTTATGTCCTTAAACATACAAATTATTCAATTTAAACGTGTTTATTGATTTAATTTTGTTTACAAAATTAATAAAAGTTTTGGTAACATCGAACGCGTGGTATAAAATTATTTTCTCCTAAAAATTATAAAAATTAATTTATTATTCTGTTACCACTATATAATATGATTTTTAAAAGCAAAATAATTTTTTTTTTTCACTAAATTGTGTGTTTCATGTAAAGATATTTTTACTCCTATTCAACTGCATAGACTTTAGTACCAATAATAATATGTAATATCATAATAATCCGACGGATAAATTACATTACTGAATTATTTTTTTTTTAATCATTTTCGAAAATCGTATATTCGTTTATAGCGCACTCATCTACAGTGTGATCGCATAACTTTTAGAGAACACTGGTCGTATCATCACGAAAACTCATTAATGTTTGGTATAGGTACATATTTATAGTAATAAACACATATTATGTCGGAGTTTGAAAAACGATATTTTATTTGGACAATTCCACGTTTTGGACACACTTTCTGACGTTATCTCGCCATGTTTTTTATTTATGCGCGCGCCGTACGTAATATTATTTCGAAAGCCATTAGCTGTGAGTCAAACGAACGTCGGTAAATATACGTATAACTGTGCATATATAATATTATTGATGCACTACTTTGTGCGGTAATGACACATGTATACGGTTGACGTATTGATTTCGTTAAAAGCAACTTGTGTTCGGCAGAAACATTGAAAACGACGCATTATATCGACGGTTTTTCGGGACTTCGGCACACGTCTATAATCAAACGGAAGAAATTAAGTGAAAATATAATAATACGTTGAATCGAAATAGGTATTGTAATACGTTCGAACGCAGTATACATTCGTAATTTATTCAAACAGGTCCTAACACGGTTGTTTTTGTAAAATTTCAATATTCATACACACAATCGCATAAGATCCATTAAAAAGACGACGGCATTAGTTTCAGCAAGTGTTTTTATTTGATCTCGTTAATAACTACGCGTGGTTACGTATACGCGAGCAATTTCCTTCTGCTGTTCAGTGTTTGTGACCATTTTTAGAACGTACGAAATTAAAAAAAAAAACGTTTGATAAAATTTCATTAGTTTTCGCAGTAACAAATTACAGTGTAGATTGAAATTTCGGAGCGATTCTCACATACTTTTCATTCAACTCTTAAACATCAATATTGTCTTCAGATGAACAATAGTTCCGCAAGAACGTGTAGTGTTGTTTGCGGTACGAATGTATACGGTAAAATAATGTAACGTGTTGGGTGATTAGTTTTATATTATTTTGTTCGGAGGATTTCTTTTTGAAAAAATCAAATTTTTGAACGGTAATATACGTCCCATTTAACCCCCCCACGGTACGCAGATAATGGTGCACGCGTCCTTAAAACGCCTTGAAACAACTTGAAATGTTTGTTTAATAAAATAAGAAAAACGAATTTATCGAAAAATTAGACAAAAAAAAAAAATAATTTACAGCAACAAAAACGCTCGTTAAAATTTATATCGTAAATATAACACGATACATCCAAAATGACCGTTTAAAATCGGTTTTGAATTAAAAAGTTGCCGGAATATTTCACAAAACGTCTCGTTGCTGACTTTACCGCGCACGTTTTCAATGTATAAAACGATTAGATCCGAAACGAAAAGTTTTAAATCCGAAAGTGCCGAAAGTACGCGAGGTTTAAAAAACGAAAAATCCCAAAAACAAAAAATCCGGAAGATTAAACACGAAAAAAGTCTCAATAATAATAAATAATTGTATAAGAGCGTGGAAGCCGGCCAATTTTATTTTATTTAACAGGTGCAAATTAGGTCTCTCTCTTAAGTTTATTTCGTTTTCTATCTTAACTTATCTAGTTATTTTTTTTTTTTTCGTTAAACTTTTAACCGAAGACGATCTAATCGACTTAAATCCTATCGCGGTTAATTTTTTTCAATAACTCGCCCGAACATACCTATAAAATTTATAATACAGAACGCGCGATTCGAGATACACGTAACCTTTGTGTGCAGCACTCGCCCGGATGCACGAGAGTGAGCGGCGATTAACAGCGCACGGGCGCTTTAAATTATACGACGACGAGGGTGTGGGTGGGTGGATGGTGGTGGTAGGTCGCAGTATATACGAGACTCGGCGCAGGAGATTTCCCGAGGGAACCGACCACAAGCGACGAGTGTATTATACGTACGTATATATATAAGCTAGCTTCGCCTATTCGTATATATTATATTATCAGGCGTCTAGTACCGGCTAAAAGACTAAATTTTCAAAACTGTTTTCTTTTTTCACCTTTGATTGTTTACAGCTTTGTTACACCGTCGTTATTAAACAGTCTATATATATATATATGCACGAAGTGCTTTGAAACGAGTCGAAAAAATGCAGTTGTTATAAGTATCGAAACCACTACGCATCGGTACGATATTACGCACGTATATTTTAAGACCAGAGTTAAAAAAAAAAAAATTAAACATACAATACAAGTATATAGTGATATCGGTATCCTGAATTTTTCATCCCATATAGACTTTAGAATGTAAACAAGAGAGAACTTCAACTTGAGCTTTCCTCTAAAAATTTTGAAAAACACGCGATATTTTGAAGTCTTCATAAAATCACCTACATTAAATTTTATAATAAATAACAATCCGCAGACGCGTTACTGTAAATTCAATGGTAGGTTTATACTACCTATATAACGTTTATAATTGTTCTTCGCCTAAAAACAGGAGTTTTTAAGTAGAAAATTTGTATTTTGTCTGAAATTTTTGGAAAGGCTCGAGCTGCTCCTGGAGATACTGAGCGATACAGTACGTGTATATGTTCGCCGGTCGGTTTAATCAACGGATTGATATCGACCATATACGATATTATTCGACGGAAACCCATAAAATTCTCAATTTCATCTCCAGAGATTATTTGTACTGCAGTTCATCGCGATCGACGTTTTAGTGCTGAATTCCGTTTTCTCGTCGATGAAATTACTCGCGAGCGTTTCGTCGAAATCACGTGACATCATCACCGACGGATTTTCTTAGAAATTCTTGTTTGAGTTGTTTTTTTTTTTTTTTATCATTACAAATTACAATACTATTTTGTGTTTCTATATTTAGAAATTAAGAAAATTTTATAAATTAATACATCGGTTCGGGCCTTTAACCGTGAAAATTACATTTGTGACAGTTGGGCGCTACACAATCAATGTTTTTTATTCTAAAAACTCGTCGCTAATGTCAAGTACAAAAGTTACGCGAAAATACACGGAGGACGCGTTTATGATAATCGTCGAAACCGTATAATATTTTGACTCGTCAAAATACCGGTCGACTGAGTATAATTTTGATAAAACAAATTGTACATATGTATATTACAGAAATACAGAAAATTAATAGATGAAATTGAAAATAGACTTGAAAATAGTGTAATTTTTATTATTAAAACCTGTTATAAACGTTTCCTTTTTAAAATATGGCAGTAATGTATGGCATTGGGTGACATTTTTAGATTTTTTTTCCAATGATGTTTTTTCTCTGTGAAAACTTTAAGCCTATATGAAATGCCTTTTAATTAATACCTGCTATAAACTAGTGTATTACTATTATTATCATTGCTATAACCATATGCGCGCGAGGAGGAGTGGGGAATAAAAAAGTCAACGATTTCAAAAACAACAAACTTTTATCGCAGCTTGAAAAATTTAAAAAAAAATAATAATCCTGCATATATCGAACGCGTTCGACAGAAGAAAAACGACTTTTTACGCAGTTAAAGTAATATCGGCTGTCGTTTACAGAATGAATATTATTACACGTATACAGGCTTGTACAATACGCGTATAAATTTTCCGCACAAAAAGAAGAAAAAAAAAAAAAATGAAAAGTTAGTAGACTCGGATTTATTCACAGTCTGGAGACCCTTATTTTGCTTTAATAATCACGTAAGTTTATAACACGTATATAAATATATTATACAAGATCGTGCCTATAATATATACATACAGCGAGTTTTGCGTGGTAATATACAATATTCAAAGAGCGGTTTTCTTTCTACGAGGTGCACTTTTGATCATAATAATAACATATATATATTCTCAAGTTTAAAGCACACGCAGAAAATGTTGACCGCAAAATCGAAGAATCGCGCGTTCAAACTTTTAAGTGAACAAAAATCACAGCATCTGTTTACATCATCGTGTCTATATAAAATTATTAACTGACTGGTTTACACGAAGTATCAACGCACAGCGCGATCCGCCGAGTCTAAAAAATTTTAAATCGAGCACAGAGGTTCCTTATAAAAACGTAGATGAGCAGCACTCGGAAAGAATTTTTAAACGTTCAACCCGCGAGAGTGAAAATAATGTCCAAAATTTTATTTATCGATACGTGTCCTGATTAATTACAACTGTCAAATTTTTGTTACGACATTTTCTTATTCACGTTCAAATTACACAGTTTTGGCAAACGAAAACCCGGGCACTTGACGAAAGCTAGTCACATATGATGAACAATAACAAATACCTGATAAAATAGATTGTAAAATACGAATGAACCGTCAAACGTCTTTAAGGGTGTATGTAAAGTTTGTATTTAAAAATAAATTGTATTTTACAGACTTACAAAAAAACTTTTTTCTTTATCGGTACAGCCAATGGATGACATGACGAAATTACGTCGATAAAATAAGAAACAATTACGATAGTGAGTATTTAGCTTACGTACCTATTCTTAATGATCGTGTTACGCGGATTGAAACATTTATTTTTACACTAAATAGCTATATAAATTGCGTGCATATTTTACACGATCGATTTTTAAATACTATAATAGTTTAGTTATACGTATGAGAACGTCTTTTCCTTCAACTTTCCTTACAAATACGTGTTTCAAAGTAGAGTGTAGTTTTTATATTCAACCAACCATGTCCGGAAAAAATATAGTGCTTTGATAAAAAAAAAAACTCTCATTCACGTTATCATAATATAGATATTGTTTTAAAAAAAAAAAAAAACGAATTTTTCAATTAAATACAATAGACGCGAGGATCACTCGTTTTTATATACACATCGGTTTCGGTAATTCAAAAATTTGACCAAAACGAGACGAACTATTTTTAAAGCCAAAATAATTCGACTGTTTTCTTCGAATCGACGGTTTCGCAAAACCACGAGAGAATGTCTCGCGAAAATAACGATACAGCACAAAATACTAGTGCGTGTGTAAGCCCGCGCAATCGACTCTATCCGACTGACTATATCCGCAAATAACAACTCGTGCGCGGTTGTCGGAGAAAAAACGGTTAAAACTTTCCTTTGTGCATCAGATGTATACGTATTTTATGCATTTTACTTTTATTATTGTTATCGTCCATGGACCGCGATGGGAATTAATTTCGGACCGGGTTGTACCTGGTAACGTTTTCCTCTCCGCCGACTGCAGCGAACCGCGACTCCGCTCAAAATGTTCTTTTCTTCTTTTTAGCCGTAATCAAAATGCAAATTTCCCGAGGGCGACCGATTGTTTTCCTTCCGCGAAAACGTGCTCGCTAATTATTCCGTTATCGTGTCGCAGCACTTTACTCGGCATCTCGATGTAGATTGTAGAGCCCGATAATATATACAAAAAGATTTTACCAGTATAGTCAAAAGCAGTACAACGCTAAACAATACGATAAAATCGAGGACATTTTTCTTTTTCTAATAATCTGTGTGTACCTACAATAAGAGCGGAAGAAAAAAGGCCAAAACATCAGCGTCATCTTCACCTTTGGGACGGCAAGCACATCTCGCACACAAACAACCGTCATATCTTTTTCAACCGTCCGTCTCTTATAGAGAACGAGTTTAATAGTAATAAACATCGTTTTTTTTCTTCAAACCCATTTGCGTTTATAGAATTATAACGGACAAGTATAATTCCAAAATGCGATTTTCAAAACACGAAATTTTACATCGGGAGTTTGTCCGGATAAAATTAAACAATTATTAATCGTAAAAATTAGTTTGAACGACGCACGACGACACACAGCTATAGTATACGAGTAAAAAAAAAAAACGGTAGACAACAATTGAAATAGAAAAAGCGTAATGAATGCGGGTGAAATTCTCGATAATCGCTCTGTCAAACGTAAAAACTGAACGATTTCGTAAAAAAAAAAAAAAAGTGATAAAACACAGATAAAATTAATCCATTTCTCGACGAAATTCGTGTTTGAGACGACCCTTAGTGATGGATTTTTCGAATAAAAAGTAGTCTACGTCGCTCAGTAGTCTCTATAGATATTTCTATTGGTGAAAGAATTTTAAAAATCGGTTGGACGTTTTTTTCTGGGGGGTATTCGTCGGAATTGGCTCGGAATCGTTTTTCCGAAGGCCGTTGATTTCGTCGCTTTCAGATATTAAATATAATACACATAAGTTAAAACCACAACTTACAGCCCGAATCGTTACTCCGTCAATCCACCCACGCGAACTTAACTGGTGTTTTTCTACACATGATTCTTACCATCGTTTTCCGTATATTATAAGTACGTTTATTGTAATAACACTGTGCAGAACAATGACGATACAAATCCGCCGCATTTTAGGGTGCGAAAAGGTCTTGTTTATTATATACATAGGAAAGGTTGCGGGCAGCCGCGCGTGGGTGTGATTCCATTTAAACGCCGCTGAGAAATACCTTTTAAAAACTGTACAAAGACACGTGGTTTTATAACGCACATTTCACCGCAACACAACAAAAACGTATACATATAGGCGGCACACATAAAAGCAAATAAATTGCTACCGACGGTCGGTGAATTTTAAGTCCGACAAACGAAATCGAGCGCACTTCTGCACAGATATACAGTGCGAAATCTAGTAAACATAACATCTTATACGCAATGCTGCTCACACTCGCTTTGTGTTCTTTTACCGCGGTATTTATATGAATACTTAAGAAAAAAATAAAAAAAAAAGAACGGTAGGTAAAGAAAGACGCACTAGCGACGACGCTTTGGGCGAGGGGTCTTAATTGCCGGAGTTTATAAAGTATAATTAAACACAGTTAAAATCTGAAACCAACGGTATTGTATTCGAAAAAACGATTCTGAGCGAGCTGAGTCCTGGGTGAAAATGAAAAAAAATTACCGTACCTAGCGGAAAATAGTTTCAATATTTCATTAAATGAATCAATTTGGTACACAAAAGTTTGAACACGACGCGGAATAATTTTTTACACCGACACTAGCCGTTCTGACGCCGGATTCGGCGATTTCGTCGTTTTCGTAACACTCGGTAGTTAATAAAAAAATTCTTGAAATAAAATACGAGACGAACGTGGTAGTATTCAGTGTGACGATCGGAGCGTCGGCCGAGAAAGTCATTACAAACCTGACGGTTTCAAATTTTCTTTTTTTTTCGTTTTCGGGGTAAAAGAGTAAGCGAAATTTAAAAAAAATTATCAAAAATAGTATCGCTGCTCGACAACAAAACAACAAGATAACATTATTGTTTTGCTTTTGTCAAAACGGTTTTTACAATTTACGTAACGCCCTGCAGAGACGTCGTATAGGCCCCATTAATGTCTGTGAGATATTATTCTTTACGCCATTATTCCCCCATGTCCCGTCTCGCATAAATTGTTTCTTATTGCTTTCAGACCGGCTCGGAGAAGCTATGGCGTATAATAATACAGTTGGATTTGCATTTGTATTTCATTGTGCTTTCGATTTATTACGGCCGGATATTGTGTTTACATCATACGCTTTTTGAAACGTAACAACGGCTAACGACGACGAAGAGTCGCAAACGTCGCAAACCGTTCTGCAAACGTCGGTCGAAAGAAATTAATAATGGTGCCCACAGCTATTTTTCATAACTCAATTGTTTACCACTTTTTTTGCGTTTAACCGCGCCTGTATACTACACAGCTGAACGAATAATAAAATATACGTATTTTGAAATAGAAACTGTATAAAATCGAAATATCCGTGCATGTTTTTTCATTTCGATAACAAATCGATCGTTTTTAGCGTATACGTAACGTTAGTTTTACAGTATGATACAGTTGTTATAAAAGCTGTCGGTCGCGTTTTACCGACTTCTTTAAAGATTTTCTACCCCGAAGTTGAGACTTCGGATGTTACTTTCGATTTGATGAAAGTAACACTTAAACGGTTGGTGGCGATCGCTAACGCGATAACAGAATATTATAAATTCGATCAGATAGCAAAAAAAGTATTGAATTTTCCCCGAAAAACTTTTCGAACTAAGTTTCATTTTATTTCGTTACTTAATCTATTTTTTACAGTTATAATATAGTTAATTTTTTTTTTCTATTACCTTCCTATTTAGCAATTTTTAGTGAATTTTCAATTTTATTCGTTTTTTTTAACTTTCGAGTCATCAGATGTAAAGAAACGATTTTTTTTTTAAATCAACCCCTAAGAGGGTTATCGAAGTTGGGGGTAAAACTGAAAGACTGTTTTTTTTTTTTTGATCTGATCTTCTTAAACTCGGCACACACGTTCCATAGTTTGTACAGCTTTCATCGCGTTTTCCGAAATCCAAGAGGCAGTTTAAAAAAGTTCATGGCGGCCGGTAGGATGTGTTAAAATATAAAAAAACGGTTCGTTTTTTTTTTTGATTCGGCAAAGGGCTTCCACAGTTTTGGAACCGCGAGTTCTCAAAATTCGTAGAAAAAAATCAGTTGTTCCCGAAAACAAAAAAAAATTGAAATCGAAGGCGGACGCGTGCGGGTTTTATCGAGACGACGCTATTGAAACCATAGACACGATATATGAACTAATGGACTGCGCGTATCTCACACAAGACGTGCTTGTCGCCAATAAAATGTAAGTCATGGATGAAATTTTTTTTTTTTTTGCATCTTTTTTTCCATAAAAAATAACGATTTGTGACGAAATAATAATTTTTACACTTTTTCCCCGTGAAAAATAACGATTTTATCAATACGATTTATACGAGCTTTTCGTGGAACAATCAAATCATTTTTCATCCACGGTCGACGCACGTTTATTTCGGCGACTCGCATCAACGTCCATTAGAGGTTTACGATATCAAGCGAAAAATCGCATATATTTAAAATATTCGTAATGACAAATTACTCTGTACTGTACGTCAACGGTTTTTCGTTGTATGTTTTTTCCAACCTCGAAAAGCTTAAAACTCTTAGCTCGCTCTTTTATACAAAAAAAAAAAAACACCGTGCATTGTATTATAACGTTATACACCCGCCGGTCGGATATTGCGCGGTCTCACCGCTCTCCGACGTCGTATACATAGTTTTTTTCTTCGTGACACACCGCGGCTGTATTAACATGCGAAAAACTTTAACGGCGATATTATACACGGACGGAGACGTGACCCACATCACAATTATTGTTATCCGCTAATAGTTTTTTTTTTGTTTTCTTCTGCTCCTTTCGCGTACGAAATACACTACAAACTTTGGATCACATCGGTTATAAAAGAAAAAATAACAATAAAAGTCGATAAAATATATCGTTCAAAACCGCGTGCTCTGCGAAAAGAATCTTTCCAGCACGCGAGCGGGGAAAAAAATACGAAATCT
Source organism: Hormaphis cornu (assembly GCA_017140985.1). Classification (NCBI taxonomy): domain Eukaryota; kingdom Metazoa; phylum Arthropoda; class Insecta; order Hemiptera; family Hormaphididae; genus Hormaphis; species Hormaphis cornu. The sequence continues at coordinate 10,384,663 of CM029362.1, forward strand.
CGATTTATTACGCGCTGGTCGGCTTTTTACGAACACTAAGTACACTGCCAGTACAAACAAAATATAGCTACAATCCAAATTATACCGACCGCAGAGAATTACTTTCGGTAATAAATATCGTCGAAAAGAAAGAAAAGCGAAAAAAAAAACAATATTAATAATTTGGATAAACAGAACTCATAAGATATCGCAAGATGATACGTAGTATTTAAACCGGGGAAAATGTATGTAAAAGGTGCACGGGGGGGTTCGCATTTAATACAGGTAATTCTTCGATTCGTTCGATATCGCGTTATATTATTATTTCCTCCAGGCAAGACTCGATTTTTCGCGCGATTTCCACCCGTTTATAAGACGATAAATTTGAAAAGAAAATACTGATCGCGCAGCGCTCTGTTGTGTAACAATAGTTATTACACACACAGACGTAAACGAAATACATACGTTTGAATAAAAAGGAGAAAAAAATGAAAGCCAAAAAAGGAATACGGCTGATGAAATGAATTTGTGATTCGTATAATATACTTATTATACAGTTTTCTGGAGAAATATCGAAATTTTTGACCGTCGCGTACACCATTATAATACGTAGTTACCGTCCGACGGTTCGGAGAAGCTATTGCAGACGATTCGTATAAAATATAAGTGGTCGTTGACGAATTTTTTAAACAAAGTTACGTAAAACACTCTACTTCGTACAATATACTTTTACCACAAAATTACATAACGTATTCTGTTGTACGTGCTTAATCTTGTGAACTAAAAAAAAAAAAAACCGTATTCGTCCAAGAAAAGTCCATAAATTAAACATTCTACAACAACAATACCAACGGCGGCACGTCGTCGTCGTTATTATAAAACGTATTCACTGCCGTGCGCGAGCAAAGTTCCGATTAAGAACGTAAATTGTTATTTCTTATCTTTTTTTTTCTCTTTTCTTCTACTAGTTTTGTCGACGTAGGTACACATTTTATGGAGTATTTAACCCGAAGAGTGTTTTAGAAATTGGATTAATCGGCCGAACGTTGGGGACTTTATTTCTTTCAAAGAAACGCCGCACAACCGGATGTCGACGATGATTTTTTGTGTATTTTTTTCATTTTTTTTTAATGGAAAAAGGTTGGAAAGTAGACGGTGGCGATGGTGGTTGATTCGAAGCGTTTTTTCGAGTCTCGTATCATATAATATATATATATGATCCGAAAAGTTATCGAAAACTACGCGCCCAAAACGAATCGCAATTCTCTAATATGTCTGCGGACACTTTTTCGTAGTGCTTCAATCGCATTATATATACAATATGATAACGCAACAAATACGACTTGGATTATGCTTTGTTTGAAACTTTTTTTTTTTCCGAATCGTTGATTATTTTTTGAGTTAAGTGCCGAAAACGATAAAAATTTAAAAACGGTCCCGAAGGCGATTAGAAATTTTTCACGCGTCGTCAGGACAAACGCGTACAAACGTAATCGAAATTTCGACATTTTTACACGCGATAATTAATGGAATGAACGAATTTAAAAGAAGTCATAAGATTTGTCGAAAAGTTCCGGCCAAAAACGAGGATTTAAAATTAAAAAACTTGTCGAGCGATTTCAACTCATTGAGTCCACTCATAATCGTAACTTTTAATAACGGTCCGACGGATTTTATCCTACAAGACCTGTAATTTTTTTTACAGTTTGTTTTTTTTCATTCGCTATTTCATTCCGAGACGCCATCTCCTTTTTGGCGTTGCTGCAGAGTAATTTCGATTTTTCGAGTTTAACGACGAAGCGAAAAAAAAAAAAAAATAAACACTGTTTTTACAATAAGTATTATCGTTTATTTCTGTAAATATTTTTTGCAAGCGGTGAAATTCAAATGTCTCACACGAGTTTTACGCGAGTATTATTAGTCAGTCAGTGTGTGAACGAACGACAGTTTGCTAATATAGTTGATAGAACAATTTAGCTTTTTTTTTTACAAACCACTGAAATTACTGCAAAAATAGTTTCCATACGTATTATTATCGCGACGTGCGCATCGAGGCGTATTTCAACGCAAAAAGTTAGTTTCCAAATACACAGTAGAAACCACGAGAATCGTGATGAATTTTTCCCGAGTTACTACTATTAAATCGTGAACCATTTACTAGGACATACGTATTGATTTGATACTTATTATCGGACGTTAATTAGGATGAAACGATTTTTAAACCTCGAGTCATCCGTCAGAAATTCGAAACCTGTATTTGAAACCGCAGAAATCGGAACACATTTTTTAGTATATATATATTTACTATGACGCGTTATGTTAAATCTGGAAAGATTTTCGTTTCTCGAACGTATATATATAACTTCTTCTTCACTGGGGGGAGAAACAAAAAAATCATCGCATTTTCATTTTAACGTTTCACTATCGTGTCTGAAGAACGTGGATGTGAACGCTGCAGCGCGTGGAAAATCGCCAGCAGAGGGGAAAAAAGTAAAAGTTCGCTTTTGTCGTATAATGAGTGCGCGCGTGCAGCAACGCTCTTCTTATTCCTCCGGGGAGAACTCTGCGGGCAAAAACTTTCGGTTCCGAGCGCGCCGCGAACGCATTAACTTTTGCGCGTTTTGTGCACTTTCTTTTTTCGTCAATGCCGCGGTTGATTTACAAGGGCGACTCCGTTCAAGGGCGCTATATGCTTCTCACTCATTTTATCGTAAACAGAAAAAAAAAAAAAGATACAAAATAAAATACTGCGTTACCGATGGTGAGAAACGCGCCCGATCCTTGTGTTCGACCTCGAAATTTTTCGTGTATATTTAGATATATGAAGCATAAAAACATCTTAGGATTATGGAAGGAAATTAAAAAAAACTATGGCGCCTCGTCGAAGACTGTAATCGTCGGTATATTCTGTAGGCACAAGCGTTAAATCGCATTCATAAATACGAAATTGAAAATATAAAAACGTTACTTCGATCACGTCAAAAGCTATCGCGTTATATAAGTATATACGTGGCAGATGTATGTTATACAGTTATCACACTTTTTTTTCAATATAAATCGAACTGAACGTAGGTAATACAGATAATGTTATGGGGTTCATCCTATCCGGAACGGGTGTATAAAAAGAAACGAAAAAAATTCATCTGACGGAGCTTATTACACGTCTTGTTCGACCAAATCCCCTACGCAGCAGCAGCCGCCGTATTATTATTACATTTTCACGCCCGAACGCAAATGGAAAAAAAAAAAAAAGAAAACCCGATATTATCGAGTGGGTATCGTGGAAAAAAAATAATATATAGTGTATGTACAGGAGGGCGTTTATACATGTGGTTCGTATTATGGTTTGAATGACGGAGCAGGTAATTTTGCTGGTAAAATATCAAACACACTGTTCGATAGTGTATAAGTAATCCGTAAATCAATCTATGGAATACGCCTGTACAATCGTTGATGAAACGTGGTAACCGATCGCCGTGATTAGTGCACGGACTGAAGATTACGATAAAAAGCTAAAATTAAAAAAAATTCACGCTGCAGCACAGATCGATTGCGTTGTACGTTGCACGTTTTTCATTGCATAAAATGTACAGAATTTATGCGAGGAAATAATTCACGATTTTCAACAACGAGTCAAAACCTGCAGGCTTTCAAAATCAGTCTGATCATTGTTGTTAAGCAAAAAAAAAAAAATTTGAACAACGAGACGTGCCAAAAAGGCGATTGTCCCTGCAAAACACGTCTAATATAAGCCGAAAATCTAAAAGTTTCAAACCATTCATCGAAAATGAATAATTACTGTACATCCCTTTGACTTATACAAAACGACGTTTGTACATAATATATTACGTACACAGGGGCGGTTATCAGATCAAATACTAAGTCGTGCAGTATGGTTGTATTACAAGATAACTGATTTTTTTTTTTTATAGAAGACCACGACGATGTATATTATTACGATCTGCAGTTACCGGTTCGTTTTATAATCCAAACATAGGAGGATTGATACTGTAAAAATAAGACTGAAATTCGCAAAAAACGCAAAAAACTTTTTGGCGCATAATATGACGGGCCTCGTGATATCATCTCTGCTATACCGACGGACGTAATGTGATCAGAAAAATGAATGTACGGTTGAATATAATCCTCGTTTTGAGCGCGTGTGGAATATGTTCGTGCGAGCAAGAAAAGGGTCGGGCGAAGAAGAGACGCGAAATTGCAAAACTCCCATGAGGAACGCGCGACATCTGCCGTTGACGGCCGCCGCGAACCGCGCCGAGGTGCGAAACAGCGGAAAAAAAACGAAAAGCGTCGGGAAAAAAATGAAAATTCGTCGGACGGTTTTCATGGCTTTCGTGAAAAATGAGGGCTTTTTTTTCTTTATTTCCTTCCGCGTACACCGCACAGATTCGGAGGAGACCGTCGTGCGCGCATAGAAAAGGTCATTTCGGGCGATGGTGCGAATCCACTTCGGAAACGTCGCCCTTCGGGGTGAACTTCCAAGTTGAAGGGCCACGGGAATATTTTCGGTTGCCGAAAGTTGGTTGATTGCGATGGCCGCGGTGCGAAAACGAATCATCCGAGACGACCAGTATCGGTGTTTTGTTTCAATCGGCAGCTGCAGTTTAGCCGCTTTTCACAAAACGAAATAATAATTTGTCTCGTAATCGATACGGAGAAAATGTATAGAGAATACTTGATGTCTGAAGGAAGCGACAACAAAATATTGACATAATATTTTTCTAATTTAAAAACTTTAAGTGCTTTAAGTACTCGATGTCAACTTTAAGTTGAAAAGTAAGGTTTCCCCGCCGGGTGCGAGACATGAACCGGCTAAGAACGTTATAAATATTGTGTCGTAAAAATCAAATTCTCAACATTTTATTAAGACCCGGAACGTTAGTCACTACAATTTATTATTCGTGAAACGTTCTTATAAACATTTTTTCTAAACTCGAGTCCATACCCACCTAGCCGTTGCTCAACTCTCCCGTCCTGTGAACTTTGATGAATTATGAGAAAAAAAAGTTTGAATATTTTGGTGGTAAAACTCGTTGTGATTCAACCGTCGTAGTTTGAAAAATATTTTAGAGACAAACATTTCTACGCGGTCGAAAAGTAATATTTTTTTTCGAATCGTTCACGCGAAAACGGCCGTAAAATAAACAAAAATCTGCAGGAAAATATCGCGTTCGTTTTTATAGCTCGCGCGGGAATTTTAATTGAACCGGTGAAGTTTTGAATCGCGTGAACGACGTCGGGAGGTTAAAAAGCGCGTTTTATACAAGTCTTCGCATAACCGTGGGCATTCGTTGTCTCGTGCGCAATACTTACTGAACGCGATTATGTCATCGTGCGCAGGCACTGTTGGTTTACTTGCACCATCGGTGTGGTAAAATATAAAAAAAACAAAAAAATTTCCAGACAAAACTGTAGGCGTGAGAATCGAAACGTATAAACCGAAACGAGACGTCGAGAATGACTGCAGTAAATTAAGCGATGAGCGCGAGTACATAGATCACGGTTAAACGGCGCGTGAACAAGAATTGTCGAAAAAAAAATCGACGGAACAAAAAAATAATCCTTTTTACGGCCATTATAGGGGGTGAGAGCGGGAGACACAAGTTGACGGTTATTTGTCAATAAAAAAAACGATTTAAATGAATTAGTAGTCGACATACCCCCTGTGCTCGGGGGGAAAGTTGGCAGCTGTACGAGTTGACAACGACTACACGTCCGTAAAGTATGATACCACACAAAACGCTTCGAAATGTTCGTACCACATTTTGGTCGAATATTTTGAAAGTTAAGTTTAAGAACACGTCGACCAGTCTCCACTGTAAAAAAAAAACTATTAAAATTAACGATTTTCGAAAGAACCGTGGAACGTCCAAACATCAAAAAATCACGCATACGTGATACGACTCATAGACACCATACACATTACTGACTTTTATATCGATATTCGTCCCCGTCAACTCTCCCTATACATCATATAAACGATTTTGAGAGTGATCAACGACGTTTCTTCCGAATAAAATCGGCGGCTGAACACGCAGCAAACAGAAACCGTCGAAGGTAACGATGATGTGTTCGAATGATGCATGTTTTAGAGGAGTGTTTACACAATGAAGGAGGATAACTGTTTGCGTATACGTTACTTAGGTAAGTTCGGTAGTATAACGAATATTATGAACTGTTTGCAGACCCGTACCGCCACGAGAGATCCGGAAACTATTTCATTAGTTACGATTAAAAGTGTACAACGTAATGTAATACAATATTGTATAATACACGGAATTGTGAGACGTACGATTTGAAATCGAGTTTATCGTGCGCGAAACTCCGTGTAAAATGAATTAAAAATCGAGTACAATTAAAAAAAAAAAACATTCAACGGTAACGAGTTCGAACACAGTGTAAACACCCCGTGTCATTATTCTCAGTTTTTATAGTCCATTAACGGAAGGAAATTCACGAAGGAAACAATTGAAATTAAAAAGTATTGTTTTTTTTATTTGTATGTCTCGCGAAAAATAACGGCGACGACCGAAAGCGGCCATTGCAGCCGGATAGGGTGCAGTTTACTGCTGCAGAGGGGAAGAAAACGCGTTTTGCATATTACAGTAAATGTAAACAATAATTCGCTGATACAATTCAATTTCACGTCTATTTTTTAGAATAACATCGCTCGCTGCACGAGTGTTATGCGAGTTAAGTGCGAATACACAAATTTTTATTCGTTCGTGCTTGTTATTTTATGCAGTAAGCCACGTGTTGTTCATCCGCACGTCTTTTAAAACTTCCGGACACTTGACGTATATTTTCCGAAAACGTGAAATCTATACTACCTCTGCCCACGCATATTATACTGTCCAAAGCAGCAGAACAACATTTTTTCTCCGTAGTACGTAAAAAACAGGGCGAAACCTTATTTGCCGATCGGCCGCTTTCAAACACAAACATTTAAAAAAAATTCGCGTTCGTTTTCGCGGCCGCCCGGAATGACGGGTTTAACGACGTGACGACCGATTTTCTAAATTTTTCGACCACGCGTAAAACCATCTTGTTCGTGTTTCGACTAGAGGTTTTATGAAATTCGAAAATTCAAACGTTTCCAACTCCCTCAAAAACCGATCGAAATCTCAGCAGTAAACTCACTCGGACCCCGCCGCTCTTATCCCAACGACGCGCGTGCGTTGCAAGTGGAACGATTTCGAAAATTTCGACGTTTTCCCACACGACTCGAGAAAAAAAAAATAGAAATTTCAAGAAAAAAAAACACGCTTCGGAACAAAGTACCGGGGATCAATTACCACCTACCTATAGCGTTCCATCTAACAGGAAAGAGTGATCGAAGAGATCGAAGAACTGCCGACGCTCAGAATCCTAAAAAACAAAAACATTTCAAAAGTATGGTCATATTATAATCTCCGTCCCCCATCCTCCTCCTCCTGGCCACTGCTCCCCACGGTCGATCGGTGAAAAATCACGACGACGAAAATCGATATTTTATCACGGATGGTAGGACGCTGCGGTCCGAGTCGGCGGAAACGGCGGAATCATTAATGCGTTTGTGCCGCGCGACGTTGTTAGTGACAGACACACGCCACGGTTGAAGAAAATACACGAAAACGCGCCGAGTGCGTCGGACGTTCGAATAACGGGGATACGCCGCTTTTACGGAGCGGCACAACGATATTGTCAGCAGCTCTCGTTTTTATTTATCGGAGACGTTCACGGTCGACTTGATCGGCGGTCAAAACGCGGTATTATTATTATTTTTGTAACGAGAAAAACGTGCGAAAACATAAATCGCGGAAAACCGATCTGGAAAACCGTTTTCGGGGTGTAATTACACGAGTATCGCGGCCGCGGATAGAGTTTTCGTAAACTGTTGCGCAGTCGTAGTAGCTGAGCGGAATCGCGACGTTATTAATTGTTCGAACGACGGTCGTAATAATAATATGACATCGTGTGTGATTCCTGGAAAAAATGGAGGTGAAAAAAAGCCGGTTAAGTTCGCGTTTCAGTCACAAATTGACTACGACGACTACGGTTTGGTGTCACTGGTTCGTAATAGTGGTTTTAACGCGTATAATACGTGAAATCAATGGAAAAACTGAGCCAGTTTCCCACGGGGAAAAACATCCATTTCGAAAGTTCTTCCGTCGACAGAAAGCTTTCTTCTACACTATTCCTGAGCGACGTACACCACTCAAACAAAAATTTCGTCGTAATTCGATTACTTTTTTTTGTCCGTTCATACGGTTGCTGCTACGTGTCGAATTTTAGTTGTTTCATTTGTCTATTTTGCCGTACTTTTTACCGTTTTTTCTAAATTTTGTTTTTTTTTTTTGGTATGACCTTTTTGGAATTGATAATTTGGCAAAACGTCAAGTACGCCAAGGATATAAGTTGGACTTTCAGAAAACGTTCGACCGCCAAAAGATCGGAGCGTAGGGCCTAGGTTGTATGAAAATCAAAACATCTTTGTGAGTTCCCCGCTATCGCTCAGAATCTAAAGTAATTAAATCAATTCTACACGTTGTCTTACGCTAATATTTCACAAAAATATCCCGTTGCAGGTGTTCTTTTACTCGAGTCTTATAAGTCACGGGGATTTTCTATTTTTTCAGTAGCCTACTGTCTAAATGTTTCGAAATGGTACATGCCAGAGCGAGTTTGTTTCTGATCTTAATACTATTCGAAAGACGGCCCATACCAGAATAATTACTCGGTCGTATTTACCGATCAAGTTGACGATGATTTGTGAAGATTTTGAAGTATTCTTAGCCCAATGTGAGAACGGAGTACAACACTTGATCGCGTCCACCGATCGCCGGAGGTCTTGAGACTCGGAACGAAGAAACAAGTTACATTTTATCGCGGACTATAGGTGTACAAAAAGCGAAACGGTTCTTTGCAAAACTCCTCTTCTGCAAATATCCCGCGAATGCAATTTTTGCACTGTAAATCAATATATAATTGTACACAAACGTATCGGTTACCACACACCGTATATGGTCGTCGATCGCGGTGTATTTTTTGTTCGGCAAAGGCAGTTAAAACCCCGAGAGTTCTATACGTACAGGACGCGGATTTCACGGCATCAGTGGCGCGTTAATATATATATATATATACTCGTGGGTAACCCGAACCGAGAAATCCCTTGAGACTCGTGGTCGTAAGTCTTCTTGGTTTCGCCGCGGTCGGGGGGTCGCATACGCCGTTGAGCTGCTGGTATTTAATTTCAAAACGTTTTCTGTACGTACAAAAGAAAAAAATGCCAGAATCTCTGCGAATCGCTAGATTGATGCACAGGGGTCACTGTGGGTTTTGATTCCGAGTGGGCCCGTGGCGAACGGAGAAACCGGAGGAATCCGGTCACTAAGTCCGTTCGTTTCATTTTAACGTGTGAACATTTCAAACCGTTTGTGCACCGTTATTTTTATAGCGTCGAAGTGCGTGATTTCATATATTTTCGTATAATCGATACTCTTTTTTTTTGTACGCCTTCGGATGACATTCATGTCGGGCGGATTTTTTTTTGAAACTTTGTCGAAAACGCGTTCGCCGGCTCGTTTATTACGTTTTCCGCGCGATTCTCGCTCGTACGGTAGAAACTTTTCGATTTGATAGAAGCTACTACCCTCGGGGTACCGTCCGTGTAGGTGGTCAACACACACCTTTCGTTGGAGGCGTACGGACGCGGTAAAAATACACACACACACACGACGTGTAAAAACCAATATTCTCGCCGTTACACTCGGAATCTAAAAAAAAGAAAAAAACGAGAAAAAGAAGACTCGATCGTAACGTAACGGGCTTATCTCCGGCGTTTCAGGCTTTTTACACGAGGCCTTTGACTGCACATAATGTATAATAATATCACACATCGCGTTGGTTAGTTACCGTTGTTGTTGTTAGCCGATTCGCGGATTCGAAAAAAAAAAACGCTGGGGAGAGCCGCCGCTGGTTCGGTTGGTTTGATGGCGCCGCAATAAATTTCCAGCGGTCGGCCGGCGGCGGCGGCGGCGGAGCGGAGGGCGCAGGACGACTTTTATCGGCGGGCACAATATTTGACAGAAACGCGCTGGAGTTTTTTTTTTCTTTATTTATTTTTTGATTTTTTTCAATCCGCTGTACGGTCGCGTTGCTGTTATTATTATTACTGTATGATGTACGACGACTTTTAACGGGTAAACGGCGTTCGTGTACGCGAAAACGGTATAAGCGTTGTTGCCGGCGGTAAAACGCGTTTTGTACATCATACGACGACGCACAAACGACAGAAAAAATCAAACAAAAGGCAGAGCGAGAATAAAGGCGAAAAAAAAGCCGGGATCACTCGGTGTCGCGCGTGGGTAGTGTTTGACGCAGTACCTTTGGGCGGGTCACTATAGTTTAGGAGTTGTGGTTTAAATTAAAATTGTCTTACATCTGAAAGCGACGATGTATCCGTCGCCTTTGAAAATACGATTCTGAGCGAGCTCCGCAGTTGTCTAGTACACGTCCCGGTAAAAACCAATTAAACAAGAAAAACTTTTATCGGATCCGTGTCTTTCCTGTTTCAGTGTTGTGTTTAAGCTCGGTCCGATCTTTATTTTGGATGTTATGATCGAAAAAAATCGAAACCGATGTGTAAAAAACGCGTTTACCGTAATTATTTGTCCTCTCCCACCCCATAAGAAATACACGGCCACCCGGAACAGCGAACTAACAACGTGAAATCGGTTAGGTGAAACCGAAATTGTGAACAGCTGTTTTCGAAATTTTTTAACCGCACACGTGAAACTATCTTGTTTAGACTGTATGAAAAATTCGAGACTTGAACATAAAAACTAGAGATTTTATGGAATAATAATAAAATAACAAATTCGAAAAATTTCCATAACTCCGTTAAAAACGATCAAAATCGATTGAAATTTCAGCAGTCGACTCGATAATGACGTATATTAATGCCGAACGGAGCAATTTTTAAAAATCTTACAACTCCAAAAATAATCAAATTTTCAACAAAAAAAAAATGATTTGAAAAATAATAATTCGGGTGAAATTTTTGACTCAACGAGGCGCTAAATGTCACGAAACTATACAACGAAGCCGTTTGTGGATTAATAATTTATCACGCTTTCCGAAAAATATTACTTTACAACAAGTAAAATCGAATGTTGATTTTTTAGGTCCCCACAAAAATTCGTGGCGACGCCAAAATTCCTCGTTAATGCTAACGTATAATACTTTATAGATTGATAAAAGTACAGAACTCTTTTATAAATTATTTCAAAATAATTTTTAAACGGGTGGATCACTTCTCTGCCACCTCATTTTTACCGCGTCGTCTATACAAGTTGTACGCGTCATTCGATCATTTTTCTGAGACCATTATTTTCTTCGCGCACGTTTTTCGCGATTTTTACAGCTTTAGAATGTATTGTATTTTACCAACGAGTGTACAATATACGGTGAATTGGGTGTCAACAGTGGATCACACGTGTGATTTGTTTTACTGTCAAAAGCCACAAACAAAAAATAAGCATTCAACGTAAGGCGAATATGGTTTTAAATTCTACACGGATATTTAAGAACTTTACCGTGTCGACCTGAGAGCGAATTTATCGAACCGTAAACCATATATATACATATATTAGTCTGCCGAGCGTTCGCGAACGGCAATTTAAAAGCACCTCGAATACGTTCGCGCGCGGTATAAAGAAGAACAACGAAAAGGTTTTAAGAATCGTTACAATGTTTAAAATTTGTCGGTGTATTCAAAGGTAACGAAAACCGGAAGCATTACACGCGGAAATACGCGATTTTCCGTACGACTAAAGCAAACGTTGTTATATTTGTTTTTTTTTGTTCATCCGACAAAGTATTATTCGCGGCGGCTCGTGCAGCAGAAAAGGGGAGCAAGCAGCATAAACGTATAATACATATAATCTTTACGGTCGTCGCAAACAACAGACAAGTGAAATACAGTGAAATATTAGATTTTTCGAATCCAATCTCGTACAGACGATTTCCTTTATTTTTCGGTCCGCAGAACGACGAAACGGGAGATCCGATCTGGAAAAAGGGACGCGAATTCTCGTTATTGCTGCGGATAAGTCCGTACATAGGAGACCGAATCGCGCACAAGTTCAAGAACGGGCAGATTCGGGTAGCAAAAATCACACGATTCGGTGTACACGAAAACAATTAAATACAGCGTATAAAAATGAAATGTTTAAAAAAAAAAATATGAATTTACTTATTAGATGTACCACCTATATACATCGTCGTTTTGCACGTTGGATCGTTTTTTTTACTTTACAGGCTATTTATGGTTACGTTCAAATTTAAAGTACGGGCAATATTAATACTGCAGACAAAGTTCAGTACATCTCACGAGTATCCCACTAAACAATTTTCGACCGGCAATTTTTATTTTAAAAAAAGTTCTAGAGAAACTAGACGTTTTAAGCAGCCGTCAGACCGACTGATAATAATAATCGTTTGAATTCTAGATGCAATTTGCAAAAAGAAAAGGTACTGTGTGTATAAACCGGTGCACTCTTTCTGATTGTTGACGGCATAAAAAAAAAATTTTACAAGTAAACACCATTGTAAAACCACTGGCGCTCCGCTCGGAATCTAAAAGTCGTCAACTCGGTAAGAATATAAGCAGACTATTATAATTTTAAATTTTATTTTCGAGTCGTCAAGACTTCAACAACTGTCCATCGAAGTTGTCGAAAACTGCGCGAATTCTGTACGTGGGCCGAGGGTGGGTTCGTTCGGCAGAGAAATGAATAGGATTTAAGTTGGAATTATAATAATTGTTTATCGACGCGTCGGCTAAATTTTTAGAATCGTTCGTACGCAGAGTAGATTTCTAGATCTGATAACGGCACCAGTGTATAGCTGGTACGACGACTTCCCACATTATTTTTTATATCACCTACAAACGGTCAGGAGCAATATTTTTTTCATTTCGCAATACTGCCTCGCGAATTCCTCGAGAATTAAATACACATTATAAATAACGACTTTTCGTATTATCGCGATCGAATAAGCAGGTGTGTTACGTCAACGCATTGCAGTAACTACGACAAAACACTATATACCACCGGCTGATGGTGGCACATAATTTAAAAGCCTGTGCAGAAATCGTAGTAAAGACGTAGAAACACCGTTGATAATACAAGTATATTATAGTTGGTAGGTAAATAAAATAACACTATTGGGGTATTTTTACAGTAGTTTTTATGACTGTAGAACATTGATTTTATTATTTTAATTACACCTAATTGTCGTTTTAACGAAAAGCTCGTAATACATTTACCATACAGATTTTCTAACAATGATAGGTACCTCCTATAAAAGCCAATACGCGTATACAGTGTAATTTGAAACCGTATAAACGTAGTTATAGACGTATAAACCAATAAATATATGCAGTTTTAGGTATGTTTTTTGCACACGGTATTTTCTAACTAAACGACAGGGTTGTTACTCAACGGTAAATTTTCACCGGTAACGTAATTGATTCTCCAAACCTCAATATTATTATAAGGGTGGTCGTCGATCGAAAAACTGATTTCAATATACAGACGACGATCAATCGAAATTAATTGTAATACGTACATAGTTGAATCATCGTTGAAGTGGCCCGAACGAAACGTTTTTTATGTAATTCCGTTGAAAATCTTTTTCAACATTTTGACATCGCCGGCTAAGCGTCGAACCAAAAACGACAACCAATATTTGAACAACAACAACAACAACAACATTTGTCACCGGCTGATTGTTAATTCGACGCGCGAGCGTTAAAAGTAGGGTAGGAAAATACGAGACGCAATATTTATCTCTCGTATTTGCATTGCCATCCGGGCGGGAAGCGACAGAAATTAGCAGGTTGCCATTTTCTCGACAAATCAATTTGTTTACAAAAAAAAAACGACAGCAAAAAAAAACACACGAGGCGCGTGTCGAGGGACAAGAATAATGTCGTATGCAAACGAATTATTCGCGCAGGCCAATTATTCTCAAATTTTATCGACACCGGATTGGAAAACGTGTCGTGATTAAACATAAAACGAATCAACACCGCGTCTGCGTATGTTATAATATAAACTGTACGGATTTTTTAATTTTTTTTTTTTTCTCCGTGTTTACGATGTCTTAAAAACGATAATGTTGATTTTTTTCAACGAGATTTTTCAAAAATTATCACTTACCGATATCGGCCGAACCTCCCCACGTGCCTTGCTGCGACTGTTTGGCCAGTCTCATTATGGCATCCGTGTACAGCTTCGAGGCCGAAGCGGCTCCTGTAAATCACAAGCGAACCGAAATTAAAAAAAAAAAAATACACGATACGATCAACTCAATATTAGTTAGGTACTTTTCTTAGTTTTGCTCGTAGATAAACGTGACGAAATCGTTCATTTCAAATTAAGATTGTAGCCATTTTTTAGCTATTGCGTGCGTGGCATATTATGGAAAGTTGAAAATTTATAGAACTAAAATATACTATTAAAATACATAAAAGAACATATTCGAACGCGCGTTTTTTTGCGCAACGGAAATTATACTTTTAACAATATTTTCAGTTCTACATCATTTTGTACCGTTCCAAACGTCGTCTGGCGAAGCTTATTGTATAAGGTCAAATCGACTTTTTATAATACCATTAAGATAGATTACATCCTAAAACATTCCTCCAACACTCCTTAATAATATTATACTTCTATATTCTCGAGGGCGGAAAAAAAAATCGGTAAATGAAATCGTTCATTTTTTAACTCGGATGCGTTCAAAAACGCGAGTAGAAACAACTGGAAATTAAACAAGTAATTAAAAAATATTGAAAACGACAACGCTTTCATCCGAATATTTGCGCGACAATGCGATAACGAAGTTTGAAACAAACTTTTGTATACGAGGTAGATGGAAACCATACGCGTTAAGCCGTATAAACGAATTATCGTAGAAAAAAAAGAATATTTAAAAAAAAATATAGGACATTCGTTACACTCGATAGTTACTTTGCCGTTCGTCCCTGTTTATGTCACTCGTATCGATAGAATACGATAAGTCCATATTATACAGACCCATCCACTTTATTGAATTTCAACACGACTATATTGAAAAGTTAGTAAATACAGAACAATGGCAAATTTACTACATTCGGAGTTTGATAACGTTTAGTAAATAGTAAATTTGCCGACTTTTGACATACTCGCGATGTTAATACGTGAAAACGGGTGGGCGAACAAAACCCACCCAGATGACAAATAATCGTAAACAATACAAGAATTAATTCGCTTTGTACGAGAGCCATAACAGTCACTTATGGTCACTTAAATAATACAAAATTACTTTTCTGATTCGACGGGTTTAGTATTTCGTTTGAAACACCATGCTGATGAGTTTGTATTCATGCAAAAGTCAAAAAAGAAAAAAAAAGGTGCGCGATTGACTCGATAAAACGACATTCTGCGTGGAGCGAGGTTTATTCATATGCAATCGTATTGCTCTTATGGAAATACGTCGTGTAGACCCGACCGATGTCCTTGGCGCATATAGAAACTATACCGCCAAAAATTTTTTAAAAATTTTAAATCAAGTTGTAAAAACCATACGAACAGTACGCTATGATTACTAAACGACTGAGGGTGCGTATAATTGTATGATTTTTATGCGATATGTTAAATACGAACGTGAAAAAATTACTATATTTACACGATTTTTTTGAATCGTTACAATCCGTTACGCGTGTTTCGATTTGCACGCAAATATAGTTATGATTCGATTTATCGAGCTTATTTATTGGCTGCATCAGTCTAAAATGAAATAAAATATATATATATTTATGTTATACTCGTCTCGAACGACGACCTAACAATATTATAAACGAATGGCAATTTCCGTAACGATAAATGACCTTTCGATGAAACGGAATAACGCTACTACTACTACTACGTGATTTAATTACCGACAAGTGAACGCAGTTGTTCACGTGTTTAAAATTCATGTCTCCCTCGCTTTTTTTTATGGTTTTTTCTCTCTTTTTTTTTTCCAGACCTCAGGATTACAATAATTACGGGCACTTGCCCGCAGCGTAATTATGTTTTAAACCCCGCGGGGTAGGTTGAAATCAAGAGTTCTTGGCCTTTTAATAAGCCTAATAATACAAAAAAATACAAAAAACACAAAGGCCCACGAAAAATACACACGTAAAAAATAAGCGCCGAACAATATTATCGTGACGGTGCTTAGAACATTAGGAAAATTTTTTTTTTATGCGGAGATTAACCTAAACATTTTGTAATTTTTCGTTTTCAACAAGAGTGTGCTGCAAATACGAAAATCGCTTGTCGATCAATCACACTGTTATTTGCGCGTCAAATCTTATTTCCGTTTAGGGTTCGCTCATTAAAGTATCATTCGAGTTGTTTTGCTGCTGCAAAAGTGGCAATTCGTTCTTTTTTTCGAATTATGTTTTCTCTTATAAACGTCAAATCCTAGTATACAACTTACAACGGTTAACGGTCTCGATAAGGGATTTTATACACATATGATATAATGACTTATTTTGAGTAAATTTAAATCATTTCAATTAAATTTTTTAGCGAACAAACAAAACATTATAAAGTATTGAATTTTGAAAAAAACGGACCGCGCTAGTACACGTTGTACCGGTCTATTACTACATAATGGTACATATACGAACAATTTTTTCTTTGCAAAACAATTTACGTAGAAAGATGCGAAAACACACAGGTCATGTATTGCAGCCGGCAACTATTAAACCGTATTCGGTAATATTATTTTTAATTTAAAAATATAAATCAAAATTTTACACACATTCGACAGTGTTTTTGTAAAACACGTTCTTCGCTTTTTACTGAAATCCGCGGAGAGTTCGATCCATTCATGAACCTTTCACGATAGTTATGTTATTTGTCATTTTTATATTTAGAAAAAAAAAAAAACCAAATTTACGTCTTGTCACGATTTCAATTACTCTTTCGGAGGAAAAAATCGATCACGTGCCACCCGCGCTCGAGTTTTCGAAATTGACTACCCGTGACTCTGCCACCTCCAACCCCTATATATAGCTTAAAATGTCATCAAAAAATGTTTAGCGTTTTGACAGTATGAATTTATGGGTTATGCCGTCAATACACTATAGCGAAGAGGTGTATTCGTGAAACGATTTATATTGCCAAAGTATAATATTTCTGCATAATACAGTTCACAGAAGTAATAATGTTTTTGGAGAACTATTGAAATGAAACTATTTCAAACTTAAGCAGCTGTATACTACCGAGTTACATCTAAAGAAAAACGAGTAGTTCGTTTTTCGTCATTTTTCTCAACGTTGCGGCGACAAGAGTACGAAAATCATAAAAGAAAAATTTTTATTTTGGTCTTATAAATCTAACAGTTTTTGTACTCAACAAATTGTTTTATTGATTCGGTGCCGTACAAATGTATACGATTTCAAAATATACAATAAATTAGATAATATTAAAATTATCTGTGCAATGTTTCTAAACAAATAAAATAGCCACATAAAACACACACACACATATATATACATTTAGTACTTATATATTGTGGTAAAGATTTATGGAGATAAAAACGAGATACCGAAGAAAATCTATAACACGATATTTTATACGTTAAGTCACTAAACATTAATAATGTTGTCATTCGAAGAAGTCGCAACAAAACAATACAACAAATATATTCTGCGTAGTAATCCGATAGAGTTTTCGTAATTGTAATTTCGTAAAATGTATCGGCAACATTTTTCGTTTATTGATTAAATTAATCGTTCATACGACCTACCGAGTATAAAATAATAATCTCAATAAAATAACTTTAAAAAAAAACATCTCGCTAAATGCGTAGTAATTACTATAAAAGTGCAGGTTATTACGTCATATTAATGATACTACGTAAAAAATTTTTATTTCCAACTACACATACAAATGTCGACCAAAAGCCAGTTGTGTTAATTCGACGGTAAAATACATTCGATTACGTCGAATGTAAATATTATAATTCGACAAATTTTCTAAGCGATTAGAATATTTTCAAAAATAAACTATGATTTTACAAGTGTATAGTAAAATTCGTGTAAATATGTTAAGACTCGACGAAAAACAGCAAAAAGTGTTAAAAACACAAATAACGCTCAGAATCTAAAAAATAAACTAAATGTAATTTAAAGCCAAAATGTCGGTGTGTTTATTGTGATATCAACGTAAACCGTCTACGACAAAAACGTAAACTGGAAATTTTCAATTATTTTTCGTCGGTTTTTGGTGCGTATAGCTCGAAAAGTAAGCGAATCGTCAAAAAGCACTACCGGAGTCCATTTCAGACCTATTAGAAAAGTTATCGACTTTAAAAATCGTTTCTTCCAAAAACGAAAAAGTGTTTACAGAAAAAGAAAACCATTACTGTAAAAACGATCGCTGCGCTCGGAATCTAAAAAAATGACTTATTCGTTTCGCAATATCGGAGTTTGCACGCGACAAGATGCGACGTTTTTTAGGTATTTTTTATTCTTTATTGTTCACCAATAAAAACGGACAGCGACACCAGGAGACAGTATAAACGAGAATTCTCATTTCACCGTGCTTATCCCGTGAATAATGGACTTTTCGGACATTTATATACAGGCAGTGTGTATAATACGTGTTTTCAATTTATTTTTCGTTAAATCTGATAATCGTTTCTATCGCGAAACGCGAGCATAGAGGAATTTATTATTTTTCTTTAATTTTTAATTATGAAAATTCGACGATACGCCCAAGCGTACATTTATCGAATATTTTGAATATTGTATAGATCCCGCGAAAGATATAAGTTTGAGCAGCAGATTGAGCACAAAGTTATACAGCACGAACGATCAAAAATTTTGGTTTCGAACGAAATTATGATAACAGCTACGATTATCATGAACCATACACTCCATATTATAATCGCGATTATATATAGCTATATTAATTACAACCTTTTTTGGATTTTAAGTCCGGGGCTTATCACGTTTTCTGTTTTACTGTGGTTAGTAATCAACTTTAAAGACAACCTATGCCTTAATATATAGCTGCAGGTTTCTCGCCAACAATTATAACTCGTTGGATTTTGTCCGTGTGTTTCAAGTGTTTCTACGAACATTTTAAGAAAAATCACGCGTACATAAAACGGCCGTTCACCGAAGAACCAAAATTTAAACGGTTTGACGATGTCGATGATATCGACGCATACGCGTTTACTCGAAATAAAAATTAATTTTTTGTGACAGCGCGTGCTTGGTTTACACTACGTGGACCACATGTAACGTTTTTGGGTGTAACCAAAACTTAACGTGACGACGCTATTAAAACGACAATAATTTTTCGAAAAACAGCCGATTTCGAAAGTATAGTTGATAGATAAAACGGTTTCCACACACGGCATCCTATATACATATATGTTCATACACATTATACGAAGCAGGCACCTAAGTAAATAAAGCGTAGGGGTTCGTTAAGTTGACGTTGACGCGGGTGTAGTTCAATTACCCTTACACGGTCGCGACGACGCCGCCACTGTATTGCACATAATACACGGGGGGTAAGACGCATACGCATTAAAATTGATCGATTCCGCGTCGTTCGGAAAAAAAAAAAAGGGAAAAAATAGAAGGCTCGGGATAAAAATGAACAATGCGTGTGTGTAAAAGGAGAAAAGCGATGAAAAAAACGCGTAATATTATTATATAGAAACAAACTGAGAGAGAACGGCCGTAAAAACTAGTTCGTCATCGCGCCTGTTGTTCGAGCGGTGGAACTTTATACGGCGGCGGCGGGAAAAATCGTTCGCGCGAAATCGTCCGCTGGAAAACGGGAAAAACGTTTGCAGGGACGCGTGTGATTGGCGTAGAATAATTAATAATAAAAAGAAAACCATCGGGAAATTCGTTTCCGGGACAAACGACGACGAGGTACTTCGCGACAGTGTTCCGCCGACGGTTCCAGCGGCGGCAAGTCGTACATCGATTTTGACGGCGCGGAAACCCCCGGAGTTTTCTTCATACATATAAAAATCATTATCCTTTTCCGCCGTTTCGACAACGTTGTTCTCTTTAATACTGTTTCGAAAAAAAAAAAACATTCAACGCGTTTTTTTTTCGTTCGTCCCTAACCTGCACCGTTCCGGAACGGAAGAAAATTTCCAATATAACGGAACAGACGAGAAACACCCGAACAGAATAATAATAATTGCAGACGGTTGCGTTCGCTTTTCCCTCCGTTCGGCGATATTGTAATAATACTGTCGAACGAGATTCCGCCGTCGCCTCCGTTTTATAATCGAGTTACGCGGCCGGTGCGGTCTACCCATCTGGCTGCGAATCGCATTATACACCCGAGTCGACGACAGTGCTGTCTCCACTGTACACGTGTGTATGTTGACGAAACCTTTTTTTTTTTTTTTTGAGGGGACCACGAGAACTTTGGTACCCCCCTGTCCCTATCTCGGGGGGGCTCGACTTAACCCCCCCGTTCGACGCCGGTTCGGGACGATATAAATCGTACGTCCACCACAGTCTTTTGGTCGACAACACGCGACCGACCACCCCTCTGGGAGCCGAAGTGTTTTTTTTTTCTACTTTAAAAAAATCAAACCGAAAACTAGCAGTGGCCGCAGCGGAGACAATAATTACGATACATTATAGCGTAGCGCTTACGCGGAAAAATAATATTTGAACGTTTTCGATAGCAAAAAAAAACTGACTTTTTCGTGTATCCTACTACTTTTTTTTAAAAAAAAAGACCCGTTTTCACTGGCGTAAAAGTGCTTTGCGATCTCAAAAAGTCTAAGAAACACAGCTCCGGAGAAAGGGTTTCAAACCCCGTCTTCAAGCGTGTAGTATCTTTAAACCGTGCGGCGTCCGTCATGGAAGGCGCGGTTTTTTTCCAGTTTCGAGATATACCTGCTCGCGATTGTGGCGATGTGACCCAAGATGTGCAATACATTGTGACTGACCGTCCCAAAAGAGAGAATTCGAATGTAAAATGAATTTAGACTAACGAGTGTAGACGTACATCGGACATCAGACTGTAAAGAAAAGACTAAACAGACGGTGCAAAAATTGATAGTTACAACCCCATTGAACACGTTGTTATGTTACACTATGTATGATTTTTTTTTTTATTTTGTTTTTACCCAACGTTACCCGACCATATGTATATTGTATATACACAAATAATTACTACAATTTAATTATCATTTACAGCACAAGCCGGTACACACAAAAGCTTAAAAATCTAAATTGTTCCGCCGGGAAAGAGGAAGACCAAAAATGAATTAAATTGGGTTAATGCTTATATACTTATAGTTGGCACTTGAGCCAGTCTGACGTTCACGAAAAATCGTCTTTATGCAGTCCACGTAAACAAGACGTGAGGTCACTTTCGACAGTTTTTTTTTTTGAAATTTTGCTGAACACGTTTATTCAATAATAATAATAATATACGAAAACCAATCGTACAACGATAGATAGTCAAATTCAGCTCGTTTCCAAACCGTATTATGACACAATGTATCGATCGGATTGAAAAAACTTTTTGTAAACGATTTGTAAGTCTTCCGAGTAATGTATACATTCCAACGATGTATACGTTATCGGAATGTATACATTACTCGATGTAAAATAAGCTAAACATATTATACGGACACTGTACCGAACACGATAGTCCGTTGCGTAACAGCTAACGTTACCTAACAAGGCTTTAAGAGTATTTCGTTTTTGCGCACAGAAATGATTTATGTTGTTCAAAACGTTCACCGATACTTTTCCAAATTTCATTCGTTATTAATATTTTCTAAAAAAATTAATACGTTTGAAAGTAGGTATTGTTTTCTTGTCAACGGCCAAAATTTACGCTTAAGAGAACGACGTCACCACAGCGTAAAACAACCGTAAACAATTTATTTGGGAATTTTCTTGAAAATCGGAAATAATTAGAAAAATGTACAGTTATGTACGACTTAAGTATACAATATAAAACTGTCGAAATGACCATATCGTAAATGTGTAAATCTCTTAAGATTTGTTTGACGCCAAAAACATTTGTGATGACTGCCAACGATTTTAGTCAAATTAAATGAATTTGTAAAAAAAAAAAAACCATATGCACTATAACATTTGACAGTTCGTTCTCGACTTATGAAATCGATGA
The DNA here is from genome assembly GCA_017140985.1 of Hormaphis cornu. Classification (NCBI taxonomy): domain Eukaryota; kingdom Metazoa; phylum Arthropoda; class Insecta; order Hemiptera; family Hormaphididae; genus Hormaphis; species Hormaphis cornu. Next base: position 10,406,874 of record CM029362.1, read on the forward strand.
TGACATTTTAGAAACGTTTCAATTGAAACGATTAAATTTGTCGCGTTTAATCAGGAACCGCGAGAGACGCAATAAAATGATTTCATTAACGAAGAAACCATAACGGCGTTATGCATTTTATCTTTTTTGATCATAATATATATTATAGTGAGTAAATATAAAACTGTTACGACCCGAGACTGTAGTTTTTACGTTCTTAATAAAAAAAACACTACGATCATTCCTAATTTCGTTTGCAAATCAATTTTCGAAATATGATATATTTTCTACTTGTAACACGTTTTTCAAAACACTTTGAGCTAAAAAGTCGTTCAAGTGAGGTGCTGAAATAGTTGTGGCTTCATTTGGATCGCCAGTAAATCACTAAATAAATTTCTAGATAGTTTACCGTTGACGTACACGTACATATAAAGGGATTTCGCTCTCCGCGACCGAACATGATTTTCTTCGATTGCGACGGCCAGAATTACACGCACACGATCGCCACCACGTTTCGGTTATATTTCAACGGTGAATTTTAAAAATTGTGCCCGTCGAATAAAATCCAATTCGTGACTAAAAGTTAGACGTATGTGCGAGGGATATCCGCGTTCAATAAAAGAATCGCCGAATAGACACGCATATAACAGAAAGAAAAAAAACCAATAGTCGTGGAAAAAAAGAAACCGGAAGATAGATTTGAGCAGTCTAAAAAAATGGACGGGACATATTATCGTCTAACGCTTCAGGGTTAGGCGCATAAGAAAAATGTTCAGTGATATAAATTATAATTTTTTACAATATTTTAACTGCGATATCTTACACTGCGTGACTTTAGAATGTTATATGCTAATAACGTCTTTGTATACTATAACGGCACATCATTACGTGTACGGAGTAATGCCATTTTACAAAATCGAACTACCGTAATGGTCAATTATTCACGATCAAAAACAAACCGCATCGTCAGCATTAATAACATATAGACAAGTATAAATTTCAGATTACCACCTACAGACACGTGATTAATTGCAAACCTATACATGAAATAAATTGGAGACTTTTTTTGTTTTTTACAGATACGTTCCGTAGTAGTACAGCTGTAATTTGCGCGAGGTCGCGATAATGTAAATCATATTTTAACAACGCGTATGCGTCACTAAATTCAGCAGGATTATGATTTGTAACGTCATCTTCATTATCACCAGTGAAATATTTTATCGAATCATTGCGGAACACACATCCCATTTATGCTGCACATACCCGTCGTAACTATACCAATATAGTTAAATTATTGTTGAAAAACATTGGGTATTAAATTTCAACAAAAATATGTCCGGAATGTTTTGTTTATTACCATTAAAGTAAAACGAATATGACAACATTATTAGACGCGTGTTGTTGTTTTTTATTTAATTTGTTATATTTTATGATTATAAGACAGTTCGTTGCTTTGCGAAGGCATCGTAATTGCATGAATGTTAGACGAACTGAAAACATTAAATAACTTAACCGAAACATAAATATGGTAATCCGGTTATAATACAAAACTTAACGAACGAACAAAAAAAATTGAAACATAAAAAAGTACCGAGTAAGTATATACATTAATTTCAAAAAACAAAAAGTTTTAATATTTTACTCAACGAAAAAATTTTTGCACACACATACTTATAATCCAGCTTTATATAGTCAAGGGTTTTAGGACGAAAAATTGTAAATACCATTATAATTATATAATAATTTTCATGACAGTGTATTCTAACTGTGAAAATTAGCCCACTAATGTAAATTAATGCATGGTAAAAAAAAAAAAAAAAGTTTTATACTTCAGTTATTGAATTCCAATTTCGCTATTTTTATGATAAATAAAAGACAACGCAGTAAAAACAATCGATGTCGCACTAATAATAAAAACAAAAATGATGTGAAAAATTGGTTTGTAAAGGGATGATTATCGTCGTATAGATCAGATTTAGGCTGTATGTAGGTTCGTTACATGCAAATTGAATAGTATCAACACAAAAATCCTGATAAATTGCACACTTTTGTACGACGATGTTTTTAAAAAAACAATTTTGTCCGAAATTCAACAAAACAAATAACTGTAACTGTTAGGTAGATTTAGGTGATTTAGATTAGTCAAAATCTAATTTAATCTAAAAATTAATTTAGTAAACAAAACAGTTTACTGTGGCGTATAACTCGGGAAATTAATGATCGGCATTTAATATGTTTTTACCATAATAACCGAAACACGTAGATAAATTAAACCAGGGCATCGATTTCGACAACATGAACCCAATTTAATCATCATAAATCGTTTAGCGCACAATTAACATATAGAGATACTTAATATCACGTAGAATATTAAACTGGAATTCCACCAGACGATAACGATATTGTTCGCAGACAAAAAATCGTATTTGTAACACAGTACGGTTAATTTTGAACAATAATATAGCGACTTGCAAGATGTCTTTCAAACAAAAAAAAAAAACTATTCACATATTCAATGCGATGAGCGGGAGAAATTTTCCCGCAAAAAGTGTTTTAGGTGGAAAACAGGCAAAAATGGCCACTTAAAAAGATTGGAGAAACGTCGATTCAGTTTTTATTTCAATCGAGGTTCTGTAAATTGCGACTTAAATATTCGTTTCGTGTCTCGTTTGTACTGTTTCGAATGGACATTCCGAGACTTGACGGATTTTCTCGACTTGGGTTTTCCGAAAACAATGAATTTTTGTTTTTGAATTCATTTTGTAAACGTAGAAGGTAAAATCTGTTGGGGAAACCGGTCAAAATTTTATTTACCACAAAAAGTGTAGTGCACCGCAGTCAGTGATTTTGTGTTCAGAAAAATATCACGTAATTTTTTTTTCTTCTAACATGAAAATTATTAACACTAAGTACAATAACAGTTGTGGTGAATTCACGACACACTAAAAACGTAGTTTTATACTTTTGTGTTTATTCGCAGTTATTGCTTTTTTTTTGCTGGTCAATAATTTATACAGTTAAAACATGTTACTCCGTTTTTAAAACGTTTTAACTTGATGGTTTCCTTAGATGAACGTGTAAAATATGTAAGTACTATGTTCTACGCGCATACTTAAAATTGTCTACCAGCTCTTTATTGTTATTCGAGTACCTACACTCGAAATTTTGTGATGTAATTTTCGCGAATAATAAAAACCCGATACGATTCTCGTTTATTAGAGTAATTTTTTTTTTACCCTCCTCGCCGAAATCGCTGCAACCTGTTCAAGGACGAGCGTATTTTGTAACAACGACCGACACGCGTGTAACACCGCGCGTCGATTTGACAACAAAACGTCAAAACCTTGTGTATTGTTTTCGCGTATATAATACGACGTCCGACACACGACGGTGCGGCGAGAAAATAAAAATTAATAAAGCGTCGAATTTTTAAAAAAAAAAAAATGTTATAAAGAACAGGATAGTGCGCAGTACGATACGTTTTATATTCACCAGGTATTTGCATTGTTCAATTTTACACGGTTTTAAAAATAATTCGTTATGTTAATCTGCATAGGCTACCTGCGTACGTATAGAAATCGTGCGCGGTCATTACAAATTTCTCTGCGCTGAAACCCAAAGACCTAACGCCGAAAAGTCACGTCTTTCGGTATAATATTACGTTCTGTATAATAATAATAATAATTAGTATATAACTGTGTACGACACAATAACACGTAGTGATATGTGTGCCTAAAAAATGCTGCAATTTTGAACGCGCAAACTTTTATGGCCGTAACCGATATATATACCTGCGGAACGATTTTTTTTTAAACTTTATCAGTAAAAAATGGGTTATTTGTACGAATATTGCGCGAATTACGGGAAAATACGAGCGAAAAACAAAAAAATCGTGCCATACTCGCAGTACATTGGTCTTATCACGACGAATTCTAACGATTCTATAATTTCCTGGCGTTTAAAAACACTCGCGTTCAACGCGCGCACAATATTATTATTGCGATATTTTATGGTACCTTTAAACGTTTGAAGTATAATTTTATGTTTTTTACATAGATTTATGGACAAAGTGCGAACGTGTAATATAGCAAACACGATTCGTTTGATACTAAACAGTTAATGTTATTTCCACGATGATCCTGCGCACCGCGTTTATTGTGAAATATTTACTTCGAATTCGCGTGTAGCGTTAATAACTCAACATAATATTAAAACGATACAGTGCGATATTAAAACAAGACAGACACGTTTCCAGTGTATTTCTGAAAGATTTAAATGTCGAAAAACCATATAATGTCCGAAAACCACAAATGTTCTGTTATATCACTCGTTCCAGGTGTGTAAGATATGTGATTTGTTTAACGCACTTTTACGACGAAGCGTACGAATTGTGTGACCTTAAGACGCCGTTCATACATGGTAAAGTTTACGCGAAAATATACGTTGTAAATAATTGAAGAAGTACAATATTAACATCGGAATATTCGTCCGACAAAACCGAACGAAATCGCTGTGCGCGATTGTAATTCGAGCAATCCTATCCGAAATCCAGCCGGAACCGATCGCCGCGAAATCGCGCGTTGTCACTCGCTCGGACACTGTTATAATAATACACCGTTGGAATATTTGTGTTTGTTTATTGTGTTCGTTTGCCACCCCGAATCGCGTTCTCCGCCCGATTTTCCGAGTAATTACGACGGGCTGTCGACGCACTCCGGTCATCCCCCGGTATCATCAACCCTGAAACCGTCCAGCTGTCGCGCTTGCTGGCGAATACGTAAACGCGAGAACCGCGAATGTCGGAGGGTTCGTCAAAGCTTCTTCCGAACGCGGAAAAAATCGAATTTAAAATACTTTCGTATAAAATCACTTTGTCGAGTGGAGTGTACGAGGAGTTTTTTATTCGGATGTGTATGAATTTTCTAAAAAACGTTTTACAAGGCAGAAGGAGACGGGCAGCCGTAGATATCACGATATAGAACCAAAAATAAAAAAAAAAAAGATTAAGCGACCTTATATAACCGCCACACGCTTCGAGCGTTAGAACTCTTACGGTTCGATGTCGAGAACCGTACAATATATGTGATATGGTTTTATTTTTAAGGTGGATTTTTTCGTTTTTCTATTCGTACGATGCGAAAATCGAAATCAGCTATAAGCGATTTTTTTTTTGCAATTTTCTACATGTACGTAGAGAGAGGTACTGCAGATTTTATACAAAAATATCGGTAGTACGTACCAATCGTTATTTAAAATAGTATGAAATCCGTGTTTCGAGTCATGCCGATACGTTTTATTTAAAAAAAAAAACAAAATTTCCGTGATTTTGTTTGGTACGCTTCGAGCCGACGCCGAAAAGTCAAAGAACCTAAACAACAATATTTTTATACAAGACACGATTTTGCAAATGAATAAGTTTTCATAATTGTATGACGGCCGCCGTTTAAAATTCAACGAATATCGCGCCATGTGATTTCGATTGTTCACTAATTGTTATTTTCATCTTTAAACGTTTTCAAAAAAACCGTATTATAAAAACGACAAAAGAGACATTGTAACGAGTTCAGAAACTTTCACAGAATGACAATTGGATAGCTCTATTAACCTTTTTTTTGTTTTTTTCTTACACGGAACACTCCTTCTTAGACCGTATATTCGCGCGTCATAAAATCCGTTTTACGTCGGTTTTTACGATTTTTGGCTAACGCGGCCAAGACGAAATCGAACCGCAGTGAAAATACCCATTAGTTTCTGTACACAAACTGCGCCGGGCGAGAGTATACCATTTTAGTATATTATATGCAGCAGCAGCACACGTGGTCATTCAATAAACTATGGGGGACACAGTTGTTGAGGACATGTTCCTATATATACACTCGTGGTTTAAGTAAACAAACACGAACAAAATTAATATATATAACAGCATATTGCATACATTGTATGCACAGGAGTACCTTGTTGAATAAGTTGTATCATACAAACTATAAACAAAAAAAAAAAGCCAAAATTAACCCATTGAAAATCATAATAACCAAAAAATTTTTGAACATTTTTTTGAAGTTGTATAGTACAAAGGTAGGTACATTACTGTCTAAGATTTCAAGACTCCGATTGTTTTTTCGAAATTAAGAAGAAATAACCACACGCGTTATTGACGAAATGCCGTTTTATTAGCGGTTTTTCGCAACTTCACGGTGGATTTTCCAGTTTTAAAATTGAAAAAATCGAAAAATGACCTCTCCAAAGCGTACCATCTTGATCCGATTCGCTAAAAGAAAAGTAGACGTTGGTGCACTCTTTCTGGCAGAAATTTTAGTATAAAAAAAAAACATCTTTGTAATCTCGCTAACGCTCAGAATCTAAAAGCCGGGATCGCTCTTGGTCGTCACGTGGATAGTTAGACGGAGTGAAGACTATACGCTTTGAGTGTGTCCACTGGTTTTTAGAATTATTAAAATAATATCTGAAAGCAACGTCGAATCATTGTCTTCGAAAAAACGATTCTGAGCGTGCTCAGTTATCAGTTAGCTACACGTCCCGGTAAAATCCCAATAATAGTTAACAAAAAAAAAAAAGTATATTAACAAAATAATCAAAAAATCAAAAAACATGCTTTAAATAAAATAAAATTAAAAGCCGAAATCTCAACTTTTACGTAGTGTTCAACGTAACGATTTGAGCAATTTTTCTACCCAAAACGTCATTACACACCTGAAAATTTCAATTTTTTATGCCGTAAAATACTCAATTTTTTTTTTCTTCCGTTTTTAGGGTAACAGTGTAAAACTCAAAAAGTAAGCAAAATTTCAAAAACTATTCCTTCCACCAAGGAGTCCATATTCCTATCAGTTCTGACTTTAAAAATCTGAGCATTCCTTCTACCCGAAAAGTCGTTGACAGAATAACAAAAAAAACATCATTGTAAAAACAATACATTCCTGGCTGACGCTCAAAATCCAAAATAAAGAAACAATAAAAATTTTGTATAAATTAAGTAATTTGTAAGTTTCAATAGATTTCGCACTCGCTCAGTTAAAATAATTATTAATTTGCCACCTCGGATATTAATCTGGTTGTAGTGAAAACAGTGGTTTTTCTGATCCGTCTACTTTAAAATAACGCAGCATGATATAGTGACCGTGAACTGCAGTTTGAAAGAAAAAATTATAATCATTGCGTAAGTTTCCCCGATAACTTTTCAAACGTTACACTGCAGATAATACAAAATATCGTGTAAATAACAATTCAACCGACCAAATATTATAAAACCGAAATAACTGTACGATAATAATATGAAGAACTATTAAAAAAAAATTTTTTTTTCATTGTTATGTTGTATCTAAACTGCGCGTTTTAGGGGCATTATTTGATATCGCATAAGCTTAATTATCCGCTGTCGTGTATTTATTCCACCTTGGAAAAATAGGCGTTCCGAATGACTTATTAGTCGTTTATCAAAGTTATTCAGTGTTACACGGATAAAAAACGCTCAAAGTTTTTTTTTTTTTGTTTAATTATTTCCTTTTTGTTTTGCGACGTTTAATTTGCGTAGCAGCTCTAACGACAACATCAATCGGTACCGTAATACGTTTTGTAAACAAATAACAAACGTGTGCGGACGAATTGCGAAAACCGCCGAGTGTGTAAAATGTAAATAAAGAATGTCAAGGTGAAACAAAAAAACAGCGGGACCATTTGATTTGGAAGTTGTTGCGTACTTTTTACACTTGCGAATGATTCATTTTAATTTTACTACAAGGTGAAAAAAAACAAATAAAACTTCGAAAATTGCAGTGTGCACATTTTAAATGGATTATATTACGTTTCCAAACTGTTATTGCTATTTAGTATTTTTTGTAGTTATTAACTTTTTATTTCCTTTAAAATCAACACGATTCACACATCGGGAAAATATTATTATAGGTATAATAATTTACAATACTCATCATCCACGTCTTTTGTGCTAAGCTTGTGTTGGAAAAGTTAAGGGCGTGGTGAATAGAGTTAAAAATATACGAAATTAGCGTGATACAATTCGTTTATTTTCAAACTTAAATCGGATTTTTATCGTCAAGCTGGTTATATAGAGAGCTGAAAAAATTATTCAACAAACTTCGATCCGTGGGTGATGTAAAAATCATTTTAAATTTTTGCCTTAAAAAATACATAGCACATTTATTCGACGGTCGTTTCCCGTACACCGTATTCGCCGCTTAAGCAGATCTCAAAATACTTTAATAACGTGATTTATTTTGTTCGGTTGGCTTCGAGCTCTTGTTGTCGGGAATTATTATTTGTTATAACTGTTTTTATTAGGTCTAGGTTTTTTTTTTTTGCCCCCTTTGCAGTGGCGTTCCGTTCCTTTCGAGACTGGCTCGCTGATTAGGACGTATGATGAGGAACGGCGAAGAGAACCAAATAGTTTTTCAAGAAAAACGCCTGAACCGTGAGGATTTCGCGAACAGCGCAGAGGACCCCTCTGTCGAGTTCCGGACTTTTATATTCTAAAATTAGTAATTGAATCGCGTCTTAAGATGTCACCTGTTAATTCGTTTTGTACACTCTTCCATTATGATTCAGACGTCTTGATAAGTAATTGTATCGCTCCGGCTTCTTTTCCGTCCTACTGTAGCGCCACATTTCGAATGTCTCTGCTGCCGTTCTTCTCATCCGTTCTCGTGCAACAACAGTCCACGTTTCGCGTCCACACAATGCTCCAGACGTACGTTTTTTGGTAGATTCCTTCTGCCTCGGCCTGACACATTCGCTTTAGAATTTCCGTTTTCCATCAGAGCTGCTAACGCGTATTACTACAGCGTCCTCGTACGTGAATATACCTGAGAGGCGAACTTCCGAGCACGTCCTTGTGAAGCGAATAGTTTCGGTCGCGGAGGAAGTCGTTTCCCAGAAGGGTTAACCGCGGCGAGGTATAAATAATATTATTATAACAACGACGACACGCGTAGTACACGACAACCTTCTGTAGGGGGTTGGTTTTCGAGACGGGGGTACACACGGTCTGTATGATAATTATCGCCTCGTCCAAAAGTTTCGCGGACGGGCCACGAGGGGTAGACGCAAAAGTTTCCCGGCCGCAGTAAATAACTCACCGATTTCCGCGTCCCCGTTCTGCTGCTCGTCACTCTGTTTCGGAAAAACTGACGGCAATAAAGAGGAGACCGCGGGTTGTTTATTATGTAGAACACGGTTGATTATAACGTACGTACTGGCTGTCCCGTGCCGGCGGGATTTATCGGTTGGTCAAGGCTTACTGTTTCGGATCGAATTGTCAGTAAACCGTGTTACACGCGTTCGAAAGACCGAGTGTTTTAAATAAAAACAACGCTTTAGCCGTCTGGAAAACACTTTCTCGCGGTGCTCGTCTTCGCGCGGTGTATGTGCGCAAAATTTCGAGTCTCCGGTGGTTCGGGCTCAGTGGCCTCTCGTTTATTTTTTTTTACTGTTCGTCGCGAAACACGCCTTTCCCGTCTTTGTTACGTTCTCGTCGTACGGAAATAATCGCGATGAAAAAAACAAAACAAAACCGTACACATAATCGCATAATCTCCTCCGATTTTTCGAATTCTTCTCGACTCGGAAGCAAGGCCGCCTCGACGCGCACACTTGGCCGGGGACGACGGACATCGCGCGCGCAAAGAGGAACAACAATTTGTTTTAATTAAAACACCATAGTGTTCTCGCTACGCAATTTGACCGCGGTTAATTATTATTGCGTCGGGTCTTGGTTCGAAACGCGGCTAATTCCATCAATCTTCGTCGACGTTCGTTCTCCTCTCGGTACGATACATCGTTGTACAGTCGCCGTGACTCGAATGCCCGCGGATATATGTAGATATTCTACAAATTCTGCAGATACTGACTGTATACCTACTTGCCGGGGTTACAACGTACCAAGCGAGTACCCGGATTTACAGATTTCGGCTATTTTTTGAATTAACCAAACTGTATAGAGCTATAATCAAATAGCGATAACAAAATTAAACACGCGAATCAGTATAAAAGTGTAGTAATTACTGAGAAAATGCAATTAGAGATTTTAAGAAGCTGAGCGCTCCAAAAGATTGTTAGTTAATACACAAACGGCACTGTCTGGCGTAAAATGGAAAAAAAAAACGCGAATAACAGAAGATATTAATTGTGTCCCGAGGTTGGTCTCAGCAGTGGCGCCAACTCGAATATTTTTTTTTTAGTTACGCCGTTTTTTTATTCTAGGGGTGCGGCGTTTTTAAAAAATAATAGATAAAAACTCGTCACAATTTACGCATTAATTTGAACATTTCGCATCGAAACACGAATTTCCTGTATTCAGCTAATAAGCATCAGTGTCTACATACACAAGTCATCCCGGCACGTCTTTTGTTTTTTTTACTTTAAAGTGTGTTTCCGCCGTCTACTATTGTACACTTTCGTGCACAGCGCATCGAACGCGTACACGCGACGATAGAAATAGCTGGACAAAGAACACTGCGTTTTCCCTACACTTTATACAGAAAAAAAGAAAGAAGAAAACGTATGGAAAATGATCGCTTTTCTCGACGTCGTGAAAGACATCCTCCGTTTTCGGGCGTCCAAATGTACTCGTACATTATTATTATCGTCACAAATACCGGGTTGATATGCACAAAGGTTTTTTTTGCGTCGGCCGAGAGATTCGGTTCTCACATACATTATGTCCGACGGACACACAAAGGGCCGTTCGGACGTAGATATAGGTGGTGTACGACCCTAAACGGTTTCGCGAATCTTTTGAGTCTCTTTCGTCCGCCGGCAGAATCTCGACGTGACGTCGCACCGATCCGCGTAACACCACAAAACGTATCGTACTTGCCGGCGTTGCTCGGGCGTCGTTGAAAAACCGCGACCGTTTGCCGTGTGTGTCGAATAAACAACAACTCAAAAGTTCGAAACACACACGGCGCGGCGAACAGGCAAGAATCAAACGAGTTGTTTTCGACGAAATCCGTACGAGTTCGAAAATCCGAGATTTTTCCGGTCGACTCGCGGCAAACAACACACGATCGGCCGGTCGGAATAATCGTAGCCGCTATAGTTCCCTATAGTACCACTGAATATGACCGCCGGCTGAACACAAACGGTGTCGCGACGATCAAATAATACATCGGCCGATACGAATAAAAACAAAAAAACGGTCAACAATTATGGCGGAGAAATAATGCGCCTTCTTCCCTGGGCCTCGACGAATAGACGCGCGAATATTCGGTAAAGACCGGTAAGTTCGTGAACGCACAAACATTTTATGTAGTACGGATGACCACCGAGAAAATCTCACCCTACACCACCGGCCGTGTTACTTTTACCGTGTGTAGAGAGCACTCGTTATGGAACGAAAATGTCGTTTTCTGCGACATTTCGCGGCCGAACGTAAAACACCCGCACGATTACGCCTTTGACAAAAAGATTTTCAACGTCATCGCTATAATAAGGTTGGACACGCGAAATGCCGGCACGATTCGTTCGTTCGGACGTACAACGCGCGTTAACGATACATACATGAATTGTAAGAACTGACGGGATAGATGAAGCCTTTGAAACAGACCAACGGAATTAAACTCAAAGTACGAGTAACGTAGATCGTTGGACAAAACTAGGGTTATACTTCAATATGCGAGCCGTTTCGTCGCGTCCGCGGTAACTTTACGTCGAGTTCTGCTAAAAGTCCTCCTGCGGGGAGAAAGAACATGAAAACGTTCGACCGCGATCACTAACTACTCTCGCATCCGAAGTCGGGCGGTATCCCCCGCGGACTGCCCGACGACCAGTTGGCAGGGACGGCTCCAAAAACGTATACCCGAGGGAAGTGTACGTGGCCACTTTCAACCCCCCGGAGAAGTAGAACCCTTCAGTTTTTTTTAGTAATAGCCCCGAAGACAGAATTAACAGTGATTTCTTGTACGTCGCGGTCCTTTCCTCTCGGCCCGCATAGCTCTCGCCTGGTATTTTGATAGCGTCTCGCCGCGCGGACGCTTCACTTGCGCTTCACGGCTATCCGCGTTCAACAGTTCGCCAAAAATACGTCGTTTCCACCGTCTCTCGTGACGAAAGAAAGGCCGACGACTTTATTGCGAGCGTATATTTTATACACGGCGAACGTAAACGGCCGAATTATTCCGGTTCTTTTGCTCGACTTTTATCACATTGTCCGGAAAACACTCTGAAAAAAACCCGCCGCGGGGGTGAACGATAAAAGTCATCTGGCCGTACGAGCGTCCCGAGGGAGATTGTTGCACGTACATATATAGAGCGACTGCGAAGAAACATATTATTGTTGCACGCGTTTTAATTTACGACTACTATATCGAGTGGAATATCCGGGAAGAGCGAAAAAAAAAAAAGACCTATTTGTCACGCGGTCCATTAGTCAAACGCGACCGGAGGAGCCCGGACTGACTTAATTTGAAACTTTGTTCGTTCGCCGTTGATATTCGACGATGATGGTACGCGCGCCAAGGTGTATAATAATGTTTATCCCGGTATAAAAACGAATCGAAAAATGTTTTTTTTTTTAAATCGATGAAAACATATAATAGTAGTTCCGGGACGATTTCGTAAGTTTGATAAAAGTCGACTACTTTTGAACGGAATCCAACTCGTCATATTTTATCGAAGTTCTTATCTGTAATATCAGCTGTACGACCGAATTCACGGATTAATCGATAGTACGTCCAAATAACGTTACTCTCGCACACACGCACCGATTCCGGTAATATAGAGGCTATAATGTTATGTTGTAAAAACGTGTTATAAAAGTTTCGAAAAAAAGTTTACGAAGTGTACAACTCGCGTCATGTTTGTACGAATTGTTTTTATAAATTACTACGATGTGAGCGCTGGAAATAAGTTTCGATCATTTTTTTACCACCCGAAAATCTTTTCGTAACGGTCTTCGAATAAAACGAGTTTATTATGGAGACGTAACACGCGGCTGAAAAATGTATTTTTTTATCGTATCGAAACTTGAAAGTTTCTTTATTCTCAAAACAATAAAATCACGGACAGGTTATAACCGCTTTTGTCCAATGACGATTTTATAAATTACCGACGTTACGCCGGTGATTTTTCGAAAAACAAAAATACAAACTCGCAGAACTCCTGTGTTTTTATGGAATTTCCCGATCATTTCTACTTTTTTACTTTCGAGAATTTTTTATTTTCTTGCAAATTTAAAGATTTCTGTCGAATTTTCCGTCACTATGTTAACGATAAGGAAAAATATAGAGTAAATTGTATATTTTATGTGCACATCTATTGTTTGCGTACGGTTTATACTCAACTGTGCAATTCCTTTTTTTCATTCTCTTTATTCCGTTCTATAAGCTCGAGTAACGTTTGCAAGACGGTCTTGATAACGAAAACTTTTCCGTTTTTCTTGAAAAATATTTAAACAACGACAATTCGCCTTCATAGATTTGTAGGCGTTTTCGTGACGCGTACATTGTTTTCGAATTGGTCATTATTACATTACAGTTATAGTAGCGACAAAAAAAAATTATTATTCCCGAGATAGGGCCTGAAAGGGGATTAAGCTCTTAGAGCATTTTTACAAAATTTTAAATGTCACGCACAGTGTTGCATTCAATGACCGTTATAAAAACACTTTTTAAATTCTGAGCGTTAGCGAGGAAGCTATTGATTTTACAAAAACGTGGTTATTTTTTTTTTTTTTTGTGCGTTTGTAATATAGCGCCTAGAGTATTGCTCCGATCTCAACAGTCAATACGTTTTCTAAAAGCCAAATCATAAATATATTCTTGGTACGTTGCGTTTCTCAAAATTTTCAATTCCAAAAGAGTTATACCCGAAAAACAAAATAAACCTTGAAATAACCGGCGTAAAACGTGTAAAATTGTTGAGCGGAGAACTTTCTCGAAAAAATTTACCCGGGCGTACGCACAACTGAGACGACGACGTAGACAACTGAGCTCGCTCAGAATCGTTTTTTCGAAGGAAATGCTTTATCGTTGCTTTCAGACATTGAAAACAATACGCTTAAATCACAACCAAGCTGTACACACCCAAAGCGTACCCATAGTCGTTACTCCGTCAAACTATCTCACGCGACCTTTACCGACTTTTCGGCTTTTGTTTTTTACACCTACTATTATTATCACTGTGTGTCCACGTTTGTTTGTCGGTGTTTTTTTCGCGTGTACACCCCGATTAAATCAGAGTCGGATCAAACGCTGCGGGGAATATTTAATTTGTGTTTTTTTTACAATTTTGTTTCTGTCGGACAAAAAGAGACCAGAAATCACTCGCGTACTGTATCTACTGTACAGTTAATATCGTTTGCTCTCTCTCTCAGTATATATTATTTTCCCCAAAGTGAATAATCGGCGGCGAATATGATGCAACTCGTTTATTCTCTTCTCCGTTCTTTCTTTTCCCCATCGCTCGTTGAAGTTTTTAAGGCGCCCCTTAACACCACAGCCCGCCGCCGTTCTCGTCCGTACCGAGCTGGAGAAATCGTTTTAATTTTTTTTGTCGCTTCTTTTTCTCCCCTTCAGAGCCTTTGTATTTTTTTTTTTTTAACTTATTTTCGCGGCACGGAATTAAGTTTATTCGGGTTGAACGCTTCAGAAAACGCGCGGTTTAATAAGAACACTACCTGAAGAATAAAGCGAGTAGGAACAGGAACGTACAACACCGGGATTTCGACCGAGTGAAATAAACATTATATACGCCTGTCTTTTGAAAAAAAAACCGTGCAGACAATACAACGCCCATAAAAGATACCAAACACGCGTTACTACTACACAACCGTTTCGCAATAAACATTATACGTGTTCTAGGAGAATCGGTTAGGTTATTTCGTTGACGATAAACGTACCGAAACCGTATTATATATTAAATAAAAACGTGTAAACGTCGTATATTATTAAATGTGCGTTGATTTTCATTGTTTTTGTACGAACGAACGAAACAACAATATTGCGAGTTTTTATTTGTTCCGGAAACGCGATTCGTTAGTAATTTTTTTCACCAGTATTGTGAACCGCCAAACTGAATAGTTGTATATCAATCGAAAACTGGTATGAATGGCCAATTCTTTGAAGACAAATTTGTTTTTTTTTCCATACGCAAGTTGCGCGCAACAGGCAAACTTAAACTATTGAAAATTGTATCCGTAACGCCGCTAAAACATCGGTGGAGGACAACTGTTAAACTAACAACGTCAGAAACGAATTAAATGCCCTGGAACGACGATTAAGTTCATTTTTCTTGAAATATCCGTTGTAAAACGTTTAGTTTAGGGTAAAGGATGATTACTTTTTGAAATTTACATGGACTAGGAAAAATACATGGATCTTCTGAGAACAATGTTATCGATTCTTAAACGTACGTTAATTCTCGAATACAACTGTAAAATCAATTCATTTTTGTTCGCAAACGAATAACTTTTAACATCCGTCTTTTTCTGTTTGACGAATCGTGTCGAAAGTTAAACTGTCACATTTCGTTAGCCAGCGACGACAGTTTCGTTTTTCATCAAGTTGAGGGGAAGCAAAAACGAAGGTTTTAGCTGTCACGTGTCATTAAAACTATAATTATTCATTAAATTTGATAACTCCAAACTAAATAGCAAAATGGAACGAGTTCAAACGTCAAAACACTTATTGCAAAGAACACTTTCAAAATGTGTCCAAGTCCCGTTTAAATTTGTCCGGTATGGTTTCTCAATCACTTTGAAAACGTCTACAATAAGTCGATATTGTAGCTGTTACAAATAGTAGTTAAACAATCGTTTTCAAAATGTGTATAAAAATTCTCTCGTACTGTTATTTGTATTGTAAAAAAAACTTATAGAATGAAAACTGAATATTTTTAGCGTTTGTTTTTTTTTTTCGCGTCCTTAATTTATTATTTATGACTTACAAAACTCATGATTGCGCATAAATCACAAAACTTAAAAGAAACAAAAAACTCATAAACCCTTCACTCAATTTTCTAAATAATTTTTAAAAGGTACGTATCAAAATTTTGTTATTTCCTTTTAAACACTTAACTTTTTATGCGTTCAATTCAAAAACGTTTTACAAGTTCAGTAAATAGTTATGTGTAAAATAGTTTTAGAAGTTTCTCAATATACTCACGAACATACACACCTACTTGGAAAACGTTACTTTCTTTCGAGTGTTTAAACGCGAAGAATTTTATTCGAGAAATGGTAAGCGCTTCAATATCTGTTCAGTATTGAATTGTATCTCGAATCAATTCAAACTAGTTTAGTCCGCATTTTTATTCTGTCTTTGCATATAAATCGTATTAGGTACTTGGAATTTAAAATTAGCATAAAACACAAATAAATAGTCCCCTTTGTGCGTATCAACACTGAAATCGTTTTTGCAGTCTAATTAAATAAAATTATCCTCAAATATACGATAAAATACCTTTCGAACAGTAACCATGTAATATAAGTATTTTAAACGAGTGAAAATGAATTCAAGACAACAATAATCACTACGTATTTCAACAGTTTGTAGTAAAGAAAAAAATTACAGTTCTAGAGTGAATATTTTGGGTGCATTAATTAATTCTAACTAATTTATTTGTCCACTTGGAACTAACAACCACCGAACACCACATTTGATGTAACTTGAATTCGGTTGGTGACAACAACAACAACAATAATAATTTTTTGTTGACCTCCATAACTCATTTTTTTTTTTTAAGTTAAATATTATTTTAAGTTAGAGTTTAATCCACTCGGTGAAAAAAATCATTATTATGGTTACATTTTCAAAAAGAACAACCGTAAGAAACCGTATAAAAACGTTAAAAGACAATTTATTATAAAATTTCCATTATAAAATAAAAAACAACTATATACTAGGCTCTACACCAATTACGAATTTTTATTAAATATCTATAATATTAACTTACGCGTGGTTAAAAGTGACGTTTTCACGTGAAAAGACAAACGATTTGTATCCGTTCGACCCCGACCATATTTATCTTCTTCTGCGAATTTTTTACTTTTTTGCATATATATATATTCTCGAGTTATAAAAACTATTTCACGGTCGTTTCATTAAATCGAGTGAATCAATTTGGGCGGTGTCTCTGATGAAAATTACGCGTCATGAAATACTTTTTCATTTTTTCCAGGGGGGAAAAAAACATTTTGTTTATTGCGCTCCGGTTAAGTTTGACAGCTTAAAAGGTTGCCGAACCAAAAGACGAAGAATTATCCCCGGGTCGATTTCCCTGGCCCCTATTCATGTTCTCTGCTCACACTGTCACACGTAATCTAATTATTCCTTTTCTTTTCACCCGTCCACGGCCCTTTATGTTTGTAATATCGTTGATAAAACGTTCTCGTCGTATTGTAGTACAAGAGACTCGCGAAAGTCCTTTACCGAAAAACGTCTTTTTTTTTTAGATTGAAATCAAATACCGCGTACGATTTTGGAAACTCGATATTTTATCCGTCTCTCGTAACAGTTCTACACCGCCGCGGCTGTATACAAAAAGTGATCATCATTTTATAAACGCAGCAACATACATTAGCTGAGATTCAAAATGTTATACGTGGCTGCGCTCGGAGTTGTCAGAAATTTTTGTTTTTAAATACCTTTTGGTCTATAAGAACCGAAACGTTTTGGGCTCGCGATTGTCCACCTGATCACCCGTTTCTACGAGGAGTGCTCTCCGATCTTCACTTACGATACCGGAAAATAATTATTAATCGTTTGTATTGCGTTTGAAACAGTTTTTGAATATTATCGGTCGTTTTTCTAGTTACCACAACTATTAAACTAGTGACGCACCAAAAGCGTAGCCGCTACAAAACACGTTTTATTTTCAAAACTTATAAAACAAATTTGTGTGAGTTCGAATTTTTTCCCCAAAAACAGTCAAACGAGGCATGACGACTTTCGAAAATTTTCCAACTATAAGTACAAAAATCGAGACTACAGATTTTCGACGTTTTTCGGTAGCACATGAGTATACACGCGTATTGAACTTTCAAAACAGTTTGTAAAAGATGCGATTTTTTATCGAACGAAAATTAAAATTTTCGAAAACATCAAAGTTCTATACTCGGTTCACAAATTTTCGAAATTTCTTCACGTTCGTATCGGACTCGTATCGATTTTAAAAGTGTGTGAATGTCACATCTTATTCCGATCGTTGTTGCGGAATTCGATAACCCCGATTATGTCAAAAACACGCGCGTTTGCCGGAAATTTTAACGTTTTTCCCCTAGTTGTTGTAACTTTTTAATTTTATAGACGCTCGAGTCTAAAGTACCAGTAGTATAGTGTCCAAAGTACCCGCCGATATGCCTATTGTACCGACGTTGAAAACCCCGGAGCGTTGTTGACGAAGTTATCGTCATTACATCATGAGAAAATAAAAAACACACGTCCGTCACACTCAGAATCTAAGATTTCGTCGAGCACTTGACTAACCACAGTATCCATTCGACGTAATATCAAACTATAATTTCGAAATACTAATCTTCCGACCCGGCGATCCGTCCGAACCCCGCAAAGTCGTCGTCAACATCACCCCACATCGGGGTTTATTGTATTTTGGTGGTGGTTTTTTTTTCCCCCCCGTCGTTTGGCTCGTCGATGAGATGTCGTTATATTTTTCTCGACGATACGGCCGGGCTTGCCGAGCGTATAATAACAACGACAGGCACATAAACAAATACGTACGCGATATCAATCATCCCCCGCGACCCTCTTTTCTCGGCCCCGTCACATGACCAATGACAACATTAACCCCGTGGCACATGCGATAAAGACGTTGGCGATATTATTATTATTATTATGCAAAAGCGTATCATCAATCAACGCGCGCGCCGCTGTCTTGATAAATATTTATGACGCGTCTCTTCCGCGTATCAACGTCGCGATTGTTGGTTTATGGCACCGAAAATCACTACGTTTTAAACACCCTATAAAATCCCGACGAGTGCGTTTTCGAGAAAAAAACGTTCAAAGAAACTGTTTCGCGTCGTTTCCAACGCACGTTTGTTTTAGATTCTGAGCGTCGGCGAGGAGTGAGGCCACAGTGGCGTTTTAAAATTGAAGTCCTGTAAAGAAAACGCACCGATTTCCACATACGTTTCATTCGGCGAATTGAGACGGCACGCTTTGGAGAGGTCATTTTACTCTCGAACAGTTTTTTGAACGCGTTTCTTTAATAAGTCCGCGTAGAGGTACTGTCTATACAAATCTGAGCATTCGTTCCACACGAAAAGTTGTTGACAGAAAAGGACGAAAAAAACAGTAAAAACGATAGGTACATTCTTCGCTGATATCTAAAAATACGATTTGGGATCAAGTATTCAGTTGTCTGGTTTCAAAAAATGTTTTTTTTCTAAATTATGAGACTAAACCTACAAGTTTCACGATATTACGTTATGTGATAAAAATAAGTAAAAAAAAAGCCATGGGATACGTCCTCGTGATCCGCCGTCGTAAATAAGTCCCTATATCAAGTGTATATTTATATTAATTTTAAAATTTCACAACTCGACAAAAACATTCCAATCTTATTAAGGCCGTATTTTGTTTTTCAATCGAGACTGTTTGTACGATTGTAATATATTGAATAAATAACGAGATCGCGAAAAGTACCTCATCGGGGAAAAAAATATAAAAAAACATAACGATGTTCACTGCACTAATTCGATGAGTAAACAAACCAGCACAATGTCAATCAACAATGTATAATACAGTTTGTTACCGAAAAATATTCATCCAGTCAAATCTCGTATCGTTTCTCGAGTTCGTGTAAACGAACGTGTTACTTGATGAGAAAACGAGGAAAATCAAAATATTCGTTTGCGGAGTTCAACATGTGCAGTAATACAACAAATTTATTAATTTAATCAGACGAAAACGTGGAAAATGTCAATATTGTTCAGTGAAACGTACAGTGAAATTATTTAAATGCACTGTCGGAATACCGTAGCGTGCGCGCGCATAGCAAACGTTGTTTTAAAACGATAAGGGCCGTTAAGCTCGCAAGATTCAATGTGTATCATACGTTGAAAGTCTCGTGCTGGATCAGTGGCTCGCACGTGGGAATGCTCTCGACCTCCTCGAAATCTAATCGATGGGGAAAAATTATCATTTCGCCCCGACCCCCGGGTATCGTACATGATATATTATATCGTATAGTACGGTTGAAGTCTTTATTTAAACGTTCAAAAATTTCGTAAAAAAAACATCTCCAACACACGGTACCAACGACGAATAAGTGTTACCGAAATCAAAATCGTCCACGAAATGTATCATGCGTTGCATACAGCGATTTTTAGTTCGTTATTAACACGTTATAGTGCGGACACAAAGTATATTTGAAACGATCACTTACAAAAGAAATTTCCCTGTACAGTTCTCGTACACAGTACACGCGTTCGCCGATTTTTACGCAGTTTTTTTTTTATTCAAATTCGATTGGAAAGAACGCGTTTTTTAAAGTATAAAAAGAAAAAAGTTTAGTATAGGTCGCCACTGTAATTTTTATCCTGTTTAGCGACCCACTTTAGACACGACAATGAAGCCGGAAGAGGAGGAAATAATAATAATTTTAGTTTAACGCGTAATTGCGGCTAATACGAAGCCGTACTATAACACCTATAGGTGTTCTATGACTAAGTACAACAAAATAACGCATTCGTAATGTATTTAACGCATATTATACATTGTCTTTTAGGTATATATAGTTACACGACAATATTCGGACAGTAGTAGTTTCCGATGAAACGCGTAAATTGGATTTTCGCCCTTAAATTCAAACGGTAAAACATCACTCACCGTGAAGAGCTTTCAGGTATGCTTTACCAGCATTAATCATTTGTCGGGCACCCGGATTGAACTTCTCCAGTATGTTCTGAAAGCACAAAACGCGCGATTAAAACACGGCGGAAATAACATTTTCATGATCCGCGCAATAGTTTTTTCTGATAATTCGTTTAAAACCGACACGCGTATTATACGCGTTTTTTGTACCCTTCAACATAATGGCTGTGTAAGACAAAAACGAAAATGGCAAAAAGTCATACAAACATATTGGTGCACAAAATTTAGATTCTGAACGTAGCGATCATTTTTTTCCTGTAGTAATCAACTACGTAGTATCCGTGCGTTTTCTTCGAAGATAGGCCTGAGACACTTGAAATTATCGTTCCGATTCGTTAAAAAACCGGTAATTTCCAAAAAAGTGCTAAAAGTTTGTTGCCACGGCATTGAGATAGATAACACGAGAACAAAATCTGAGTGGATTTTAACCAACTTTGATCACTTTACAGAATATTGCGATTTTTAATGTTTTTTTTAATGTTTTCACGAAAACTTCAATTTTCAGTACAGAATCTTCGAAAACAATCTTTACCGCATATTTATCAATTATATACGTGTATCGCTCTATGTACACACTAGTAAACGGGTTTGTAGTAAGTAACTTAAGTAATTGATTACACATTTTATTTACCCAGTTAAAAAAAAAGTAGGCTAGCTCGGATTTGAATAGCAGAAACTTCGAATATAATTGATTCAATAATACCCCCCTTCGATAATTAGATTCACAAGATCGCATTAAATTATTAACAGTTTTAACACAAGTAATACCAACCGCATTCCGTACGGAGTCATCGACATTGACCTCGTTGATGGGTATTCGTTAAACGTGTCATAAAAACGTGTTTGTTTTAAAATTGTTACGCGTTTAGTGTTTCCCTGTTTCGTCGGACGTCGAAACTGACGTTTCCGATGTGTACGCGGCGACGACTCGGGTGTAAAATGCGTTTCGTTCGCTTCTGGTGGTCGGCCGTAAGTATTATGACAGCGATAATAATTACCGAGGGGACATCTTCAAAACTCTTGCCAACGGTACTTTTGTCCCGACGGAAATTTATTACGATTTTGTTGAAAAACGTTTAAACTCGGATAACACGAAAAATGAACACGGTACGTACGAGAAAATCTGATCGAACTACAGTTTCGTCAATTACCGCCGCGAAAAATTGAAACAAACAAAGAAACGAAATAGTTTCTGGCACGATTTCGGAACGAGACGAACAACAAAAAGTACGTCGGGAAATATCGGCTCTTACCGGTCCATTTGTTGATTCGGACTTGTCCCATATAACTTCACCCCCTCGCGGAACTCGATGCGGGGGCTGTGTTTTGTGTTATTTGCAGGAACGCGCGCGACAAGGAATTCGTCGCGTATAGTAGAACGACGACGGTTCTTCATCCCCCCGAAGCGTTAGAATCGCGGGGAGAATTCGTACGTTATGTTATTTATGTAGTGCGAATCGTTTTCGGGTGGAGGAAAATCGACATTGAAATTCCGAGAGCGCCGAGTCGTTTTGGAAAACACTTTCGTTTGTTTTCGAATTTTAACAAAAACCTTGCCTCCTCCGCGCTATACTTTCTCGTCGTTTCATCGACCGCATTATAAAACACGTTCTATTCGTTTTATCGTCTAACGTTTTCGCATAGATACTGTAAAAATACTACAAACTGCAGGAATTCTCGAATCGTTTTAATAACTCTCCGTTAACGCCTAGCCAATCCTACTATTACACTTGTATTACCTCAGGGCCTATTGACCCCCGTGTCGTTGTGTGCGAAATAGATTAGTCGATTGACTCTATTCTAACGTCATCGTCGACACTATCCATACGTATAACAAGGTATTTGTAAAATAAAAAAATCATGTAAAACTAATATACGTGTATAAACGTATAGAAAAGATATCGGTCGAGAAGGTGGTAATCATAATTCTCTACAAAAATACCTACGCTGATTTGAATTTGTTAAAAAAAAACCCGCTTTGAACGAACTGTATACTAGTACTTATTTTTGTTATAAAAACCAATATTAATGTACGTTATTATTATTATTTTGTAGTAAATCACTCGTTCGTTTTACCTGCTAACTTTATAGACATTACGCGCGTGAAATGTTTTTTTCCCGTGTTTCAGAAATATCTTCCGAACAATTTTGTCTTTTGTCGGAACCAAAAGATTTTTCGCGTTCAAACAAACGATTTACGCGCGTCCCGTACAATACGATCGTACGCCGAACAATCGGTAAAATTTAAATAATAGCAATTAAACAAACAAAAATGTACAATCGAATAGACTATTATACGTGCGTTTTTTTGAAAAACATTTGTTTTTTTGTAAAAAAAGAAAACGTACAAAAGTAAATGAGCGGCTTTGTCTCGCAGCAGCAGCAGTGTTGTGTTATGTATTATAACCGTATCGAAACTAATCGTTTCCGGCTCGCAGGCCTTTCGCGACTCTGTGCCCCGGTGTCTCTTTTCATTGTGATTTTCCACGTTTTCGGCCGTGCCGCGGAAACCGGCCGGACGAAAATCGTGAAAAATTCGTCGGACGATTATTCGTAGCAGCCATTTTCTCGTAAATATTAATATAATACACGCGCGTGAACGCATAAAGTGTACATATAAATTTTAAATGACGGGTTTCCATTCTGTCGGGGGGATATCTCACGACGAGCGTGAGATGCGCGGAACCGATTTATCTTCGCCTGCAGTTGTTGTTGTGCTGCACACGATCGCGCGCTTCGGATATACGTAATAATAATTAAAATGAAAACGATATCGGTTTCACGGCCCCTCGTAGCCGCCGGGCCATCGAATTTTTCGTGTCGTATCCATCGCGCCGAAGGCGTTTATAAGATACTTGTACAACAACAAACTACGCTGTACGACGGTGTATTATTTTGATTGTCGTATAAAAATCAATGGATAAAAAGTCGTTTCGAACGTTTCGTCATAAGTGTACCAACTATATAATACAGGTAAACTTGTAGGTTTGTAATTCGGGCGCCAACCAACTCCTCCGCGAATTCATCTTTCCGTTTTTTTAAAAAAAAAACCATTTTATTCTCCGACACGTTTTTCTCTCCGAACTTTTTTTCGGATTAATTTCGTTTAGAAGTAGTCGGGCCAACGTGTTGAAGCACAGAAAATATTGTGCGTCCCCAAACACACACCCCGTGTTCCATGGCGTCCCTAATGACCGGACGAACGAACATTTTCAAAGTCTACGCGTATATTTGAAACGAGTACGAAATCGGTCGGGGGCACAGGCGAGTTCAACGTTAATTTCAGCGCGCTCGGTGAACGGATTAAAAATTGGCCGACTTTAATAGAACTCTGTAAAAACGTTTGATATACTTCTAAAGAAACGCGCACTTGTATTTCATTTTTTTTTATTACGATCGTTAACTATCGAATTTACAATTCTTCAAATGTGCAGTTCTTAACGTAATAATAATTTTAGTCCGAATATTCAGTGTCGATTGTAAACTGGCAACGTACTAAACAACCGGACATCCAATACTATGAGAATCAAAATTTGAAAAGAGGCGAGAGTCGGTCGAACTTTAGAGGCCTTTTATAACATACAAACGGTTCGACGTCGGCGAGTTTTCACGCTGCGAGCGGATCTAACGGTAAAAAAGAACGAGATATAGACGAAATTCGCTCGATTGAAACGTCGAGCACGTATTTCGTTCCGCATTTTTCTAAGCACTTTTCCAGCACGAAAGCGTTTATTATCATACCGTTGGAAAGTTACCTGTAGTGTCGGGTAAAAAAGTGAAAAAAAAAGCCGAAATTCTTTATTTCGATCAAGGTGTAAAACGGACGATAATATGCGATACACTCGTGTCCCGAGTTACAAAAACTATACTGCTACACCGCCGAAGTCGTTTTGTGCGGTCACGTTCACGCATACAATATTGTGTTCTATATTCTAAAATAAACCGATTTTTCGTTCTGCGCATAATTTTTTGATTATCATATCGACGCATGAAAATACGATATAAACTCGTAATAATAATAATAATAATTCTTATGTATACGTAGGTAACGAAAAATGTATTATAATATTTGGGTCAGTGCTATACGACGCAAGAGGGCACCGGAGGGCTCGCGGTGTTCCTTGCAAAATATCATAACATTGCGTTCTACATACAGGGTGATTCACGATGAGTGCGTCAAACTTCAGGAGATTGTTTGTACGTACTTGAGGAATGCAACAAAAAAAGGTCTTTCTCGATAACGGGGGAGATTTTTTAATTTTTGCGGTTTTTTTTTTTTTCATTAAAACGTTCATATCTTTTGAACTAATATGCGCACGCGAGTAATTCGAATTTCTGCAGTTGAGAATACATTTATTTAAACTTTCCATTTTGTTACTCGGAACAAAAAAAAGGACTCCGAGTATAAAATTCTGAAAATTTCAATTTTATCGAACTAATATGTTTTTAAAGGCAGAGGGGTGCAAATATGTAAAAAAAAAAAAAAACTTCAGAATTCAATACGTTTTTCAACGGCACTCTCGTTTTTTTATCATTACTTCCTTTGGTATCACCGTTATTCTACACTATTAATGCGCAAAAAAACGTCGATATTAAATAATTGTAGGAAAACCTTGTGAAATTAACTCACATCAATGAAAATAAGAAGAAAAAAGTGTGCAATATTTAAAAACGAGTTATAATTTAATGGCGAAATTTTTATTTTAGAGATGCAAAATAAGTAGGTCATATAACTTATTTCAAAAGTTGTTCAAAGTGTCGCACCATTTCGCCTCAATCATCGTCTAACTATTCGAACGTTGTTGACATTGTAATTAAGTACAGAAGAGCCTGTGTGCGATCAGAAATGAATAAATTCTATTGTCATTTAGTTTCTCCGCATAACATACATTAAACAAAACAAAACCAGCACTTCACTCAACAGAGCATTACGATTTTTTGTACATTAAATGGAATAACGAGTTCACTGTTGAAAAGCATACTAAATTCAGAATTGTTCATTAAATTTCCACTCCTCTGCCTTGAACGAATACTTAGTAAGATAAAATTGAATTTTCATTAAACATTTTTGAATGTTTTGGGTTTTTTTTTTTTTTTATCCAAAAAACGAAACGGGGAGTTTGAAGTGAAATTGTTCTCAACGGAAATTCAACGAGCTTTTCAGCAATGTATTCAAATACGTCATGTATAGTATGCATTAGTTCGGATGATTTTTATATACATTTTGATCAAAAAAACACTCGCGTACCTAAACAAAAAGCACAAAAATTAAAACATTTCCCTTATCATTGAAAATAAGATGGGGATCAAGAGAATTTTTTTCGTTGTTTTTGAATCATACAAACATCTCCTGAAATTTGACCACATCCGTCGTAAATCACCCTGTGTATGTCTACATTATTTTATTCACACGCGCGATCGTGTGGATTACGGCCCTCGAAACCCGAATTTGTGCGCACTAAAAGAAATCAATTATTATTATTATTATATATTGTTGCACACACACATAGGTACGCGTCGGTGAGAGGAAAGGAGGAATCGAAGGTTCGGTATACAGAATAACAATAATTTAACGTTGTAAATCGACACAAAATAATTGAAACAAAACCGCATAAGAATACATAATATGCTGCAGAAGTGAGCGGAGACCTACTATACGTACCTACGTCTAAAAAAAGAAAGAAAAAAACCAATTTATTTCACTTTTTTTAGATTCTGAACGAAGAATGTATTGGTTTTCACATTATGTGTATTTTTTTTCTTTTTGTCACCACTATGTAATCGCGATAACTTCTTCAATAACGCACCGATTTTTAACGTCAGTACCCGATACAGATGGTACTTGATGATGAGACTTATGTGTCAATAAAATTTAAAAGTTACAATTCAAGAAACTGAGCAAAAAATAAAGAAAAAACGTAAAAAAATAACGCAATTCGTAATTCACACTAATTTGTTATTTAAGACTTTTAAATTTCAATATTTTATGTAAAACAAAATTTTCTATCTGCGAAAGAATATTTCCCAAAAAATCCGCCCAGTAGATTCTGAAAGCGTACAAAAAAAGTATTGAAAAACGGTGTTATTTTGATTAAAACAATATGAAATTACGCACCGAGCTGTGCAATCGATACCGAAAACGTAACGATTAAAAATAATGGTCCGAAAGGTTTGAAATTTTCACACGTTATTTAAATTAATAAACTAAACTTTTTGATCAATTTCTTATCATTTTTTTTTTATTCACTCTATTTCTCTATTTGACTCACTGAGCTCACTCAGAATCGTTATTTTCCTAAACTATTTTTAATTGCTTACAGATTCAATGTACAACTTCTGTATAAACCTTCCAAAACAGTGATCTACAGCATCACGCGACCCAGAGTGATTACGGCTTTTTCGTTGTACAATATGTACGCGCTCGCGGTATTGTGCGTTTTACCGGTTCCTATAATATTTGGCTAAACAATTTTACACACGAATACTCGGTATATCTGTAACCGTATAGTAACTAAAAAAAAATACCTGCCTAATTTAAACGTTTTCCAAGTTAAAAACCGTATTATCTCGTAAAGTTAAAAAAAAAAAAAAACCGTACAGTCAACTGCACATCAAACCCCTAAACTAATAACAACTTTTGACTCAAAAAGTAAACTCGCATATACTCGTTGTAGTAAACATCATATTAAACGAAACGAACAAGTTTTCGTGCTTTCATATCACGTGTATTTTTCTCTATATCGTCTTACCAAACCGATTTGTCGT
>CM029362.1:10444481-10492056 GCA_017140985.1 Hormaphis cornu
TTGATTTTCGAAACTTAAAATTAAATTTTCTATCGAACAAAAATTACGGAAAAATTTAAATTTGATAAAATTTCAAAGTTCTGTATATTACTTAGCTGAGAAATTTTCGAAATTTCTTGAAATTTGTACCAGAACTGTATCTCATCGGTTTTAATGTTATGTGAAAGTTTCAGCTTGTTCCGATCATTTTTGTTATGGCCAAAAATCTAAATCAATTATGTCAAAAAACATCACGTTTGCCGTAATTTTTTTCCTTAATTTTTGCACAGTTTTTAATTGTTAATTTTTTTATCCTCAAGTCTAAGTGACCCATCAAAGTACCGTCCGTACACCTATCGTTAGAGGTACTGACGTTATGAATCGCGGGGCTTTATTGAAGAAGTTATCGCGATTTCACAGTGGTAAAAAGCGAAAAAACACGCATCGCGTGACGAGAAAACCAATACGTTTTTTCGTTACACTCAGAATCTAAAACTGACTCGTGACTTTCAACCGACTTCACTCGCATAGTTCTGAGCGGGCTAAAAACCGTTTTTAAAGACGAGTTAAAAATGAACTTTCGACATATTATTCATGTCGAACACACTGCAGACATATACGCTTTCCGCAGTGTTCCGCAAACATTCGTATTTAGCGCGTAGCGATGTTCGTTTTTTAAATACTAATCAGTTTGTTTAAAAAGTTTGGCCACGGTCGCGACTCGAGCCCCCTGTGCGCCGTTGACGACACAAAAAGTTACTAAACAGTCGTCGTCGTCGGGTTTATAGACCTATTTGGTACAATAATTAACAAAAAAGCCGTATAATTTGTAAACAAATGATACGCGTACACGGTATATTTATATGCTCTAAGAACGAACGGGGGGTAAACGGGAAAAAAAAGAAATGTAATGAGACACAGAGAGAGAGGTAACCCGACGAAAGTAATAAATAAAAAACGGTATAACGGACAAACGACGTTACGGCAGCCGACTTTGCCGTGAGAGAGAGAGAGCATTTTAATTTTAAAAAACAATAACACGAACGCCTACTGCGGATCTTGATGGAAACTTTATGCGCTTATTGCTGTACACTCGCGGTACAATGAATTATTTCATTTAATTAATATACTACAATATGTTGTGCAAACGGATCGTTTTTTTTTTCACTTGAAAAGAGAAGAAGAAGAAAAAACGTTTTTTCCGATAAGAAACGTCACGAATGTATATAGTATACTACATAATAGTATTGTACACGAACGTTATCGTAATAACAAAAAAAAAAAACATCCGATTTAATGAAATGCAATCAAAGCTATTCGTCAATATGGGAAAGATATTATCAATAATAATATAGACAAACACTGACCGATAAAAACAATACCGATTGAATTAGTCGAACCCGCGGTGTTCAAAAGTACGCGGAATTTTCAATATTATTTTTTATTCAACGTTTTCTTCGAGATAAATTCAGTGAACATCATAATAACGATAGTTTTATTTCGTAAACTCATTTTTAAAACAATTTTGTATCCTACATATTCCACCATTATCGCCGCGGTAATCACAATATATACGTTTAGTATTTTTATAACATTACATACGAAAAATATAAAAGAAAATTTAGCGAAAATAATAAAAAATTAGAACAGTCCGAAACGAAAATCGTCCAGTACGTTTTATAACTAAGTGCGCTTTTTAAATGAATTATAATTTTAGATTTTCTATGACGCACAGCTGTTTTATTCAAAAACTGGCGTTTAAAAAACGATTTACAAAGTTTTAGGCGCACCTATAAAAATTATTTTGACAATTTTCGGTGTACTTATAAAACGTATAAAATTTACTCGTGGCGAACACGTTAGTTTATGCATCCACGACTATAATATCGTAAAATATCCGTATCAAAAAATTACTTTATTTCATTCAACTATTCTCGACTCTTGTCGCTTTGGTTGATGTATTATTAAATCCACGCGTGAATTCTTAAAAGCAGAGCTGTGAACTTACTCGGAAGTGCCCTGTAGCTTAAACTTTCATTTCAACAACACTCGTTTAACAAAGCACTTATAATAATATAACATAGTTATAATAAATGTCCCGGAAGTATATTTTTGTTATTATATTTTATGATTGATGAACGACAGTTGTGTTTACCGCAGGTTGGCTTTGTGCTCGCTAAAAACTTTTCTTTTTTTTTTTACAACAACTATACTGCCTACAGTGTATGTATACCAC
The DNA here is from genome assembly GCA_017140985.1 of Hormaphis cornu. Classification (NCBI taxonomy): domain Eukaryota; kingdom Metazoa; phylum Arthropoda; class Insecta; order Hemiptera; family Hormaphididae; genus Hormaphis; species Hormaphis cornu. The sequence continues at coordinate 10,446,697 of CM029362.1, forward strand.
ACAACTCGGAGGAAAAAAAGTGTGTAAATCCGTGACGATTCCATTCAATTTGAAATCTATAAGTTCAATTATTATTATTCAATAGAGCGATGCTGCAGCTCTCGAGTACATGCAATATATAGAGCATATATTGTGAAACTGAACGTGAAAGACCAACGTATTGTTGTACGTCTCGTCTAATGTATCTAAAATTACATAGTGCATTAGTGGTTTATCATTTTGCACGGCCGACGGCAAAACATTGTGCGGCGGCGTCTGTGTCTACGCGGAAAATCGATAAAAATATTATATATATATTACGCCTGTTTTCAAGAACGAAATGAATGTGAAAAAGAAAAAAATAATCTGTTTTGTAAGAAATCGTCGTTTTAGCTAAATCCTATTATTATTATTTTGTTAAAATATATTAGGTAACGCAGTACCACCGAAAATCCTCTCGATCGGTCGAAAATCACAGCCGTCGGCTTATCGTACAAATATCGACCGAAATCCTACGTAAAATCGTTAAAATCATTATAGATACCTACGCAAAATTTAACATTGAATTATATAAATTCGTATTTTCTCGAATCGTTCGTTCCTGCAACAGTTTTTTTTAACCACCTATACACATATTATGTACATGTAAATTGCTCGTGCGTCGTTTTTCGGCCACGAAACACGCGCGTAATCCTCCTCGTATAAGCCGATATTTTAGAAAGTGTTTCGATGTAGGTACACGACGTACCGAATAAAAAAAAAAAAAAAAGCTTAAAAGAACAAACAATATATTATGAGATGGTGATGATAATATCAAGTTCTTCTTACACCGTCGGATCGTTTGGAAACGATGATCGTGTACAGTTTTTAGGACGTACAGGCACGAAGAGATGTTTTCGACTGTAATAATATAGTGTACTCACGTCGATATTACCGGGTAATTTTTATTATATTTTTTTTTTTTTTTAAGAGTACGCCTTTTTGTTCGGGATACACGGCATTATCGATCTATATATATACCACTCGATGGCGTAGTCGTAATTACGTTTTCGGAGGCAAAGTTTTCTCCACTTGAAACACGATGATGGCCGGGCTATATTATATATATTGTCTATGGCCCTTACGAACCGCATTTACCGATTGGTTTTACGAATATTAATATAATATTATAATACTTACGATACAGCACCCTGCACGTTCTGAACCAAATAACCGAATAAGATGTTGATCACACGAGCGAAACGAAATTGGGACGAAAAAATTTTCACTTTTGCAATGTAGTAGTTACGGTATACATAATATACGTAACTGTCGTGCTGCACGTGATCACTAAACAGTTTTTTTTTTTTTTTTTATCCTGTAAATTCGAAATAATTGGGTAGTAAACATATTTCGTGCGACGAGAGTCAACAATTTCTCGGGGCGGCCAAAAAGTGTTTTTATATTTTAAGCACATTTTCGTCTTAGTAACTTGCGTATACTACAAAAATTTTCGGTTGGGTCTATTAAATAGTGGTTTAGGGCCCCAATTATTTGTCTTTCTCTTCTCGTTGACGGCACATTTTCCGCCCGTAAAACTAATTCAAATACTGTTTCGCACAAAAATATCGCGTACAATTTTACACAATTGTAACGAACGATTACAATAATTATTAATTCTTCGTTGTGATTCGGAGCGCAAACGTATTCAGTACGAACATTCTACTGCAACGGATCGTTTCCACGCGGCTTCAGTGGGCGCGTATTATTACGACGCGTTTGTCGGCAAAAGTTTCAAAAGTCACTCGAGTGTACCTACGTATTAAACGAAACGATATGCGCATTGCAGCGATTTAAACAATAATTGTTATACAGCGTTTTGCTAATTATTAAAATAAATTTCGCGCGATAATTCGAGAAACGCTGTTGCAGTTACGAAAAGGTAGAACAAAACAAAACCATCAGAATACTACACTTTTTTGTCGGACAAATCGTTTCGAGCAAGTAAAAAAAAAAAAGCCAAAACATACGTACAGAATATTATACGGAAGTCGTACATAAAAATAACGAAAACAACGAGTGAGCCAAATGGCGAAATAGAGAGAACGGATAAATAAAGAAATTAATCCCGAGTTTAGTTTATTAATTCGAATAAAACGTGTGACAATTTCAAACCATTAGGACCATTATTTGAGAAGTAATTACGTTTTCGGTATCAATGTTCAGTGCGTAATTTCATACAAATAACACCGTTTTTCAATACTTTTTTTTACACGCTTTCAGAAGGGCGAACTTTTTTTGAAATTTTTTTTTATTCAGAGAGCAAGTTTTGTTAAACAATATTGAATTTTCAAATCTTAAACAGCAAATTTGTGCTGGTAACGAATTTTTTACCGAAAATTGTCAAAAGTAGGACTATTTTTCGAAAATTTTTCAATTTTAAACAACTACGTAAATGTAAAAATCGTCATTAAGGATTTTCGACATTTTTTAGTAATCGGTATAAAATTACACGTTCCTTGTATTCGATTTTCAAATTTTTTTGTGGAAAATAAAAGGTTTTATCGAACAAAAATTTCAACAAAAAAAATGAAAACTTCAAAGTTCTTAGCTAAATTCGTATCAGTCCCGTATCTTACCGATCGTAATACCATGTGAATGTTTCAGCCGATTCCGATCGTTATTGTGGAAGTTACGCCCGAAAATCTAAACCCTTGATGTCAAAAACACGTTTGCCGTAATTTTTGACGTTTTTTGCTTAGTATTGTAACTATTTTTAATTTCACAGACCCCTCATATGTGTGTCGGTGTACCTATTGTTAAAAACCGTTAAAAACCGGAGCGTCATTGATATGATGAAGTCGTAGTGATTACATAAAAAAATTTAAATAAAATAAAAAACACACGTCGTTTGAAAACCGTTCTCTTCGCGTGTCACTCGGAACTTTCAAAACGTTTTGTACTCTCGTTTTTGTAGAAAACGCGCTTTCTTTTGCGCCATATCTGCTTTTTTTTCCGGTTTTTATTTTTTTTTAAGCACCCGAAAGTCACGTATCGCGCGTACAGTTCGTGACGCGCCACCGAAACGAAGGATAAAAATCGTACAACAATATACGTATTCGTACAATAATTACTCGCGGGTCGGTCGGGCACCGCCGCGATATTTGCATGTTTTTGCGAAATACGGCTCGACCGACGTTTTTTTTATTGTTTTTCATTTTTTACGTGAAAAAAAAATAAATAAAAAGTGTATCGCCGTTCAAAAGGGGATCTGATTTTTGCCCTCAAAAAAAAAATACACAAACATTTTACGACCCGACGACGTTACGTGTATATTGTGTTTTTTTTCATTACCCAGAGGACTGTAATAAAAAACGGTTTTGGAACGTCAAATTTTGACGCTTTTTTTTTTTTTTCACGAGACAGCGGATTAATAAGGAAAGTATACTCAAGACGTATTATTTCTACCGTTGCGGCAGTATTATTATTGTGAATCATCGCAGATACTTCTAATGTTACGATTACGATTATCAGCGAACAACGAATCGTGTTTACAACGATGTTTTTTTTTTTTTCTGTGACCATTTTTTCCAGTAGAAGAAACGCTCCGCTTTTGATACCTCAAACGAAGGATCCGAGATGGTTGAAGCGTTTTTTTTTTTAAATTTTGATTATTTTTGTAGCCAAAAACAAAAACGTCAAAATTTTTATGTGTGTCATTGAGAAGGGTTCAATGAGTTTACTGTTGAAATATCAATCTATATTCTATATATCTATATTCTATAATCTATAATCTATATCTATATCTAAATATCAATTTTGATCATTGTTCAGAGAGTTATAGAACTTTGAAATGTATGAATTTCACGCGGTTATTATTCCATATTTTGTGTCTCGAAGCTTTAATACAATTTAAACACAAAATAGTTGCACACATATTATGCGGTTAGAAAATTTAGACAACCGAGCTCGCTCAAAGTCGTGTTTTCGAAGGCAACGTTGCTTTCAGATATTAAATAATGCGATCAAACCACAACTTCTAAACTAGTGACCCACCCAAAGCGTGGTCGCTACCCCGAACGAAACGGTTCGTCCAAAAACGTGTTGCTCAGATTCTATACACATATAAGCAAAAGTTTTAACGTACGTATTATTTTTAGCAATATACTTTAGAGGTGACAATATGTAGCTTAGGGTGGATTCGATCGGGGGGTGATAAATCAACTTCCTGTAAGTTTGCTGTCACTTCGAAAAAAATGAAGCAGTCTCGAAACTCCGTCGTAACGGTAAACACACAGCGGTCGCGCACCGCAGCACATCGCATACAGTATAAGGAAATGATGCTATTATTACGACAAATATACTCGGTGTGAAAACGTGTATCGGGGCAAAATCGAACGCGTCTCTCTACGTGTGTTTTTATAATATGTTCTCTCTTCTCTGCCTACAGGGTGTTTTGCATGTTACAATAATGCCGCCAAACAACACTGGACGGAATCTGCATAGTGAACGAAAAGAAAAAATTACAAAATATACAAGGAAAGACGTGTTTTGTTTTTGCGAAAAACACGAATTTCGTTCCAATCGGTTTTGACGCGTGTGACACACGATATCGAGTTTTTCTTCAATCGTCTCGAATGTATTGATTTTAAAAGAAGAAAATAACTTTACGTGGAATGCATGCGTTGATGAATCGGAGTAAAGTTTTCGTTTAGAAATTGAAAACGCAGCTTAAACAACGGTTCCGTACGCGTTTACTATCGTATGGATGAGAATTACAAATCGTATTTTGCCTGAAATTCCTAATATCCACGTTAATAAAAACGTTGTAATTTTGACGCGATCGTTGCTTTTTTTTTAAGAGAAATCGTTTTGCCGTGCAAAATACATTCCCTGCCACACACAAAAAAATTTTCAGATTAGATTCGAGTCCGAACCGTATACACGGCACCCTGTACAAGTGCAGCAAATCATACGTGACATTCTCAATCGCCGCGATTCCGTATTCCGAGCGCGTCGCGTTTCTCCGGCCGCGATCTTGTCCGGCGGTTCCAATCAAACGCCGTCGTGGATACTTTTCACAAACGTTTTTCCGGACACTTTGGCCCGAACGGTGGAGAAAAAAGCCGGATGGGGTGACGGGACGGTAATAATAGTATCGTCCGAAGGCGATTTTTATAATACACGACCAAATTTATACTGGAGATGGATATCATCAAAAACCGAGAGGATTGAGTTTTGCAAACGAGGTATTTAAATTGTACGTTTTACAAAGCCGACAATTGGGATATACAGATTAACTTGAGTAAACTGACAAACGCGTAAAAATAAGTTATTTATACTTTTTACGCGTACGTTAAAATTACAAACATTCAAATCGTGGTTATAACCAAATATTGAACAAATTCATACTTAGGACGTTGTCGCCCGTTCTCATTTTAGCGACTATAATATTGGATTAGAAGTCGCGTAGAATAACTGTATGTTTTTAAGAACCTTAATGTCATCGTACGTAAACAAACAAACATTATTTATAATATAAGAACTTAAAATCTAGAATATTTAACTCTTTATACGCAAATTTGATACAGACAAAAAGTATTAAAATTGAATTTAACAAGGTTAACGAGACGGAGAATTGAGATACCGTAAGAAATAATTGATTGCACGAGTGTAAGTCAGTCTTTTGCGTCTGTAATTTAAAATAGTATATGTTTAAGAAAATGTAAAAAAAAAAATGTTTTATTCGTGTTATCCCGTTTTCGGTCGACTGTATTATATATGTATGTAATAGTCCACGAATTCGTTACGTGTTTCGCCTGAAAATCGACTAAAAGAACGTTTCGGGGATCACGGCCACTTCTCGATCTCGACACACCGCCATACTCCGATTTCTTTTCGCCCGCCTTTTTACGGACACATAGAGCGTGTACACAGAGCCGACACGGCCATTGATAATATCGTCCGATTTTTCAACGGATCGGAATTTTATGGCCCGCTCAAGAAAATTAAACGATTTCTCTCGGCGGAAGGCGGCGGCTTTTACGGCTCAAAGCCCTTAGTTGAGATTGCCGTCCCCCGGAATTTCATCAGCGAGCGTATAATATAATACGTATTGTCAAACGTATAAAAACGAGGGTGTTCCAGTGGATATTTCCGTAGGAATATCTCCGGTGTTATAAAAAAAAATTAATTTTGTTTTTGTCGTGTTTGAAACCCAATCGTTATCGATAAATGTTCTTAAATCGACGACAATACTGTGTGTAGGAACCACACTCGAAAAAAAAAACATAGGTGTAAAATGTTGTTTTTTCCGAATACGGAATATACGGTATAATCGTCCATCCGCACGCGTTCAAATAAACCTATCGCGAGAGAAAGTATTTTCCGTGTACGTAAAAGAATCGTCTTCCGACGAGTTCCGAAGAAAACTAGTAAATCCAGTATACTCGTTTCGTTGATATCGAATAAATAGGTGTCCGATTACACAACATCATCGAATCAAGTTATAATATACTCTGTGTGAATACTTTTCAAGCCAATTACTATACGTATCTTCTTCAATCCTACAACGGTTTTATTTTATTTAGAAAGTATGAAAATTCGAATTTATCGTATCATTAATCTCGCGTGATTAATATAATGCCGTACGAATTCGTGATGCGCGGGGAGAAAAAATATTAACATGTACCGAAAGAATGCGTAGAACAACAACTACTTTTAAAGGTCGACGACCGTGAAATGTCCGTTTAAATCGATTGTTTTAGAGTTAAAATGAACAAAAAAAAAAGAATTTTAAACCGAGTGAACATTTGTAGAAGACGACAAGCAGCAAATTCAACACAGTTATTATAACGTGAATAGTGTTAAATTTCATTTTTTTTTTTTATCATTGATTATTATTAATTTTTCTACTATAGCACGATTTTAATTTTAAAAACTTAATAGTAGTGTTCTACGCACGCGTACTATACGTACCGACTCGTTAAAATCGGGCCGGCAAACGAAAAATTGTTTTGAACGGTATTCAAATTATATGAATGAAAAAAAAAAAAAATGTGCGACAAAGTATGTAACACGTTATAAACTTGAGTAACTCAAACGTTGCGCTGTGATCGAATTTCATTCGGTAAACACAAAACATAAACGCGCTGATGTCACAAGAATGTAAGCGCCATTAAGTTTACACAATATTTTTGTACGGGAATTTAAAACGTATCAAAACAATATTCGAGTGTTAAACAAATAACAAACAATATTAAACTCAACGTGCTAAAACAAAAATAGAAGCGAATTTCTTTTTTAAAAAAGGAATTCACTCGTGGATGAGACGAGATGCAATACAAACATTAGGGAAATTGTGAAAACGTCGAATGAATCTTCAGATTCCTTCGGAAGTAATTATTTTTAAAATAAAGCCCCATCTAACGCAGTCGTCGGGCAAAAATAAATACGTTTTTGGAAGACTTTTTTCACTCAAAAAGTTAACGACATCAGAAAAAAAATGCTCTAAACAGAGTACCGTCTCGGTTCAATCGCCTGTCTTAATAGGGTATCTTAGATACAGTTTGAGTTTTACTAATTTCTGAAAAAGTATTGAAAAAAGCTTACACGCTCAGAATCTAAAATAATTATTACAAGCATACAGTTACACTTAACATTTTAAAGGTTCATTAAATTTGTCGAGACTCGTAAGTTTTGAAACTTTTGTGCTTGAATAGCTTTTATTGTTTGCCTTAAAAAATTAACTCTTCGGATGAAAACCAACAGTTTTACAGCGAAGAATTAATAGAAATGTTGCACTCCTTATAATATACATTTAATAAAGCTTTTGTTTTACCGTCGGAGTATAAATTAAAATACTATAATACGAGTTTCGCACTATAGGTAATTCTAATCAACGCTATAACAATATAATAACACCTTAAAAAGCACACTGAAATCTTAACGGCTTAATGACGAGATCGCGTAAGACTCATTATTAACACTAATCGCCAATAAACACATTAATTGTGATTTTTTTTGCATATGACCTCGCCACTTCCACTGTTAATTACTCCAAACTGATTGACGACTACGTTAATTTATCGTAGTTCGTTGGCTTTTTATAAATCGACTATAGTAACATACCTTTAAGAGGTGACAAAGTATACTCATTTACATAAAAATACTGCGGAGTAAAATTATCGCGTTCATTATAACGTGACTCGGCCATTCTGAAAATGATAAATTCGAGAAAAATACATTTTGACAGTCGAGCTTTTGGTGAAAAAAAAATAGCTGCGGTTGTCACTATAATAATTCAGCTGAAATCCCCGAAATCATATTATTGTATTATATACACTGCGCCGTGAAATAAAACCGATCCAGGCCACATTATCGAATTAGAATAGAAAATTGAAAACGCTGATAACTTATAGATGTACACAATGTAGACTAATCCGCTTTGTGTTCGGTCAAATTTCGAGTTCAGTGTATACAAAAACGATGTGCCGCGGAGGAGAATATATTTTGGTTCGTACAACGGCTTATTATACATTTAATCCAGCTGTTTCCCGAGAGGAATTACACAGCGCAGCATTTGTAATCCGAATAATTCGTTTTAAAAGTTCGTACGGAGCATATACATTTTTAAAGTTTTGTTTTTTTTCAACAGTCGTTTTTTCCTCAGACACGCTGGAGAAACGAATTTACAATCGTTATCGTCATTTTTTAAGCAGCCGAATATTACCAAATTTATTAGATACACACGTCTGAGTCGGATAGAGTTGACAGTTTGTAGCGCTTTTAAACGTCTGTAGTGTAATAAATCATAAAAACGTGTTAGGTACCTCCGTGAATAATACGAATGTGTTGTAAACATTTAACACACGTCTAATACACCCTTATTTATTGTTAATAAATAGATAACAAAGACGAAATAAAACAAACATAAAGAAGAAACCGATAGTACTCGTCGATAAATAGGTATAATAATTACACTATTTTTTTTTTATCTTATTAACATTTTTAAAAATGATTGCTTTTGATGAAAACGTATTTTATCTGAAACTCGTGATAAGTCATCTACAGAATAACCGAAATATACACAAATTATCCACGATTATTGTTTTTCCCTTCTCGCGACGATTTACTAAATTATTTCACTTTACTACCACACGTTACTTAGACGTGGAAGGAAGTTTCCGCTATTTCGTTTTGTAATTTCAATGTCATTTATTGAGTAATGTATAAAAAAAAAAATGTTTTTATCGAGAGTTCTGAAAATGAAAGTTGGAAAAAACACTAAGGCGAGATAGTGGAAACGATTGCTGCGAAACCAACCGATTCGGAATTTATCTTGTGTTTAAGCTAAAGTATCGAAAACTTCACTAAAAGGAATGAAATCAAAACGGATACTGCGTTACGTAATATTGTTGTCGGTTATATCCGTGGTACTAAATTGTTATTTTTATGGTAAAAAAAAACTCCGCGACGAATCAAGTCATGTATCTATACGTAATTTTCCACCGACAAAAATATTATTATGATTCCGTTACTATAAATAACTTATGGTTATGGCCGGTGGGACCTATATGTTTTTCACAAACATGTCGTTTTATGACAACAACGGTTACTAAAATCGTGAGAAATAAAATTTTCCATAATTAAAGAAACGTATAATAAGTAGAAGGCAGTATATTTGATTTTACGTACCTATTGTTATGTCTTCGTAGGTATATATATATATATTGGTATACTTTTACGCATCCAAGTACGACTATAATTGATTATAAAAGTTAAATTACTTTTGTCTAGATCGTTGTTTGTGTTCTGGACCCGGTATACAGTTCAGAAAAGAAAAGCCAATATACAAGGCAGTAATATATACATTGTGTTTTCATTACATTGTTTTCTCTTAAGCTCACAGCGTGTTGTCCTGCGAGAGACGTTTCTGATCCATTCCAGGTCACCACCAGACGACTTTCAACAGTACATCATCAGAGACTTCTAGATATATAAATGTGATACTATCGATGGTGATAATATCGTGTTACATGAGACACATAACGCGTGTTATAATTCGCCATTGAGAGTAAAACGGTGAAAAATCCATCTCGAAAGCCCGTGGGTGTATAATAATAACAACAATTTGTAATAGATATAATTACGGTTTAGCTTTCGTTTGTTTTAATAATACAATAATTATAGGACGTAACATCGTTATGTCCGCGTGGTGGACTGTTATGTAAAGCATATTTTTTCTCAACAGTACGATTCGGTAGTTTTAATTGTACACGTCAGTTTTTAGAGTAAGTATTCGTGACAGAACACCGAAGGAAAGAATACACTCGTCACCGACTTGAAAATAAAACAAAAATTAGGCTGAAAGCGATCAAACAGTTTTCACGCGTGTTTCGCACACTACAATAATTTCAAGTTCAACAATTTTGATTTCACGATAATAACGATTCAATGACCTGTATTAATTAATAGAAAAACTAAACACTAAACGTCAATTTGGTCTACGTTGATTATAAGCTGTATGTCGGACGCGACCCGTATCTAGTGAAATGTGATCTTAGCGTTTTAAAAACGAACAATATTATGCTGAAACACGATCGCTTTAAGTTTTTATACACACGTACGTATAATGTTCGAGAGAACAAAACGACTTTCGGTTAGCGAGCGGTAGAAATTTAAAAAAAAACGTTTAAAAATCGTCTGCGTTTTATCCTTTAGAAACGGTGCGTGCACTCGCGTTCGCCCGCGCAACGATCGCCGAAAAACACGTATGTTTAGTGAAAAAACGTCAAATAGACAGAAAGCAGTGGCGTATTTACGGGGTGGGCAACTGCCCAAACCCCCAAACTCGTTCTTCAAAATTACATCTACATCTACGTCTTTTTTCCCCGATAATTTAAACGTCGCGCACACCGTACACATAACAAATCAACAACATCCTTGTAGTAAATCGTTCGACGACGCGCGTAAACTGTAAAAAAAATTAATCGGTTCTATTCAATAACCGCAAAAGTTCCCGGGGTCACGCGCGTTGTCGAAAACGTTTTCAGGCATTTTTTTAAAGGTCGCTCCCTACAAATCCTGGCTGCGAAAAGCAAGAAATGTGTACGTCGTGCGGCGTCACAGACACTACACCACGGCGAAACGAGAGTTATACACACTTAACGCGCCTACACAATACGAATAATATAAAAAATATCAAAAAAACAGAGGCGCTGTGAAAAGTCGGCGAACAAAAAAAAATGCACGTTGCTCAAAAGAATGAATAACCCCGGCCGGGAATCAAACCGAATCATCCCCGGAGGGCGAAAATGCCGCGTTTTGCTTCCGTCGTTACGTACCGCGGGGTAGTATGGCGAGTGCGCATGTGCGTATTATCGTCGTCGTCGTCGTACGAAAAACAAAACGCTGTAAAAATGTATCGGCGGAAAAAGAAATCCGCTGCTGCTGCTGCGGGGTGCTGGGTTTGTTGTCGTGGAAGTTTTTCCCCCCGGCTACAACGAGCGACGGCCTAAACGAGCCTATACACATGTACACGAATATATAAATAGATAAATATATAAATAGAAGGGCACGTAATGTCGTATACACTGCGGTGCATACCTGTACACGAGAATGTGACATGTGCGTTTACACACGTCGAAAATCGCGGGGGAAGTAAAGAGCACCCATAAATCTCGTGCGCGTTTCTGGCGAACGAGCGGAACGATTTTCGAATGCCTCTTGACGACGATACGATTTTCGGACTCGGTCCTTTGGTTGTCGGGGTGTCTCGAACTGAAGTGTTCAAAATTTACAATCGAAAAACCAGAACTTACCGAAAATGCAAAAAATTACGGCTAACGTGTTTTTCGATTCACACAGTTTTTCGGCCGTAACGTCCAAAACGGAACCGGCCGAAACTACTTTCGCGCAATTGATCCGGTTCGGGTTTCAAGCGATTTCGTGAAATTTTCGAGCCGAGTATAAAACTTTAAAATTTTTGAAAATTTACCATTTTTTTTTTTTGAGGTTTTTGTTCGAGAAAAATTTTTTTGACACGAGATGAACATCAAGCGTATACACGATAAATGCTACTAAAAAAATGTCGAAAATACATAGTCGCGATTTTTTTTTTTTTCAGTCGATTAAAGTTGGAGACAGTTACTGTTGACTTGTTTTTTAAAACAAAATTCGTAACTCGCGTGAATTTTTTTATTTAACAATTGACCGGGTTGTGTAAAAACAAAATTCGCCGTCTGTTAAAAAAAATCCGCCCAATAGATTCCGAACGCGCGCACAAAAAGTATTGAATAATTCGGTGTAATTCGGTTGTACAACAACAATAAAATTACGCGCACTACTCCGCAATCGATACGAAAATCGTCTTAACTCTTCAAATAATTGGTCCAAACGGTTTGAAACGTTCACACGTTGTTTAAATTCATATTCTTAATACGCGGACACGTTTTTCGGAATTTTCGGACCATTTTTATATGTTAGATTTTTTTTTTTTTTACCCGGACTAGACAGAGCTCGCTCAGAATCGTATTTTCGAAGATGATTACAACAATAACGTTTTAAAAAAAAAGTTTGAAAATAACCAACAAAATATCGTGTTGACTATATACCCATAGAACGGATTTTATTTATTTACTTGTTTAGCAATATGCTAAAAATACGTGCGTGAGACAGAGTTTTACATAAAAATATTTCGCTCGTGCGTGGCAAACGATACGTACAGACGAGAGTGAGATTTGTCTTAATCTCGTATAAGTTATTGCTCACTGTCATTTTTATAATAATCGTATTTACTACCGCATTAAAACAGGTTGGTACACTTCTTAAAAAACCATCTCGAAAACAAAATGTACGTTGAAAAAAAAAAACGTGAGTTACCCTGTGTATCGATATTTTCTGAGCGATTTGCTCGTGAGTGAATAAAATATTTTAAAGTGATATGATTTAGAATAAAATAAACGATACACGTGCAACTGGTGTTTCATATTATTAGCGAGAACGCCTTGGTGTTCCAGCGTAGAATAATAAATTGTAACAGTCGAAATACTATCACAAACGAAAGCAAAAATTAAACAAGCTGACAAAAAGTTGATAACATACAAGATTTTTTTTTTATATAGATTTACCATGCAAAAAAATCGTTAAATGTTTTTCTATCGTAATGAACTCGATTCCATTTTGATTCCACTTTATCGTTTGATAATGCCGAATGTGTACATTGCAACCCAAAATAAATAGCTAAATCGCACGATATACTACTCTTGTAACGGGGCCCGCGATTCATATTTGGGAAAAACAAAGATGTACTAATATATAATCTTTGTAAAATTTAACAGTAATTAGTTGGTACACATTATGTGACTCTCAATTCCAAAAAAAGTGAAAGGTGAAAAACCTTTCAAATTCGTATTAGACTGTATTTGTGTATTCGTAGGAAAATAAAACATCATCGTCCGTCTATTGTAGTCGTTATTATTATGGAAGAATAATAATGTTTATTTATTTTATGTAGTTTAACTCGCGAGGTCGCCAGACCATTTATGGCCACCGCAGAACTGTCGTTGAAATTTTGCAGACGATACAACACAGAAGTTCTGACATAACCTTCGCTGACGATATTACGTATTTGTCTCCAGATTTACGTGCGTTGATATTGTATTCGTTTTCCATGCCTGGCGAGTTGAGATAATTTTATGATGGTTGAAACGATAACGTGTTTGTATTATACATAATAGCTGTCTTTTTGAATCTTTCTCGTATCGAATATACTTGCAACACAAAATGCCAATAAAATATTGATATTTACGAAAACTTCAACCAAATGAAAAAAAAAAAAAACAGAAATAGAAACTTTTGTTGAAAACAAAAAAAACAGTTCTCATACTACGTAAAGTGTATAGAAAAGTTTTTAATTGTTGACACAAAATTAGAACAGAAAATATCCCGTTTTTCAAAAACAGAATCTTATAAAACGTATTTGCAGCGAAAACAAGAAACAAACTGTACAATTGAATAGGTTGCGTTATTAATCGTTGTTTCTTGATATGATTAATAGTGATGTAGTTATCACATTACGTGTTATTAATCACTCACGGAAACACTAGTTAATAAAGTCATAATTAACTAATAACTCAGTTTTCGAATTTCCTTATTTTATACCTTCCTTAATCCTTGGTAAAAGAACGGTTAAAAGTGACCTTAACAACAACAAAAGTGTTTGATCACAAATTGTTTACAATCTTCCAGAACGAATCGCTAGAAATCAATTTAAATCTTAAAATAACTACCCATTGATATTAAATCATTACATCAGATAAATAATACTACAGTTTTCTGTAGCTAATACGCTAATGGATATCGTGTAATCGGAGTTCTTCGTTTGTTTTAATTAAAATCGATTTCTGCCGATACTTGCGATACTTTCAATTATTAAACCGTGTAAGATAATTATTTTTTATTCTGGTGGCAATGATATTTTGATACCTAATAATAAATCGTGACTGAAGTATTACAAATATATTTGGCATAGAAACAAAAACGTAACAAGCAAAATGTAAAACGCTTATCTGAATAAAATACTACCTATAGTTACCCCGGCAATTTACGTACAAATCTTAAATGCGTGCACAAGCTTTTCTTATTCAAAAACTACTACCAGCAATTCACTCTGTCTTTAGGATTCAGAGAATTATCAAAAGCAAAAATATGTTAATATTTATACATGTGTATGTCAATGGTAAAATTAATGGTAACTGATACATTTACAAACCTACAGTGTACAGATTTTAAATAATTTTTTTCGGAAACAGTTAAATATAGGATAAACGTGTTAGGAATGTTTTAAAATGTTCAAAAGAGTAACAAATTATATTACACCGTTGATGATGATTATTGTAAAAAGCAATGGTGTTTTTTTTTTTAATAAATGTTCTTAAATACGATTTTAAACCCACCACATCGAATATAGCAACTGTAAACAAAAACATTGTAAAAATTGAAGATGTAAAACTATTCAAATACAAATTATCACGAGGCCAAAGTTTTAGGTGCACCAAAATGTAGGTGTAATATTTTTGTATCATTATATGCACTAGTGTAATTAAAGTAATTGTGTAACGTAATTGCTACTTTCCTTAAGTTTAAGCAATTTAAATAAGTTACCAACGCATAAGTGATGTATATAATAATAGTAATAATTTATTAGTTATTATAGTGAAACAAAAATAATTCATACCAAGTCCAAAGTTACAATTAGAAGAAAAAATGAAAATTACGTTATACAAAACAGACGCAAAAGTTTCAGCGCAACATTAAACAAAAACTGTCGTGTGCATCACATTTAAAAAATATCTTACTTAAATGCGATTGTCGATTTCTTCAACAAATACCCGGGACGTACAAAGTATATAAGAAAAAACTCTTCAAAGTCAGAATTTTAAAAATTATACGAGCCTCTGTTAATGAGAAATCGACAAAGTGATTTTAAAACTGTATTTTCAACAACGAAATACGCAGTACTCGTCGGGTTTAAATATTTATACGAGTAATGACAGTTACTTCGGGCTAGAACAGACAAAAGTCCAACGTAGAGAAATGTTTTCAACGCATATTAGCCTACAGGTATATACTTATTGATTGAACGCGCTGAAACGACTAAAAAAAAAAACCGACTAAAACAACCGTTGTTCGAACTGCACACTGATTGACAGGATTTAAAAACCTTTTGTGCTATAATTATTTTTACCGACTGAAACCGTAACGGGACCGGTTCTGTCACGGGAATCAGAAAAATAACAACAACAACAAAGAAATTGTCCCGTAAAATTAAAATAAAGGTTTACATTGTATTTTTCATCCTGTTTTTTGCAACTTATACAGCAGTGCAGTCGAACGCAAGAATGGTTTTGAGGGTTCCCGCCCTAGAAAAAGAATTCGAGCGTTCTAAAATTTGTCAATCCGAAGATTGTATACCTAGTATTATATTTATAGGTACGAAAAATAAGTTTTCAAAAAATTTTCTCGCGTTCGCCCCGTGCAGCAGACAGTCCCCGTGGCGTATTTAACGGGGGCGGGCTTAGTCTAAGCTAAGTCTCTCCCCCGACTTATTTTAGATCATGGAGCGGAAAAAAAAAAATTCCTCTTCCGTTAATTAATACAAATTAAACCGTACGACGGTGTTTAAAAATATTGACAAAATACCGAGTACAAATTAATGTAATATTTTTGTTACAAACTAATACATGAAATTTGATGAAAATAATCTTTACAACACTAAATACCGGAGGCGTTACCAGAAAATAATTTCGCAGGGGGTTATACTATATTGTTACAAATAATTATTTCATATTGGCGTGTATTGATCACATATGTTACCGAAGCAGTTCTTGGACGTAAGAAAAAAAAAAGACGGGTATTCATTCTAGGTCGAGTTTGACGGAGTAGCAACTACGCTTTGGGCGGGTCAGTGATTTGGAAGTCGTGGTTTAATAAATTTAATATCTGAAAACGATGATAAATCTCGTTGCCTTCGATTCTGACCGAGCTCAGTTATCTATACTGCACGTCCCGAACCATATTTAAAAAAAAAAAAAAAATGACAATAATTATTTCAAAAAAAAATACAAAAACTTTTTTTGAATATTTTTATAACGTATTAAATAAATTTAGTACATAAAAGTTTAAGACCTAATATTTTTTTAAAACGACAATTCAATAGGAGGTAGCCGTTGTGATAACCGGTTTTGGCGATCATTTTTGTCGTTATCGGCACTCTGAAAATAATCAAAACGTCGAAAAATAAAATGTAAAGCCAAAATCTCATGCGTTATTCCACGTGACGACCTGTTCTACCCGTAGACGTCATTACAAATCTAAAAATTTCAGATTTTTTAAAATTCTCGATTCTTTTTTTTTTTTCGGGGTAAAGAAGTAATTTCAAAAAAAATCTTCAGCAAAAGTGCCACCAGAGTTCATAAACCTTTCATTGGAGGTTAGGACTTGTGCTACACAAAAACCTCGTTACATTCGTTCGATTTTCAAACTTCTCGTCGTACCGGTTATCCGAAATTCTCGATTTTTTTTTTAACTCGAAAATTAGGCGAGATTTCAAAAATAAACTTCAATCGCAGTGCCGCTACACGCCTATCAAGCAGAGGTAGGCGACATAATAACAAGAAAGAGTAAAAACAACGAAAAGATTTCGATCAAAACCCGCCTTCCTGGTTGCGCCACTGCTAATAAAAATACACCTACGGTCACCTACTGGCTCTGCTTTGCGACGGGACGAAACGCGGTCACGACGTTTCCATCCAAACACCACCAAGCTGCTGCTGCGCCCATTGTACTCACATGTTCAACGTGTTCATCTTACACGACGAGAGAACAGCAGCAGCACGTGCGCTTCTCACTACTCGCTCACTCGGTCACCACGGTTATCGGGTACGGGTTAGTAGGTACACCTCGTCGTAGTCGATACCGCACGCGGTCGTGACATTTATTTTGTACGGAGGAGTGAGAGAAACGAAAGAAGAAAAAAAGAAAAAAATGCCGTTGAGAAGTTTGTATTACTATTATTCATATAATCCGTATGGTTCGGCGGATCGTGACTGGAATGTCTGTCGGATGCGTGCGGACTGACCCGAAAACGTCCGACGGTGTAAATGACTTTTAAGAGCTAGACGAAAAGATGGCGTTTTTAAAAAATAAAATTGACGTTCCTTTTTCACAGTTCAGCACCGTTGCAGCAGGCTTGGCGGCGTTGTTGACGAGCAAAGAGCGAATTTCGCGTGAAACGTTGTACACGTTTTCTTGTTGTCGTCTTTTCTATCGGGCGGCGTTGTCTGTCTCTTACTCTGCATTTACGCTGTCGTGTTCGATTGCTAAGGTTAGTTACGATTTTCATCCGTCCGTGTAACATTTTATTTTACTTTAATTAAATTGATCCGTCGATCGATTGAGTTTTCATCGATAAAAAATACGGTTTTTTTGAAAAAACGTTTGATACATTAACAATCGTCGTATAGTAAACTCGTTTTTGACCTTTTGTTTCAAAACTTTTCGTTAAAAATTTTTTATCGCGCCAAGAACGTGAAAATTTTCGAAAATTGGACAAACCCTGTATTATTTTATCTACCTGCATAAATATCGTGTGAAAGTTTCGGCTAGTTTCGTCCATTATATTGGAAGTTAACGCCGAAAAACTGAATCGATTATGTCAAAAAAAAACACGTTTGCCGTAATTTTTAACCGAGTTTTAACGTTTTTGACCTACTTTTTTTTATTGTAACTTTTTTTAATTTTGAACTTCGGAGCGTTACTACTATTATACAATTAAAAATGTTTACAGAAAAAACGAAAAAATGTAATAAAAACAATACACTCTTTGCTCAGGATCTAATCAGAACAATTTTAACGACGATAAATTCAAATGAAAAACACGTTGCCATTTTATAAACAACAAATTTTAAAACGATTTTGAATGACATACTTAATATATACTTTGTTTAACGTGGTACTACTATAGCGCGTATTTTGATGTTTCCAAGCAGGTGAAAAAAAAGTATCAACCATAACAAACTTGTACAATAAACGAATAGTTTAACCGTGTTGAAACTTGAATACATTATAGTTTTGGTTATAAAAAACAAAATTCAAAATCTTATTCGAATTTTGCTGCGTGTGTAAACGTCACATTACTCGATTTCATTACGCTGGGTTTAAAAAACGGTCAGTGCTAATCCAAATGGTACGTCAATAGTGTGAACTTGTAAGTTATAATAGTAGAAACCACGAATTTCTTTCTCAAAAATTATAATTTCAAGAGAACGTCGTATATGAATCGCATATACATTTACAGCAGTACTCTGCAATTAAAATTAAAATCGTAGCCCTAGGGTTCTTTCATTATTTTTAAATATTATTTTTTCTATTTTATTTTACGATCGCAATCATAATGTGAACTATTACGCGTGTCATGTGCAGTCGTATGAAATTACTAATGCATAGGATGTCCGCATAATATAGGCGTGGATAAATACAGTTAATCGTTTGTCCTGGTGTTATGAGGAATTTGAAATGGCATCAAAACAAATTGTTTTAACAGTCAATCCTCACACACACACAATCTTGCTCGAACGACGTTTTTCAAAAACATATTATACGCAATAAACAATTTATACTGTTTCTCTATTCAAGAATAATTGAATATTTTCCACGTCCATACCATTAATAATAACACAAGGGGTTTGAAAATCAATTAAGTGTGGTACAAACACCCAAGATTCCAATTAAATTGTTAGCACAGCTCTTTTTTTTATGTGAAAAAAAAATTCTTTTTAAAATGTTGCCAAGCATAGACGTGTATTGTAACGGCTTGGTTGTGTGTGTGTACCGGTTGTTATACAATACTGGTAGTAAATATTTTATTGAAATTAAGTGTACAAGTAAAATTGATTAAAACCTCGAAACGTTCTCGAACACACGCGATACATGATTCGAGTGTCAAATTTAAGACGAAAAATCGTACGATTTCTGCAAACGATTTGACAGAACACTGATCATTCGTTATACTGCAGATCCCAGTTAAATGACATTTTAGTTGTATATTAATGTGAAATCAAATGTAGGTATATAGTTTTTTAATAATACGATAGGTAATCCACAATTATTATAATAACTGTACGTCATGACCGAAAATCCACAGAATACACGTCCAAAACAATAAACATCAAAAACACAAAATTTTATTATACTATCATAATAGGTGTGTATACCTACTCCTGTGATCGCGTGATTGATTGATAAGGTATCCTGCGTAAAACCTCGTATAGTGTCATGCGTAAAACTGCAGTTATTTCTGTGTAATAAACAAAAATAGGTCATTTTTACGAGTATAGATAGTGGATATTGCATTTTAAAAATAAATTCAGCGACTCAAAAATCGCATAAATCATTATTTAAAACTGAAGTTTTAACGCGCATAACCATATATAATTTGCCGCGGTATATTAAATATATTTCTACGCCAACTATACAAGATTCGGAGGGTCTATCCTACGTAAATCACGTCCTATCAAAAATTATCAACGTTTTTTTTTTATGTACGGAGATGTAAATTAGAAAACGAAAACTTTCACTACACGCCTAATACGTATATTACAATATAGGTACAGTTTTTTTTTTTTTTAACCTATAGACGCCCATTCCTCCTTCGCACAATACGAAGCCTTGCAGCGATCAATCAAAACTCTTACATTGCGACATACGCATAGAATAATATTTTTGTAATTAACAAACTCTAAAAATATTTTTATATCTCATACGAGAATTCATGTTCACCGTAGTGGAAGATTGCGTTGATAGAAAAAATTAACAATGCAGAGTTCAGCGTTTTACGTTTGCGGGGATTGAGGCTCATGATTTTTTTTCTCGAGAACACCAGAGAGTTGTTCTCGATTAGACTTCATGGCAGATTCAAAACAGTTTTCAAAATTCTTACCGTTATATCAATCTGTACGTTTGACAAGGGAAACGTCTAAATTCCTATTGTTAGTGTGCGATTGAAATCGCGGTCCACATTACGCTTTTGTTAGTAAGTAAATCAAATCGTTGGGCCTATAGTTATTTATTATATAATTGTATTTAATTATTATCAAACTATTGTTTTCAGCAAACGTGACTAGATAATCGTTTTCTTGAGTTCGCGGTATGAGTTTTGTAAATTATCTACTTCAAAAACATTTCACATCTAAAGGTAAAAACCATGGCCCCGTTTAAAACGATTTACTGCATTGAGTATACCTATTAGCATACAGCCGTAAAACAGCATAATTAATGTGTTTTAGACACGTTAACAAAAGAACAAACTGTACATAGAATAAAAAACACATACTTTGACTCGAGAACTAAATAAAATCTTTTTTTTTTTTGTGTTTGCCATTCAAACTTTTAGGTTTTATATACCGAGGATGATTTATTAAGATGAGTTCAACAAAAAATAATTTTTGAAACACACATCTTGAAGCAATTTTTTTTTTTTACATTAACTCTCAATCTGTGTCTCACCCAAAAAACAATCTGAACCCTCATGAAATAATATACACGACAAAGTCGCAGTGTAATATAAACTGCACACTTAACCAACCAACGCGAAATAAGTTGATGTATCTGCCTTAAAAGTATACACTATATGCACTATATAACACTTCAAACCGCGGAGGTAACTTGAAGAGCATATTAATTTGCCATGCACAGTGCACACACGCCAAGATAAATCATAAATTTTAATCGTTTTCAATTATTAACGTCGCCCATCTAACCCCCGGTAGCTTTGAAGTGGATAACTGTCTTAACCAAATAAATACGGCTGTTACCGCACTATATATTAAACCTACGTCTTTTAGAATCAAGAAAACATATTACGACAGTCGGTAGTAGAGTTTATGTTTATAAAAAAGGGATTTATTTGTTGTAGACTTATTTCTGCAAATCATTAAGTATAGGTTTACCTAAGTACGATACATCAATGTCTATATTATAATAATATTATCACTCGAAATCTGGTTAGCACCGTCACACTACTTAATTATTATCAGTATATTGTTCACTCAAGTCGTAATGACTAATGTATATTATTGGAGTATTTTTTCCATTGGATAAAACAACTATAATATAATTTACACACGATACTCGCAAACGTTATAGACGGATTTACTTTTTACATATTTACAGAATAATATTTCCTCCTACGGTATAATCGGGACGCCAAAACTTTGTAATTTGTTGCTTTTGGCTGCGGTGTTGTTTCAAATGGATCACGCCATCACCACGAGAGTGCCAATATATTATGAATTCTTAAGAACGGTATGAGATACGACCGTAAAGTACGACGACAAACATCGTATACATTATACGCAAATAAACAAACCGTTAAATTCTGACAAGTTGTGTGTGTGATATTACACATGCAAGACGTACCGGTGTAACAGCGATGTGCATTTAGAATGCACGAGACACCACCACGCTGTGGAACTTACTCGGACGTCGGGAAAATCTTCAATTAACTAACGGTGTTTGATAACAATACAATAGAAGGCTAAAAAAAAAAACGAGAAATGTAGGTAGGTCGATTATTGGCCACGTTGTTTATTATCGTTAACGAGATCCCCTCGGCATATACGGTACATACACTCAAACGATTCGAGTCGTTTATAAAAAATAATATCTGTCCGACAGTGCATCGAATCCGATATTATAATATGTGTTCACGCAACGCATAATAAAGAGAGAAGAAAAAACTTATTAGCGTTCTTAAAACGGAGAAAGACTTCGAATTCGGGGCCATTGTCTTGTATCTGCAGCTAATTTCGTGTAAACCGTGTTAGATGTGAGAGCGAAGACTGCGGCGCGATCGTCAAATAGCCTGTTGTAAATACGATAGAAATGTATAAAAAAAAACAAATTCATTTTGTCGACCCTGCGGTGAATTAGCATTGCGACTGTTTCACGTCCGATACGAATAATGTCTAAAAAGTCAATAAAAGATTACCAAAATGTTGACGGTTTTAAACCGCTAAAAACATTGATGTACGCTTCAAACGGATAACGCATATAATATAATAGATGAGACGAAAAAACGAAGTACGTATCAATACTATACTTATTGAAAAGTTGTCATTTTCAACGTTGAAACGAACAAAAATATAGAATTTCAACCGTCGTGGATGATAAATGAAAAAACACAATAATTTATTCGAATCAATAATTATTGTTTTCATGATATGTACATCAACAGCTGTAGTAACATTAGGCACGTTAATTGAATGTTCAAGAGTTTGTCGCAAATGTTTTTTGCTAGGAACTCCATAAAAAAAAACGCGCAAGTTTAAAACACGTCCAAAAACAAAACGAATCGGATAAAATATTAATTTCACGAATTATCGGTAGGTATATACGTATTATAAGAACGATGCACCCGACCCGTTGACGAGCACACGTAAGACGAGT
The DNA here is from genome assembly GCA_017140985.1 of Hormaphis cornu. NCBI lineage: Eukaryota > Metazoa > Arthropoda > Insecta > Hemiptera > Hormaphididae > Hormaphis > Hormaphis cornu. The sequence continues at coordinate 10,469,662 of CM029362.1, forward strand.
ACAGCAGTACCTATTATAATTGGTTACCTTGACCGTCAACAACGGGTGAAAAAAAAACAAAACCAGTATCCTGAGTTAAAATTATACCTCCATCTTATATTAAATCGTGTTCCGTAGTATAAGAAATGCACCCGTCTTACGGTCGTAACAGTATCGTCTACTAAATCTGTTTTGAAACGTCCATTATTGTACTCAAACAGTTCGTGAACGGAAAGATCTGTGCTTAATTTTTATCGTACAATATTTCGGGTGTTTATTTTTTGAGACGTTGCGCGTAAAATGGTAATTTAAATTTACAAAAACTAAACAGTCGGCAATGTTGTACGACAGTATACTCTGCATACAATAAACCTAGCAGAGTCATTGATTCTTCTTCGAGGCGTTTTACAGGCCATTTAGGTCCGTTGCCGCAACAACCACTCGCCTCTACCTCGCCAGTTCTTCCCCATTCCAAGTTCTTTCAAGTCCTTGACCACTCTCTTCCACCTTTGTCTACTAGGCCTTTTTGCGTTTGGTTTCCGTGACCCGTCCGATTGGCCCGTCCACACGTGTCAAGTTCAGTCTTCACCGTACTTTTTTAATATTCCGTCGATATTCGCTTCTCCGTCTCGGATCTCACGGTTTGTCCTCATCCCGTATTCTCCTTCGTTGGTGTTGGTATAGATTAATACCTTCCGTTTGAAGGTGTCCAATTCATCCGATTTTGTCGCGGCCCACGCCCCGCACGCGTACACTAGCACTTTGTGAAGAGTTACACTTCTGACTCGTGTGATGAAATCTTCGATTTAAATAATAGAGGTAAACCCGTTCCGAAATAACATCTGCTAATCTGAGTTTTATCCATCCTCGTACATGCATGTTCGACAAGTATAATATTGTACAACTCGTCAGTAGCAGTTTCGATGTACACAGGTAGATTCGAATATCCTCCAATATTAGAGAACTAAACGACCAGCAGGGCTTCTCCCCAAATAATACGGCGACGTAGAATTTCCGCATTCGTATCGATATAAGTTATCGCGCAAAGTCGTTTTTAACGTCGTCCGCAGCAGGACACGTCGAGGAGTCCGCCGCATATATATATATCTCCTCAGATCGGTACATCAGCCCCGGAAAGTGAGATTTATAACGTCCCAAGGACTCGCCCGGGCTCTGTCCGTATCGTTATTACACGATGTTATAACTCACGCGAGGCTGTAATAATTGTTATTATTATACGCCGGGATGGCTTAATAACCGGACGAGTGCGTACCTACACCGAATAAAAATATACGTACCTATATAAAACGTGTGTAACGACCGAGTACGTGCGCGTATTATAATATTTCAAAGAAAAATCTTGAAAACAGACATGGGATATATAGAGAGAAGAACTGTCGGCCGACCCAGCGGGTAACATTCTTGAATAATAATTTTTCCCGACGTTTAGCTCTCGAATGGAATCTGCGGCACTCCCAGCCGTCGCCGACACCGGACGACCTTCGAGTGTCCGCCAGGAGGTTCGCTCGCGGTCGTGTTCATTATTTTACTGGTTTGTTTACGTTTCGTACAACATTATAATATTGTTGTTATTCTGTACCGACGGAAGTGCGACGACGACGACAAAGTGCACACAAAAGTGCCACACGAAATACGCACAACGCGATATCGTCAGAATTTCGAATTATTCGAAAGTCCGTGCTTGATTTTGGCGGAAAGAGTGTGGGCGGACTATCCTCCAGTTCTTAGATTCCGAGCGAAACGAAAAAACGTATTGGTTTTCGCGTAATTGCGGTGCGTGTTACAACGACTTTTTCGATAATGCTCAGATTTTTAACGTCAGCACCTCTCGTTGATATAGATAGTACTCTGAGGGGTCGTCATATTACGTGTTAAGCGTCTGTAAAATTAAAAAAACTTAAAAAAACTTAAAGCGTTAAAAATACGTGTTTTTGACGATCTAGACTTTCGGCCACGGCGATCGGAACAATCTGAAACTTTCGCGCGCTATCAAAATCGCTAAGATACGCGTCTGGTAAGAGTTTTAACAAGTGTCGAACGTTTTCGAGCTAAATTTTTTTTTGATTTTCGTTCGATAAAAAATTTTCCACAAAACGTTTTGGAAAATTTAACACAAGGTTCCCGACGTGCGTAATATTACGTATGCTACTAAAAATATTTCGAAAATCCGCAGTCACAATTTTCGTATTTGGTTGTTCGAAAATCCTTTGACCATTTTTGGAGAAAAAAATTCGCACAAATCTGTTGTTTAAGATTTGAAAATGTGTAAAATTTTGACGATGGAATAAAATATAAAATTTTTTATAAACAATTAGCGGAGCACCGTCAGATTAGGTTTCCTTGTTATATTCGTTTGTGAAATCCATATTTTAAAAATTTTTAAATTTACTATTAAAATACACAAATATAAGAACGACTCGAGTACAGAAGGTAATTTTTCTCAATAAATAATTGAAGTATATAATATATATGAACAAACTTAAATGAAATTGTATGTTAATAATGTATATTGGCTACACGTTTTAAGGGGTTCGTCTAAGGCGAAAACGATTCATAACGCTATAAATGGATGGTACAACCTTATTGAAAGTTCGATAAAATGTATATCTTTTTGAAAGATTGTATAAAATGTACCAATGCGTTTCGTCAAAATCAGTAAAAACATACCAATGCTAAGTGATTTCGTATAGAATTAATATATCCAAGAAATTCTTCAATAATACTATGTGCATATTTTATTTTTCTTAAAAGTGAACCGATTCTCAATAGAGTTTTTTTAATGATTAATAAAAAAAAAAAACTACTCCTCTAATGTACTCGAACGCCGATTCAAATAGACGCTTAATAACGTTGGGTACATCGCATAATGGGTACCTACTATTATTGTTCATTCGTTTTTTGTTACTCATCTGGTGACTATACACCATTTGATTCGGTTATCGATGATGAATGAATACCTAACGTTTAAGCAAAGCAATAAGTAACACTTATCGTTATTTCGTTTTGGTTAGCAGAGTTACGTAAATGCCATTAAACTCTTACGGGCTGTTAAACAGGTAATGAACGGTAATGAACTATATCCACGAACTTTTTCTCTTATAAACTATACCCGCGTAACAGCAAATCAGCAGAACTTTTAACTTGGCGGATATTCGTATACTTCAACTCAAATGGATCTCGCACATCATTTAATCATTAAACGTTTTCGCACTTGGCTATTAACAAGCAGATGATACGTCCAATTTTCAAGTTTCTAGTACCTACTGCGGTGAACGTGATACGAGTATATTCTACATGAAATAAAACATTAATTTATGTTTATTGACAATGTTTTTCTGTTCCGACAAAATAATTAGCCGTAAGAAAATTTTTATCGATACTATCGACATATTACAATAGTACAATTATCATAATTGATGGACAAAATAAATGGATAGATGACAAATCTAATTAGTCTGGGCTATAATAATCAGTTCATACAGTCAAATCGCTCATTTTAAAATACATTACACGTACATTTTATAACGTGAAGGATATTTAACTAATTATTATTCTCGTGTCAAATTAAAGAACAATTAGCAGGTACCAGTCAAAACATTATAATACGCCTAAATTAAATATAGATAGTAGGGTGACAACAACGTGAGTATTATTAAATTTTATAAATTTTTCCGTGCCATCGCGTTTAGAATATTTTATTCCGAGCACATTTATTTCAACTATGAGTAGGTACACGATCGACAAAATAATAAAATGTTTTTTACCGTTAGCCAGTTTGCGGTCGACCAGGACGGAGGGTCAATATAACGTCGTCACCTAAATATAATGACCAAAAAAATGTCTGCACAACATCGACATGATATTTATACGACACTGCAGAATTATAAATGCACGTTAATCGTTTCCAGGGAACTAATTCACTATAAACATCGCACCTTAAATAAATAGGTGATTGCGCTAAATTTGCAGTCGATAATATTACACCTATTATCAATCGTTAGACGATTTTAATCTTGAATTCTGTCCTATCCGTACACGTAGCTCATCATTTTTATCCCTTATAAGCGATGTGCGAGGTCTAAGAGGTTCAATTTTACGCCCTCGGAATTTTAACACGTATATAAGACGTGTGTCATTTGACGGTAATATAATTATTTTAGTCTCGAATATAATATAAATGGAACGCCTGTAATTTCTACACTATATATATTGTGTTGTAGACAAGCGCTCGAGCGGACGTGTGTTTGGATTGTAATTTCCTATAAATGTTGTTAAATAATCGAACGAAAATGTAACGCTGTTACATCGCTACTACGGTTAGGTATAGTATAAATAATTTAGAGAAACGATGTAATAAAAAAGATTTGATGTATATCGCAAAAACTATAACTTTTCTAGTGTATAATTAGTGATTGTACAAACCGTGTATAAATTTATTATTATCATAATACCGTTAAGTTTAACTAAGACAGCAATGTCAAACGTTCTTATAGTTTAATTTTTATAATAATATACACTTCTACCCCGCGGGCAAAGCTTTTAATCCGAACACATTTTTCGCTGTGTCTCTCGCTCAGCAAAAAAAAAAAAAACGTTATTCGCTGTATTTATTATACGTTGTGTCAAATGGAAATTTTACAGAAACAACCTGCAGTTACTTACGAGAATATCTTTCAGATTGGTCTATATATTATTATTATACATTTTGTTACCTGCTAAAATGTAATTTACAACCGAAATATCATCTCACATTCAGTGGGAACAAAATAAACACAAATTCGTAATATTATACTATCAACTTAAAATTGGTATAGGTACTAAGTAAACAGGATTTATTACACTCGTGTGTACTAAACACCGTATAATTTACCATGTGGTGCAATAATTTTTAATACGTACGATTGAATTACTTTTTAAACGCGAATTTTTCTTATTAATAACAATTCGTAATACATGTGATTATACCTAATGTACCTACTTTTATGACTTTCCTAAAACGGATATTATAGTATGTTATTACCGCCTATTTCAAACGTTATTTGACTCGTTTAAATTTATGAAAAAACCGTGTTATACGACGTACTACCGTTGATGTATAAACTTGACGAATTTGCAGAATTGAACACTATTTATGCGTTTTATTTCGACGTAAAATTTTTAAAAAAATTGCGTTTGTTTGAATATACCTATTTTTAAAAAATTTCAAACGTACAGATGTAATAATTAATTTTAAGAAAACAAATATTTCAAAATATCCGCGCCTACCTAAACGATTTCTATCTCAGCACACGGCTATTGTTGATGGAATTTTACTGAACCGATCGGCGCTGTCGTAATCAAAAGTATCGCGATTACAGATGGGTAACCTAAGAACTGCAAAAACTTCAAATTATTTTAGAAATTATTCATAGTGAAAAAAAACGCGGAACATGAAAAATGCTCTGCGATCACTCCAGTTAAGTATTTAATATTTTGCCCATACGAATAACATTATGTCGTAATATTTTTATTTTTGAAATAGTCCCCCCAACAGGTATTACGGACACGACAATTACCAGTTTTCTCGGAAAACCACGCGCGTGCTCGTTATCAAATGGTTTCCTGTGGAATAAAACGGGGCAAAACAGGAACGTACGGACAGTTTGTCGGTCGTTATCGAAATCCGAGAAGTCTATAGCAGTAATAAAAACTATATATAGTATCAGTGTGATAACCGCCGTGATTTGTAAAGTCAATTATGGTAACGTAAATGCCGAAAAAAATATGAAAATAGATTTGTCTTTTTCGTCCGGCACGTCTTGTCCGTAAAAATGTAAAAAAAAAGAGCACCCGTACGAGTCGGTATAATATTCTGTATATTAATTGTGGTTAAAACGGGCAGAAAATACGAATCAAAATCGAACAGAAATAAGTCTATAGATAAAAATACCTGCAATAGGTATTACTCACAACAATATTACTAGGGCTTTTAAAAATGTGATACAATTACCTATATATATATATGACCTAAAAAAAAAAAACAATTCTTCTAACGAGGGAAGAAACACTTTTCTTTCGCATATCCAGAACGATAAGTTGAATTTATTGAAATTTTTATTTTTACATTTCTCAATTTTAGTGACCTAAAGTCGAGAACGGTCGAGTAGTGGATTTTTAACAGATTGAAATTAATCAACAACCGTACAGGTACCCGTATTGTGCAAATCGCTCGTGAAACGTGTACAAAATTGCTCTTAATACGGCCAAAAATGAGACTATAAAACTAACAAAACGGATTCTTTTGGACGTGCTGGTCGTACACAGCTCACGTTAGGTGACAGATCAAAATACCACGATGTATTAAGCGTATCGGAAAAGTGTTGACACGACGATCCCGAGGGGACCAGGGGCTTCATGACAAATGATCGTTTAAAAAAGTAAGCGTACGTTCGAATACACACCAGAATATGTATTTTCAACGATGCCCAGTGAGTGTTTTGATAAGACAACAATTTATAGTCGCGCGGAAAAGGATTTGTGAAATATCCATATTTTTTTCACGCGATTCTTATCGGTCGAAAAATACTTGTCTTTAAATTTTACCACTCCGAGCGTTATGAATTGTTAAAAATACATCCTGGGGCGTTTAAACGTAGAGTGTATACTTGGTGTATTTTTGTTTTTCCTTGTGTCATAAAAAGCCATAAAAAGCGATTGCAACTACCTTGTAGATGCCGTCGACGAGCCTGGTGATCTCTTCGGTCTCCATGGCCCCGGAATCGCGCCGACTCTATTCGGTGTACCAGGTGGTGCACTAATCGGTGGTGCAACGGTGTTGCGATACTGACGTGTTGCGTGTGACGTTAAGACCGAGAAGACTCGCAAGAGGATCGCGGCCGGCGGACGGGCATCAGAACGCGTCTTCGGAACGCACAGACGTGTAACGGCGGACGGGCACTGATGTCGCGGACGGTCACGTTGCCACTGACGCGCGCGTTCACCGCCGGCGACCAAGACCGCGACGACGACGACGACGGCGCCGCCGAATCGGTTGGAACGCGCGCCGCCGCCGCCGCCGCCGCCGCCGCACACGCCAGCAGAGGGGGGGCGACCGAAAAACGTCGGTTGAACTACGAGGACCAAAAAAACACGTTCAAAACGGCCTTTTAAACTTTTACACCGGATTAAAACGGGCGAGATATACAGGTTTGTTTCAATTAGTGACGACGACGCAAATTCTTACGGGCTAAGCATCGGACTTTTCCGGATGATTTCCGCGTTTTCTTTGTGGTTAATAAGTAAGAGTCGTATTAACTCCTCGAATAATGGTTTGAAATTTTCACGCGTTAAAATATTTTTTACAATACGTTTTTCGGAATTTTGGACCGTTCTTATAGTTAAATTCGGTTTTTACTAGGACTATACTAGACAACTAAGCTCGCTCAGAATCGTACGCTCAGGTATTAAATAATGCGTTTGAACCACAACTTCTAACCAGTGAAGTGACCCACCCAAAGCGTAGATACCGGCTTTTTTTCAATTAATTTTTTACGAAGAAGAAGAAGAAGATATTAACATTATATAATAATAATCATACACCTATTTAGGTGTTGTGCAGTACCTCGTACCTAGTACCTCGTTATAGTGATACGCGAAAGTTCTCGGGAAAATTACTACTCTGATGATTTTCAAGTGATCCTCAGATGGATACATACAACGGTAGTTACACGACGTATACTCACTAAAACGTTAAGAAAATCAACTATGTTAGTATCAGAAATTTAAAAATATTGAGATTAAACATGATTTAAGTACAAAACTATTTGTGCGACGAGTCGCTACGTTACGGGTGGGCTTTTGGTTACTTGAACGAAGAGTGTCAATGCTGTATTTGACAATGCGCGGACAAAGAATGATTAGTACTAGAAGGATGAACAGGATGAGTTACATCGATCAGAATACAAATTAATAAAACGAGATTTTTGTTTTTCGACCACTAAATTATTAATTTGATATTTTTATTAATAATGGTAACATACAAATTAAGTTTGTAAATGAATAAGTTCATAATATAATATTATACATCGTAGTTAGGTGTTTATTATTGTGATAATAATGTTACTTGTTGAATGCCATTATGTGTGTTTTATTATTTACAATTTCAAAATACACTCGGGGATGAGATAAGAGTATAGTATAAACTATTTTTTATAGAAATAATATGTAAAACTAATTATGAAACAATCGACAAGTGCTAAACAAATGGGTCGCATTGAACGATACTAAAATCGTACGATTTAATCGAGCAACAATCATCTTTTCAAAACTAAACTGACAGTTCATTAGATTTCCTGCATCGTTCAAATGAATACAAGTACAATATCCGAAGAATGCATAACTAGAGTTAACCGCTAGAAGTAAAAAGCTATAGAAATGAATTTTTTTACCAGGATACAAACATTTTACCAATTTTCGGGGGTTCTCTAGATTTTCATATTGTGATAGAATTTACACGGTTTGTACAATAACTTATACACTAGAAAAGTTATAGTTTATGATATACATCGAATAAAAATAAATTAACTAGTCGTGTTTACGCGTTAGCTAAAATATGCATTACTCCATCAACGTCTCGAGATTCTATATAGGTACATTATTGACTCCGTGATGATGTGAATTTATGTGGTCACGACATAACATTAATATTACTTAATACGGAACAAAATAAGTGAGTGATAAATTAAACGTGAGGCTTGTAAATTGAATGAGCATTGATAAAAATATTGTCTATGTTATTGTCCTTACTATAAATGTTGGCACAAAGTTATTACTATAATATATTGTATACAAATTAAGAGCAAGTAAAATACACGATGTTTGTAATGTACACGGAGAGAAAAATTAAACCTGATGAACAAAGGTAGGTATAATGCACAATACACATAATGTTACTGATTTTTTTCATTATAATAACTAGAAATAATCTATAACACAAAATAAAGTTACACAACTAAAATAGATACTGCTTGTTTATTAAAATATAAGGTGCAATGTAATACTTTCACATTTTTGTAAGATAATTTAAAAGTAAATCTTGATAGACTTACAATTTTTTTTTTTTTTTTATTTTATATGTTTTGAGAGCATTTTAGTTTATTTCAAGTACAAATGTATACTTTATTTGAACTTCAGTCATAATAGATAAAATGTGAACTAAAATGTACTATCTAAGCGGACGCATTGATAAACCAAGTGTCCCAACCTTTTCTTTTAAAGCCGTGCTTTAAAAACCTTACGTAGTACATACAATATACATCCTAGGTACTTATGCAAAATAATAAAACAAAATATTCCCAATATACTGGGCAGCATTATGAAAATGACGTATTTTCACTGGTATAAAAAGTTTTATTTTTATTGTCTAACAGAATATTCCTCAATTAATGTGAGAAAACAATATTGAATATAAAAATAAAAATAACATTGTACCTATATGAGATATTATAAATTTAAAATTATAATATTATTTCCAATATGGCACACCATAAAAATGAAATGAAAAATACAAATGAAAAATACTAATGGCTAATTGAATATGGTTTAAATAGATACAAATTTAAATCTTGGTAAGTCGGTTATGTAAAAACAAATAAAATAAAAGTTACACGATGCAATAATTTTTTATTATTTCAAAAAGATACGATGCAATGATTTGTAAAGTTTCTATGAAGGCTGTTTGATAAAATATATTTAAAAAAGCTCAAACAAACTATATATATATATATATATTTTTTTTTTTTTAAATAAAATTTAACTTAAAAAATTGTTAAAATTAAACATTAACAAATGGACAGTTTTTTCACCAATAACAATTCACAAGCCTTGTTTTTAATTGCATCACTAAGATTTCAAAAATTATAAATCCATCTTTTCGTTTCTTAACTTCTTTATTATACACAAATCTAGTTTGTTCAAAAAATTAAAATTTTTTTTTTTAAAAATACGATGAATAAATACTTAAAATGTTTGACAATAGATACTGTATTTCAACAAAATATTATACTGTGTTCACAATAAGGATTAGTACTGTCGGTAAACTTGTGCGCACGGGAGTAGCCGAGGGCGTAGCTTTGTTCTGCATAAAGGGCCTGGGGGTGAGAGACATGGTTTACATCGTCTGATCGTCATTGATGAGAAAAGATTGCTGCCGGGTACTGACCTTATCGCAAACCAAGTATATTTATTTATAAGAAGTATAACTTAAAATATTTGGAATGCAGAAAAGTTTATCATCAATAATGTTGTAGAAAGGAACTGCAAGAATAATGTACACTATGATATTTTACAAAAATGTCGGCCCAACGAAAAGTAATTCAGACATTGCATCTGTCTGGACCAACAACATTGCTGGGTCATTGCATACTACCATATTTTTGATTCTGAGGTGTAACCAAACCACCAATGTGTTCTTCGCTGCCATCATATTCAGAATAGTCTTGAGTACGGTTAATTGCTTGGGATATAGCGTCTCGTAATCTTTCTCTAAAAGTTTTGCATTCCATGTCAGAGTTGTTGGCAAAATCAAAATCTGCTACTTCTATTAAAAATCTTAAGAAAAAAAAAAAATAATGTCAATATTTGAATTACAAAAATAGATTAATTACTGTTACATTAGGGAGTTTTTATGTAGTATTTAGTTACATATGTACTAAGTGTAAGCTCATTTTTCCAACAAATCATACACAGTACATACAAACTCTTGCAACCCATTTATGTAATGTAAACATTTTTAAAAAGGTTGAAATATACAACGGTGAAAAAAGAGCCTGTTTTTGTAAATTAAACATGAAACAGTGTTTTGAGAAAATAGTTTTCATAGTATCAGTTTTAATAATAGTTTTAAAAAAAACAAATTTTTGTACAGTGTTTAACTTTGAAAGAATTTTTTGTAGATATTGGTTTTAAATACAACAATTATACAAGTAACTCTCAATATCAAAATATAAAAAAAGAAAAATTCTTTAATTTTTAAATTATTCAATATTAACTAATACATAATTTATGTAAATTTGAAAATATAGAAAGTAAAACACAAAGACCTCAATGTAAATTCAAAATTAAAATATTTATTTATTTTATTACAATAGTTTTGGTCCACACAACAATTGGTTATACTGACGGACATTGCACGAGGTATGTAAATTTATGTGAATATATAAAGAATAATAACTGAAATTCAACACATAACACACTCACATCCTAAGTGATAAGGAATTTACATAAGAAATTGAGATTTTAAGTTTTAATACTTTTATTTGGGGCTTAGAAACACAAACATAATTATGAATTTTAATACTGATTTTGAATATCAATATTTATTTATTTAAGTTTCCGTTTCAAAAACCGCTGTTTATTTATTTAATTTTGTTATTGATTTTTGGTTTCGGCAGTACATATTTAAAACTAGAAATGAATCATGGTTTTAAGCCCAGTTTTTACTATAAATTTGTATACCTTGATCTGTTTTGAAAAAAATAAGCTATTCCAAACACAATAATGATTACTGCAATTGAACTGAAGGTTACAGGTACAACTATGACAGATATTTGAGGTTGCTTTTGAACTGAAATTAAACAACAGTAAAAAAAATTAGAAAATACATAGTATCATTATTAAATTAATTGTTTTGTATACGTATATAAATAAAAACATAAATGGTACTTTAATTACATAACATTGGTAAGGAGCATTATTACTTCCAACAATAAACATAAAATAACATAGTAATTATTAAGTATTAATAATTAATTAAATCAAAATGATTACCTCTATAAATATTGATGCCAATAGGTGTGACAACTTTTGAAACATCATTAGCCATAATTATTACTAATGTATAATTTGTGGGCTCATGTAAATAGCGATAAAATTGCATTTGACATTGTATTAAATTTTGGTCATAGGTACAAGTTTCATTTCCAGTAACATTATACGGCCCTTTATAATAATGAGCACAATAACGAAAAGGCCCACTACCATTACAGTTCACCTAGTAATAAATTAACATAATATCTGTCATAATAAAATAAAGATATAATAAACAAATAATATGAAGATATTACTTGTAGATTTAATATTTCACCTTCTTGTATCCAAACTTTACCTTGGGTTTTGACATTTGATATAGGATCTACAAAATATAAATTTTAATATTTTATTGTTTTTGTAATAATAATAATAATGGCTTGGTATTATTATTATGATCAAACAAAACTTTTTCTCACTAATACAACCCCAAAAAAAAACAATTGTTTTTTAATCAAATCGAAATAAAAATAAAAATTATAAAGTGGATGTATATTTGTATATTTGTTTTGAATAAAATATAAAAAGCAAACTTCTTCAAAATATTTCTATTTAAATAACAACAACGCATACTAAAAAAACTTAGCTAATAGAATTTATAATTTACCTTTGACTACTAGTGACCGACTGAAGAAACCATATTTTTTTTGATTTTCCAATTGCATCACAGATGATAATAAATCAGCAGGTTTTTTTTGTCGACACTCCGAGGTATAAATTGAGTCAATAATATGATGAGAAGAAATTAAATTAATTTCAAAGTGTGATGTTAAATTATTGGCATCAGCGGCAACATTAGAAACTTTAACACCACTATCAGCATCAATCGGGGTTGTAGAAACAGTATCATTTGGATTGGCTGTAGTTCTCGGTGTAATTATAGTTACTGGCATAGTCGTAGTTACTGGTATAGCCGTAGTTACTGGTATAGCCGTAGTTACTGGTATAGCCGTAGTTGTATTTACTGGTGTAGGTGTAGGTGTGGGAGGAGGTCTAAAATCAGCAACTATAATGCCGAGGATTTGATGCTCAGTGCCCGGTTGAGTGTAATTACTTAAAAACGTTAAGTTTGTAGAGTTTCCTTTGTATACACAGTCAAGAAACCAGTACACAACAACTGAGTTGGCACTTTTATTGACATATTCATAATCAGCAGCATTAAGTTCAACTTTGTGTACAACTTCTGAATTAGTGGACACATAAGAAGTTTGTACTGAGTTTTTTGGAATACTTATATTATTTTGAAACATTATAAGCTGACCATTTAGATAATCTGTAACAAAATAAATAATAAATATGACATTATTTTAAATTTTTATAAGTTTTTTTTTTTTCAAGGTCAAAAAAACAAAAGTGTAACAAAACATAAAAACAATACTAAATAATTAAACCCAACAAATTTATAAACATTATTTAACATGTAGACTTATACGTAATACTTTTGTTTGTAACACTTTAAAAAATATAAGGATTAATACTACCTAATAGATTACTAACAATTGTCAAGTATATATTATTATATTGATGACGCATTGATTAAATATCTAATAAACGGATCATGACTATTTTAAATTTGTATAAAGGTTTCAATAGTTTACCACTTATATTTACACATATAAAATCAAATTATAACTTATGTAATTTGATTCTGTCAATGATTAACCTATGTTAAAACAAACGGTACCTGTAATAGTTAGCTGTCCATTACCACTTGCAATCAAATACTCAATGTTAAGCACAGGTATTATATGAAAAACTTCTACTTGATATTTATAAGTTGAAGCCATGATTGTTGCATTAAATGGTATGTGGAATACTGCTTCACATTTTTCAATCTCCATCTAACATAAAAGTAACATATTTTATAGTAAATTTAAACATAATGAGCCAAAACAACAAGCAGAACAAATGTCACAATTTTCCTTTTATTTAGCATATTGTTGAAATTCTAATAATTTATATTTTAGTTCAATTTGAACTTTGAAAAGTAAAATTGAGTAGGTAGGCACACAACAATGTTTCAAATTTGTATTCTATAAAAATTTGAATAAGTCATTATACATTTCAAGCACATGTACCTATTTTTTTTTAGATTCTGAGCGTTAGCGAAGAATGTATTGGTTTTACAATGATGTTTTTTTAGATTACCCCGTCAAACTACCCACGCGACCTAGACTGATCCCGGCGCTTTTTCTTTTTTCTGTGATCATAAGTTCTTGTAGAAAAACTGCACCAATTTTAACGTATGATACCTTAAAAGATAGATAATGGATCCGAAATGCTAAATAATATGAAGCATTTTTTTTAAATTTTGATTAGTTTCGAAGTTCTGAGGAAGACAAAAAACCGGGCCAATTTTTTGAATTGCTCCGATTGACTTGACATTAATATATGTCATTTAGGAGGGTCTTATTAGTGTTCCGTCGAAATTTTAATCGATTTCAATCATTTTTAAGGGAGTATTATATAACTTTGAAATTTTTTAATTTTTTAATTTTACGCAGTTATTGTTCCATAAAACCTCTAGTTTAATTTATTTACTAACTTTAAGTTTTGAAACTCTAATACAATATAAACAAGACAGTTTTACATATGTGAATAAAAAATTTAGAATATTGGTTAACACAATTTTGGTTTATAGTCGATTATAAGTTGTTATTTTGTCGTAAAACTCGTCATACCGAGCGGTCGTGTATTTCTTATGGGGGAACAAATAATTACGGGAAACGTGTTTTTTCCTCATCTATTTAGATTTTTTTTTATATTAACATCCAAAATAAAGATTGGACCAAGCTGAAACTTTACACAATACCAAAATAGTAAAGATACAGATTTGACAAGAGTATTTATTGTTAAATTTGTTTTTACCACGACATATACTAGACAACTGAGCTCGCTCAGAATCGTATTTTTGAAGGCTATGATTTATCGTTGCTTTCAAAAATAAAATAATGGGTTTAAACCACAACTTATAAACTAGTGACCCACCCAAAGCGTAGTCGCTACCCCGTCAAACTAGCCACGCAACCTTAACTGATCCCGGCACTTTTTTTTTTTTTTTGCAATGAATGTTTCAGAATTTTTCATCACAAGATTCAGAAGTTTTCCAATTTACATCAACATTTCATCTATTCAACTGTTTTCATTATTGTAAATAGATTTAAAATAATATATAAATTTATAGTTTTATAGATAATCTAGTTTGTTGTATACTTATCTACCATATTACAGACAAACATAACAATTAATATTATAATATGTGAGCGATACTCATAAATGGCTTATTGTTTATTCTTTGAAGTTTACGTTTTAATACAGTTTTATAATTAAAAATGCTGAAACTTGAAGATTATTTTAGTTCAAATCATTATTCATACAAATGTCTTACGACTTACACTGTAACTAATATGTTTCATAGGTATAAATAGATTTAATAGGTACCACCAAGAACAAACATTGATTTTCGAAAAATATTAAAAAGATTGAACAAAGTTGGTCAATATTTAGAATGATTTAAACATTAAAATCCAAGTTTAAACAAAAAATTACTAATTAGTTAAAAACATTTTAAGTGTGCATAAAGAGTAGCTAATATGATTTCAATTGAATAAACAATTTACAATATTTGTCAATGATCGTTTTTCTTAAAGTTACTGAATAAATCGTGTTTTTCTTTAAGATTATACCAAATCAACTGAGGCTTAATACATATAAATTAATAGAGTATTTAAAAAAAATACAACTTACTCAAAAGACAAAAATTTACTCTCAAAAAAGCTAAAATCAACCTAAATAACAAGATGATAAACACAATATTTTTATTTTTTACTGAATACATTATTTTCATTAGTGACTAGTAGACAGTTTTTCGAGAAGCTTGTAAGGTTTAATTACGAGCTCAATATGTCTTGAAAAAAACGCATTTTTAATACTTTTAGTCAAATACAAAAACAATAATTACCCCATAAATCCTAGGATAAAAACAAAAAATAGTTTATAGTTTTCACACTCGATCCAATCAAAAAAATAATAATTTAGGTACCTACAAAATACAAAATATGATTTTTCACAAGGTTGCTGTTCACAGCTTTTGAAAAATTTACTTTTGACTAAGATTTAGGAAAAAAGAGTCATACTGGGGGTTGATACGGGGGTATTTTATATTTCACACATTTATAGGTATATTTCAACATGGCAATAGGTAATACCTTGGGTAATACGATATTAAAAAGAAAAAGTATCTCCCAAAGTTTACATTTGTTTTCTTTGTGATGCACAATACCACAGTACTGAATAAACACCGGTTTTTTACGGTACGCTAAAAAAGACATTATACCTACTTACCTATCAATTTACAGAGCTCAAAAAACAAACGTCAGACCCGTAGGTACGACTAATGACGGCTATCTTATGTATAAGGTGTTTCTAAAGCAACACCTACAATTTTTATTGGGTGGGTCATGGGTACGGAGCAGTGAAATCCTGATGCTTGTTACAAACAATTTTTGTTATTCTAATGACCAAAAAAATAGGTAATTTATTTGTTAGTGGGCTGTATTCTGGGTAAATATTTGACCATGTAGTTTTTCAGCAACACCGTTAATTTTTAGGATAACAGGGTACCTACTCCTCAATTACTCACTTCGTTGTTATGATTTTCATGCGCGTCATCCTTATATCTATACTTCAGTTTTCCCGCAACGCAACTGCCATGACTGTCGAGGATTGTAGCGTTCAACGTGACCGTCGAGCCGCTCGTGGCTGGACCGTTGTCGCTCAACAACAATTGATAGTCGGCGCCACTGACTGCAACACATTAAGAACGAAATCCGTCAGACAAATACACAAAATAGGTACGTACGACTCGTAGAAAAAGTAAATTTTACAGGAGCGCAGCGAGACCAACTACCTACGGTCCGGAGCGTTAGGCGGCGGACAGGAAAATGGAGCAGAGTACGAGTGTAGCGGAAACGTGAACGCTTATACGGATGAGTGGAGTAACCGGATAGAATAAGAAACGAATGTGTAAGGGGCGGTCTTGGCGATGCATCGATGGTGGATAAGATGAGTAGACTGAGATGTGATGAGAAGTAACTGAAGCAGCGGTTGTGAAAATGAAGGAAAAAGAGGTAGAGGAAGGTAACTATTGAAAAAGATGTGCGGGTTGTTGATGCGCGTGAACGGTCGCGACAAGTGGAGAGACAGGACCCCAAAATGGTCGGAAGAAAGGCCAAGAGAAGGTTACAATCTTGTACAAAAACGAAGAACATAACTCACCGTCTGCGCACCGACGAAACAACACCGTGAAAAACAGCAAATGACAGCACTTTGATTTCCCTACCATTACGAACGGCGCGCATTCAGAGAACGACGTTTTTCTCCGGCGGCTGAACAACAGAAATCGCGGTAGTTATACTATGTGTTAGCGGCAAACTAATAATAATTATTTTGTTGAAACTCTACAGAACGAACGGTCGAAATAACCAACACTATACAAATGCGTATAAAACAAAACAGAACAGAACTATAATTATAGTAGAACAGGATGCAAAATGTTCTACTGTTATCGCTTATCAGTCGGGGCTGGGAAGCAGCAGCTATAATCACGTCGCATATGTTTACTCGGTCGATTGTTCACAACGAGAGTAAATAATAATAATTTTGCTCATAACAGGTATTTGTGTCTGTGACTTTGTTCGTCGTCGCATTTTGTCGTCGTTACAAGTCGAATGCGTTCAAATAGGTATTTTGGTCCAGGGGGCAGATATCTTAGTACGATTGTTATTTGAAAAAGTATTTTTAACGTTGTAATTTTATGGAAGATTCATAGTCATCCATAAAAGAAAATTGCCACCAAAAGTATTAAAAACGTTTTTAAAACTGATTGATAAAAACATGATGTAGATATTTTTACTTGTGTAAAAGTTTATGATTTTTTTGTAATACTGTAAAAATATGTTGATGATGTCTCGGTAAACGTTCTTAATAGGTACTCTTTGTATGATAAATGTTGAATAGGCAGAATTGTACAAAGATTCGATACTTTCAAGGTAAATGTGTACATTTTAACGTATTTTAAGCCATTAAATATTATAATTATAATAAGGAATATTATAAGTATAGTAAAATTACACAAATAAATTCAAATACAATTGTTTATATTTGAAAAAAAAAGGTAATAGATCCTTAAAAATTGTAACTTAACAGTCAACACGTTAAGCGCCACGCGGCTGCCAGCGGTCATACCAAGATGTACTACAAGGCCAAATATATCTCAAAAACCAAATCGCATCATTTTTCATCCATATTTCACTGTATTCTTCTGAAAAGAATTTCAAAAGTTTTGCTTATGGGAAACACAGTACAAATATGACCACCAGAGGTTATACGACGAGGTCATAATGAGAGTATGGCCACCGGCGGACATACAATTTAAATTTTTCAACGTGGATGCTAAGGATCGCGTGGAGCTTAACGTGTTAAAAATAATTATGTACAGTAAATAACTTATTCGATACAAATAATTAAGACAAATAAATATTTATTTAGTTTCTGAAATAATATGAAATTAATGTGTAGAATTTTTTCTGAAATTGATTTGTAAAAAAAATTATGACAATTTGTCGAATACTTGCTGCGTAAGTTGTAAAAATACATTATATTTTAAAGAAAAGATGTAACAATCATTCAATTAATGTACATCGTACAGTTTAAAATTAACAAATTCAAAGAATTTAAATTTTCTTTGGTTCAGTTCAAATTGGTTTATTCTCGATGAACAAGTACATATAATCCAAGGCATGCAAGAACAGCAAACTGGAAAACAAAATACAACAAATAAGATTGCTTACTATTAAATACGTTTTGTTTTGAATTAAATACATAAAATTTACATGGATATAAATATTAATTTGTATTGGGTTGAGTAACGTAACACGAATATTTTAGAAATCGAAGAGTTTCTCTCTTTTAGATAAGTTATTAAGAAACTAAAAACGAAAATATGCCGAAAATCAAAAAATTATGTGAATAAAAACACATCAAAATTGCATGGTATTATTGATGTAGAGTAAGTGAAGTATTTTATACAGGTTGATTTTAACGATAAATAAATGGTTAAAACCTATTTAATTATAATAAAAGAAATAATTTCAATCTTTGTAAACAATTTTGAGTTTTTGATTTATTGAGGATACACAGTTTTATTAGTATTGTAACAAATAATTGTTTGAACTTCAAAAATAATACATTGTAAAGTTCATACTTTAACTTTTGGATACTCGTTCATTAAAATCGTAACCATTCCAACATATGGTAAAAACCCTCTTGCTCGGCCAACCATATCGGATTTTTCAAGCCACTGTTGACCAGGAGCATACAAGCCTCTATCATCGACACTATTGTTATCACCCTTTGTTAAGAATTTAATTGTTCCGTTATTTCTAGAAAAAAAAAAAAAAAAAGAAAAATGTATTTAATATTTTAACATGGTATTTTACAAGAACACGAACTTTTCATGTAATTTTAACACTCTATGAACAATTGGAATATCACGTCCTTCGATTTTAAATACAACAATTTCACCGACTCTCACTGGTTCTTCTTCATAGTTTGTTAGGAACAATAGGTCACCACGATGAAAAGCCGGTTCCATACTACCACTGTAAAATATTTTAAATAACAATTATTTATTAGCATATTTCACTAGAAAAACACTGTTTAGGTAATGCAGAATAACTTAATGGTTTGGTTTAAATTTAGTTTGGATATTTTAATATAAAATTACGAGTCCAATAATCAACAGTGATGCTGGTTTGGTTTATTTTGGATGAGAATAAAAAACTAAAAATTGTAAATATAATGTAAAATCAGATGTAGTAGTATATATTTTAGACCCGATTTTATAACTTAAGTAAATTGAAATGATTATTTACGAAATGTGTATGTTTTTCCAGAATAAAAACTGTTTGAAAATTAAAAATTTAGAGTTACGACTAGATTGAAAAAATTAAAACTACATTATTAGTAACTGTTAAACTCACAGTGGGTTTTTACTTTTTATCATAGTATGATATGGACGCAAACTTAACGCACACTTTAAAAGATCTTAATCAACGGTATAATGTGAACTGGCAGTATTAGCACACAGTGATGCTAATAACTAATAAATAATTTGTTGACAGCATTATGTTATCATTATCAAACCATTGGTACGAAATGATTTGAAAATGAGTTAATTAAAATAAATGGAAAACGTATAAGAAACACAGGATTATATATAAGTAGATACATGATTATGTTTTGAAGATACAAATAAATTGAAATATTTTTGCACATTAGGAGTAATTTCTTCAAACCCCAATCTATCCATCAATATTGGTTGAATACCGTAACTTAACATTTATACACCTCCAGACGCCAATCAGCTTGACAATTTTATCCAATTGAATAAACTCTGCAAGTCAATAGCTAATTGTATATAATAATTAACTATTAGCAAAAAAATATTTTTTTTTTTATTAATTTGCAAATTATCTAGGTGGTTATAAGTTTGTATTATTCTTACAACCAGAACTTTTCGAATTGTATTTGATTCTCGAGGAAAAGATTACAAGTAATTTTGATGTACATACTAAGCTCTAATGTATTTTGTAATTGACCCATGTCAACGGGAATGAAATGGTTAAAACATTAGGTACGCCTATTAACTTCTTAAAATTGTAAAAATTATTTTTTTTCATTTTCAATGTACTGCGTTATATACATTAAAAACTGTAAGGTACACATCCCAAATTACTAAAACTATGTCAATATTTTTAACAAGTTAAACTATAATACACAAAACATTATACACGTATAATAATATAATTCCTATTCCATAGTAGGATACAAAATGCCATGGTTTGAATTTTACAATATCTAATTTAGAAAAAAAATTTTACCTTAAAACAACAACGATTGGGCTTTCACTGCCTGTAAACACCATTAGGCCTTTCCATATCATTAACGCGGACGAAACAATCATTCCAAAACTCAACACTTGGTAGAGAAACTAAAATCGATGAAATGAATAAATCGATTAAACGTGAAAGAAGTGTAGATAAATTAAACATATTGTTTGCAAATTATAATAATAATAAATCATAATCCGTGATCTCACTTGACGCTTGTTCATCCGTCTAATATCGTCTAAAACTCCGTCAAACATCGTGACTGCCGGCGAGGTAACTTGAACCAAAACTAATATTTAAAAACGAAAAATAAGATTAACTAAAAGACCTAATACCTAGTGTGAGAACAGAAATTTTTTTGAAATAAAAAGTTAAGTAGCACCGCGTCTGGCGGCGTAACCACGTCATTCTAGTGTTGTTTACCAGTATGAAGTTAACAACGGAAATCGGGTGCCGGGCGTACACTAAACACGATTTATGATAAAAAATGTTATCGCGGTTTCAATAGCAGACTACTGATGAGAGAAAACCATTTTTTTTTTTTTTTACGGTCGCTGATAAAGTGTAGTAACTATATAAACCTTGCCTGTAGTCTGTAATTTGGAGTATGAGGAAAGTAATAATTAGTAAACGTTTTTGAGTTTTTTACATAAAGTAATGACCAAAACGCAAAAGTTTGCTATCTCGGTATTCTTGCTAAAACCCACCAGTTGATCTTTTCAAATTTTTTCTGATTCATGCTCAAAAAGTGTGCTTTGTGTAAAATTAGAACTTAAGGCGTTTCCTCTTTTCGAGTTACGCCCAATAGGATCAAAAAGTGGGCCATTGACGGAGAATTAAAATTAGACGACAGAATATGCCAAATACATTTTAAAAAGGAAGATATAAAGGGAATACCAATTGCAACGGATAGTAACAAACGTGTAAGAGTGAGTAAAAATTTAGATGATTGATATTAGTTATTTGTGGTAAGTAAACCTGATGTTAATTATAGTTGATGCCCTAAAATAGGGTTACCACATTATATTTTCTGGAACCCGAGACATTTTTTTGAACTAAACAATTACTCTTACTTTCGGGGTGTTATTGTAATAAGTACCTAACAGCACATTACTTACAATTGGATTATACACGGTCATAATGCAAGAAAGTAGATCACTTAGAAAGTTAAATTTTTAATTATCTTAATGAAAGTTGTTAAACTATTTTCTGTTTCATTAAATATCGTGTAATACTACTAATAAGACACCGACATTTTTGCTACCCATCTGTGTTGATTTATTTGGATATTCATTATAGCAGCAACTGTGGTCTGTGTGTACTGAAATAACGTTTTTATTATTTTGAAAAACTTGACTTTTTGTCTTTTTAAAAGCCTTTGTTTAACTTGCTTTGTTGTCTGTCTGTCTGCCTGCTTGGAATTTTACAAGTCAATTTTTAACTATAGTTCCCGATGAGAAAGATGCCGTTAGCCATAGAACCGTTCGTTCATTGTTGAATAGGACTTGATAAGAACGACCCCTTATCAATCTCATTTTTTTTGGTTTATAATGTTTTTTTTTTGGTTTTTCGGTTGTCATTAAAATTAGTTCAAAATGAA
>CM029362.1:10502056-10514621 GCA_017140985.1 Hormaphis cornu
TATTACCTTTACCATGTATATGAACCATTCAAATATACTTTTTGTACTGCATTAATTATCGTCAAAAGAAGAATATCAAAGGTACGGACTACTATTTGATTAGATATCATTAAGAAAAAGCATAGCAGCCAAAGCTATGTCTTTAACATAATTAGGCATTATTCGTTTTGGCAAAGAAGACAAAATCAATAAATTGAGAGATTTATGTACCAAAGGCCAAAGACATCATCAGTTTTTCAAAAGCTGCTCACTATCTACTAGTATTTATGTTTCAGCTTATAGCTAATTTATATACACACAGTATAATGGAATTTCCACGTCAAAACGATCAGCAATCAGACAAATGTTAACAAAACTGTTAATAAAAATCTGTATTTCTCATAGAAAATGCAGGTCGCATGGGAATATATCAATGAATTTGTATGTGATGGAGCACAGGAAAATCGCAGAGTTTGGATCGAGTTGGGTTTTAACAGTAACAACAAAAATCTAAAGAATGTAATAAATCATAATAAATAATAATTTATTTGTGTCTAATACATCTCATTGATATTTTGTTTTATTCACAGTGTTTGGTTTGGATTGTATTCGTAAAGAAGCTGTAGAGTGTAGACAAATTGTAAAATTGTTTCTGGAAACGGTGTTCAAACACAACCAGCAGCTGTATTGGATACCAACGTTGCTTCAGTTTTTGCGTGCATTTTTGTTTTTTATTTGTCTTGTTCATGTTCTTGTTGGAACATTATTAATGAATTTATTTCATGTTCCGCTTACGATGGTTATGGGAGAACCTACTGGTTTTAAGCTCGCCAACCGTACAGTATTTTACCCAGTTCACAATATTATATGTCAATATTTTGATATATTATGAATTAAAAAAAAAAAAAAGCGTTGTTGAAAGTAACTAGTATGTGTTAGTGTTTAATATTCCAAAATAAACATTACCCATTAATATGGTTTTTGATTAAATGTTGCAAAATAAATCAAACTATTATTATTTATAGCTACTAAATAAGACTTTTAAGTAATGAGTAAAATGAAAAACAATAATAGTATGTTGCATGTATCTAATTATGACCCAAAACCTATTGGCAGTAGTTACTCGCTGTCCATGGGTTATTGGCTTTAGAAAGGCATTTCAGTTGTTAAATTAGATAGATACAACCATGCAATAGGTGTAAAACTGTGTTGCAAATCCTTATTCAATCGATGGCTGCTTAGAAGCAAAGATTGTTTAAAAAAAAAGTCATTTTTGAAACTATTGACACTACACCGGTAATAAGAAAATATTGTTGTGACTTGTCGTCTGTGGTTAAATAATTAATTATAATGAACAGTGTCTTATAAAATGCTGTGAACATTCGACATTAATTGTTTTTGTACAAAAATAGAGTACATAGATGATCAAGTTTGAATGATATCTCGGAAACATTTAAATATAAAGTAAAATAATTGTATTATGCTTAGGTACATTGTAAAAATACTGATTAAAGTGTTGGCTAAAAATAAATTTATAAAAAATACTGTTCCGTCAAGGTACCACCTTGGGTTTTTATACGATAATTTATACATACAAATTAATACATAAAAATATAATACTAAAGATAAATACCAAATCATCATACGTACGTGTATATAGGAGTTTAAAAATTAAAACAGTCTTTTAAAGACAATCTTTAGCAAAATCGACACGAAAAAGTGCCTAAAAATAAAAATAGTAATGTTATATGATAATAATTTTGGCTTAGCCACGCGTGTCATGTTATTATTCTACCCGTCTCGACAACGTTTTACAACAAGTTTATGTTTTTTGTAGTTGTTGTTTAAGTTTACTTTTTAACAACACACGAGTTATTGAAGTTTTTACGCTCATCTAGGTTTCCGTAGACGCGTCTAATCCACTTCGTTGGTGTATTGGGATAAGTACAATGAAGAGTTTTGCAACCAGCCGCTGATCGTCTGGAAGTTGTTTTCCATCCAGTTCACGTTGGCTTGCGCGTTTTCGATCGACTGAATCACGCTCCTCCTGGCCGAACCCAAATGGTGTTGTTCGTCTTTGTAAAACTGCCACAGCTGAAACATTGAGATATAATAAATTTTTGAAAAAATCCTCCCCCCGTTTGACATTAATTTAATAAGCGATTGATTTTGCAGAACGAAATGCGCAGAAACGATTATTTTTCACGATTTTTGTGATGGGTTTTTTGAGAAAAAAAAAAAAAGAATTTAGGGTACCCAACCTAACCGTGTGTTTCCTCGTAACTTAATATAAATGGGCAATGATAACATATACGCACCTGGATCAGATCGTTTTTGGTGTTGAAGTGATACGTGGCCGATTTTATGATTTCGCTCATCGTCGAGAATCCCGACGCGAAACTAAACAAGCACAGTTCGATCAGAATTATGTAGGTATATATACAGATGGGGATGCAAACGCGATTTGAAGCCAAAACAATTTAATTTTTATTTGTATTAAGCCGCCACCCTCCCTGCGATAGGCTTCTTCTTCTCGTTCTCCCGAATATTAAGGGTCGGTCACCCTCGTTCTATCCCTCTACTTATCACGATCATTCACATCCCCTACACACACACACACACTAATAACCCTCGTACCTTTTTCAATAATTGTCTCCGTCCATCTCTTCTTGCGTCTTCCTCTTTTTCCTTCAACGTTCATTTTCATAACCTTTTTTCAAGTTCTTCATATTCACGTGTTCGAACCATCTCAGTCCATTTTCCCTCATCTTGTCCAATGTTGATGCGATACCACCAATACTATGTCTCTTACACGTTCGTTTCTTATTCTATCTTGTGAAAATCCGATTTCGTAGGTATAACAAACGAACTATAGGCATTAAAAATTTTGTGCTCACGTCGACTTGAGACTGCGCCAATTGTCCCGGACGTAATTCCACGCCACTTCTTGACCGGCCACCTTGTTGGTCAGCGCGTAAAACACTTTGCTGATGTCTTGGTTTCTGATGGACGAGTCGTTTTGCAGGGCGTAGCTGAGAAACCTGCGAAAACAATGTTATTATTCTCGACGAATTTCAAGAAAAAAATGTTTTTCTTCTAACGAAAGCACCTATTTCAGTTTTGCCATCGATACTAGTTATGATTTGTAAAGTATAAATCGGATTAGTGTACCAAGTATGTTTGCGAAATAAATATGATGATAATTGTTTTTTTATGGACAAAAATCAAAGTGCGAGTGAGCCGTCGTGTTACTCGGAGAACAAGTCAGAATTTTAGTCACTTTTTATCACTTGGAAAATAAAATCGCTCGCTTTATTTGTTATTATTCGACTGTAAACGATACGTAGGAATCGAGTACCTGGCCAATATCCACGTCTCCCTGCTGCAGCCCAAAGCGTCCAACAACAAGTCTTTTTCAGAAGCGACCGTGGCCATCTTGTACATTTTCCACGCAAAGTCCCATTCGTCTTCGCTGCCGTAACTGATCGCGGTACAGTATATGATGGACTTGAGGTTCGGCGAGATGCTGAATAAAAACGAAAAACAAACGTTACGAAACGTGCCGCGGCGTCGTCAAACACGAGATGAACTTTACGGGTTGTTCTTTTCCGGTTGAGGCGTGGACTTCCAGTTGTAAAAATGAGTCACAGCGTTTTGCACGCAATCGGAGTGACCCAACTCGCACGCGCACGACAACAAGCTGTGTCTTTTGTAAATTACTAACTGATCGTCTTTCGGGTTATCTGTGAAACCGACCATTTTATACATTGGTGATATTAAGTGTAAAACATAGGCCTGTAGAAAAAAGAAAACAAAACAAACTAGGTCATACAATCGTCGTGTTATGTATTGCGTGTATTGTATTAATTTTTGGCGCGATCGGTACAGGACGGAGAGAGAGTAGACGTTGAAAATGGACGTCGAAAAAAAAACAGGAACCTACGGAATAAGAGACGGATGGAAACGATAATCGAAAATAGATACGAGGGTGTTTTTAACGTGCGTGTAGAGGACGCGACCGAACGTGTTATTAAGCGGAGGGTTGGGGTGGCCGACCAGGAAGGCGAAGGAAAGGACCATAGACCTGTAAACTAAGTTTACAGGTCTATGGAGAGGACATTATATTAAATCAACAACATTATCGTACAAACAGTGTTGAGACTGCGCATTATGCACTCTA
The DNA here is from genome assembly GCA_017140985.1 of Hormaphis cornu. NCBI lineage: Eukaryota > Metazoa > Arthropoda > Insecta > Hemiptera > Hormaphididae > Hormaphis > Hormaphis cornu. The sequence goes on from CM029362.1 coordinate 10,506,216, forward strand.
TATATATATGAAAGGTAGTGTTTTTCGTACATAAAACGATTACTAAACGCGTAACATACGTTTTTACGTTCTATTATTTGAATTTTTTCGGGATATCAATTCTTTTCAAAACAAACAATAATTGTCATGTAGACGTTATGTACGACACGTGTATTCGTTGCACAAGCGCGTACAGATTTTTACATTAAAAAAGACGATGTCCGAAAAAAAAAGTACGAGGAGGAACACTGCGGGAACTGCAAAATCGGGTTTAAACACAAAAAAAATCCCCGACGCTAAATTTTTTATGTACTGCAAAATCGTTCGCTCGCCTTTAGTTTATCGTAAATCGCGGTTTTTATCAGCATCTGGTGTAAATACGTGAACGATCTGAACGCCGATTTCCACGGCACGTAGTCGGTCTCGTGGTACAGGTACTTGGTCAACTGCAGAGACGTTTCGTAGCTCAGGTATCCGGCCCTCGCCAACGACATCGCGTCGTCGATCAGTTGCGCTCGATTAATCGTTCCTGTAATGTTAATTCCTATAACGTGGCGTATTAAACTAGGGCTAAGGTACTGACCGATGTTGGAGTACAGCTCCGGATCGTGCAGGTACTCGATGAGCATGTGCCAGTTTCTCTGGTCGTAGTTGACCCGGTAGAATCCTGTCTCGTTGACGTTGAACAGCACCCAGTCGCGAGCAGACACGCCGGTCTCGGTCATCACCGTGAACTCCTCCGGCTTGAGCCAGCTGCTCGGTTTGGTCACCGAAAAGTCCAACCTAGACGCCGTGGTGTACGTGAGCGGTATCCACCACAGGGGCCCGTCCGACCGATAGCCCGCGGTGCCGTCTGCCGCCGTCTTGGCGTTGTGAAGGATGAAACGGCTCTGGGAACGGCGCGACAATAGTTTTTAAAATGGAAAAATGAAAAAAAACTACCCCGGGAGTGAAAAAAAACAGTTTTCGACCGCGTGGGAAACCGCGGACCGATAACGACGTTAACCCTGTATCGTTGTTCCAGAAATCTGACGCGAGTCGTTTGGGGCCGCGGGTTTTTCTCATTTTTTCGAGCGGGGAAAAAGTTTTAAAATTGTTTTCGGGCCTAACTCGTTATCGTGGTAGGTAACATAGCGTGGATCGGCGAAAAATTATCGCTGCAGACACGAGAAATGTCCAAGCCGTTCGAAACAAATCTTTCGGCTTTTGGATCTCGAAGAATAATCGAAAAACGCTTCAGACATAGTACGCGCCGTCTACTTTTCCTTTTTTTTTTTTCTATAGATACCATACGCGAACCACTCTTTCAATCTTTCCCCCCTTCAAAATAAAACCATCATTTTAATCCGCTCGGAATCTAAAAACGACGAAAACAGTTTTTTTTAATTTTCGTAATCGAAAATCGACAATTTAAACTGAGAATAACTATTGTTCCGCGATTAAATTCTCGTATGTATTAAACGATCACGTTATTACTTGTGAAACTATCAACGTGTCCACATCATAATTTCGAGTGACGTTTACTACAGGAAATCCGGGTTGTAATATCCATGTGTCCATAACGTCTTTTATGGTGAACGTTTTGTCCATTACACCGTCTTTTTGAGCCTGTTCGGTTAGCGCAGCCCATAAGTCGTTGTGGTGCGCACTGCCGTAAGCTCTATCAAACAATAACCGCAATTATTAACGCGCGTGACGCACTTAAACTCGAGTTTCACAGTCGCAAACTCAAAACACGACCGTTTGAACTCGTCGTCAAAACGTAACGATTATTAATTGGTACTTAAACATTCGGTTTATGAACCTCGATTTATCGCTCCGCGTTACTGCAGTTTGATTAATCGAGAGTCGCAGTACGTAGTTATATTATTTTATACTGATTGTTTTCCAATCGAACACCTTAAGTCTAAACGCGGTATCGTTTATGAGTTATGACCGTTTTAAGAGTTGAGCACTATGTGTAGCGAACGTTCAAACAACATCTCACTTGGACTTCAGATATTTAGTCAAGCCTTTCCGGAACACCTGGCGCGTGAGAAAATGGTCCATCATTCGAATTACAGAGGCTCCTGCGGGAAATAAATCGTACGAAAATTGTTTTTAAAAAACGTCTAACAATAAGTACGTGCCGAGGAGTGCTGACCTTTGTCGTAGGAAATTCGATCGAACAACTCGTTGATTTCCTCCGGCCTCGACACGCGCGCCGATATCGGATGTGTCGACTTCAACGAGTCCATTAAAAACACGCTTTGTATGCAATTGAAGATGAACTGTTCCTCCATTTTCCATTTCGGTTCAACCTGTATACGGACAATTTTTTTTTATTAAAAATTGTTTATACTCGGGTATTGTAATCAGAGACGTATTTTAAAGGTGCTCGGGTAAAAAGGGACGCGGGCGGCACCTCTCGGAGGGCGCTAAATTTTTAGGGGCGCTTGTCTAACAAAGGTAACTGCCGAGTGGTGGAAACTTGACGAACGTTTCGTCAAGTTTGAGCGTGGTAGGTAAAAACGTATGAAATATAATTTTGGAAGAAGAGACGAGGCGCTTGACGACGTACGAGAAGAGAAAGGAATACGTTGTATGGTTCGGAGTGTTGTTGAACGGAAAATTAGAACAGCGAATGAGTGGAGCGGAAATGAGAACGAACAAACGGAGTTACAGGATAGAATATGTAAGAGGTAGTGTTGCGTCAGAATGGATAAGACGAGGGAAAGCAGACTGTGATGGTTTGTGACGAGGAGAGAAGAAACTGAAGTAGTAAGAGTGATTGTGAAAACGAAAGAGGTGGAGAAAGACCAAAGGAGGATGGAAACGATTGAAAAGGATACGAGGGTTGTTACTGTGTGTGTGTGTAGGGGATGTGAATGATCGTGTTGAGTGAAGGAATAGGAGTGAAGCGTGGCCGACCACAAATGATCGGGAAAAAGGCAAAGAAGAAAAAGCAGAAACGATAAGAATTGTTATTGATTGCTCTCAATCGACATAAAAGTCAAAATGAAATCCACAGGGCGCGTAAATACGTCTCCGGTTGTGACTCCGTTTTTCACTGCGAGCTTACGTGATCGACTCCCACGTATTCTATGTAAGTCGCGAAACCTTCGTTCAACCAGAGGTCCGACCACCAGTCGGGCGTCACCAGATTGCCGAACCACTGGTGCGCCAGTTCGTGCGCCACGACCGTCGCCACTCGTTCCTTTTGACAGTTTGGAGAGACGCCCTCGTCGTACAACATGGCTATCTCACTGCGAATCATAACAATAATCGAGAAACGATTCGTGTTCTCGTTTTGCAGAACGTCGTAGGTTAGGCACGCGTGTAAGCGAAATGAGTTCTGGTAAAAATATCTACTCGAATAATGACAAGTACCTGAACACACGTATTTTAAATACTTTGAAGAAATAACCGACAATTTCGAAGTGCCCGTGTGAAAAACGTAACAGGTTGATTATCGATACTTTTTAAAAATTATTCGCTGGTTTCGCACACGAAAGAATGATCTACACACTCCGTACGATTGTGCGCGCGGTACTATAAGTTATCGAGACTACCAAAGGAAATACTACTGCCATCCATCCATACAACATTTGCCTCGAGCGAATCATTTTAAAAGTTTCGTTGTGTTACGTAGGACTTATTTTTTTACAGATTTTTTTTTTTTAGATTAATAGTATCCGCGTGTAGCAAAATAACTTTTCTGCCAACGGCGGTACACTAACGCCTTGGTTAGTGAAATAACACTTAATTAGACGTTGGGTACTTAAAATTTTATTTTTTCACTTTTACCCGTGGATGCATCTAACCATCACACGTAATATCGAGCTGTTTAAAATGAAAGTTTTTTTTTAATGGTTTTTATAGAACCTGTGTGCAAAGCAGCTGTACCTATCTACTTGAATGTGTATTTTTTACTTTTTGACCCTGTACTCGCGCGTGCGTCCTTTTGAACGTTATGTTTTACGAGACTATACCGATGTACACAGTAACTGGACATTACCGGAAGGTGACCAAACCCCAGTTTTCCATGGCTCCGGCCGCAAAATCCGGGAGCGCCACTAGATCGGTTTTCTTCAACGGATAAGGTATGGAGAAAAACTCCTCGTAAAACTGTAGTATGCCGGGTCCGATGTCTCTGGCGTAATGGGTGTGCGACAACACCGATTTTCTGGCCCACACTCTGAACGTCTCCGAGGACAAGTATTCGAAATCGGAGACGACGAACGCCACTAGATACGTGGACATTGGCACGGTCTCCTCGAACACGTCCCAAACGTAGCTGGACAACGGCTCTGCGCTGTGTGCGTACAGTGTTTTGAAAATTTTAGTAACGTTTCGACGAAATATTATGTTTGGTGAAATATTTCATGAAAGGAAAACGATTCACGGGTCATTTGCTTACTTATAGCGGTCACTATAATTTATTGGGCGTGTTAAAAAAAATTTGAAATAAACCGAGAGGAAACGAACATTCGCTGACGATCCGCGGTGTCGGATAAACTATTATAAGTAACGCAAAACAGGAGAGACATTCAATCACGCGGTCGACGCTCCGTTCTCCAGCATAAACGAAACCAAGAAATTTACGCCGTGCGCTTTCCAGTCTGGACGGGGCCGTAGGACAGGTACGCTCTGCGACAATGCCGGAGAACTTTAAAATAAGACGACAGTTTAAAATCCGACGGTACACGCGTTCAATGAATCCCGTAACGTTTTTAAGCCGATTCTATCTTACTGGAATCCAAGACGGGACCAAAGAAAATGCCTATTGTCTACGTGTGTAAACGGGAATTTTTTTTTTTTACGTACAGTTTTGGCAGATCTGTGACGACTTTGAGGCCCGCGTTCGATATGGAGCTCATGTGTTTGGGTCTCGCGATCGCTATGGTAAATCTCGCTTTCAGGGCGGGCTCGTCGAAACAGGGAAACGCTTTTCTCGCGTCCGTGGGCTGGAACTGCGTGGCGCCGATCCACCGTAAACCGCTATACGGTAACACATCAACCGGTTAGCGAAAAAACAAAAGCGTAGTGTTATAAAATATACCGCCGTCGACGGTTTGTACGTACCCGGCGGAATCGTTGTAAGAGCTCTTGTAGAACCCTTCCATGTTGTCCTGAAACCTTCCGGTGTATTTGATGTGCACGTTGTACTGGTAACCGGCCGGCTGCACGTCTTTGAACTTGATGATGAAAAACTGTTTCGCGACGTCTTGCTGCGTTTCGAGGATAGGCACGAACACCGCGTTGTCGGACATCACGTTTTCGTCCAGTACCAGTTTCGGATATCTAGGCGTAAACACATAGGTGTAAACGACGCGAATCGTTAACAGCGTGTAAAAACGTTACGATCGGTTTATTTAAAATTTGATTTTAAAACATTCGTTACAACAATGTGTTGTTGTACGAAAAGTGCGCGCAAACGAACAACCGCGTAGCTTCATTTTGAATTTCGAAAAAAATTTACACCTCCCCCCCGATTTTCGCGTGATTATTGCGGTACGATCTCGTACGGCGAGCCGTAAATTGGAAGAAAAGAACGTTTTACTGAAACAGAGTTGACTGCCGTCAAATCTAGCTTTCCCTGTGCAACGAAAAAAGCTCCTACAACACGACGACGCCGAACGGGTGTCGAAGACGAATTTTTGGAAATTCGCGCGGTTAGGTACTTTGAACGGCTTTCGTTCCCTCTATAAGCGATAGGCGGTAACATTTTCGTTTGCGTTTAAACGTTTTTCGATGGATCGTATAAATAATGCCGATCGGTATGAATATACCGATTGAAAAATGACGGTTTTTTTTTTTTTCGTTATCAACGAGAGGGAATTTCAGTCGAAATCATCGCGCGACTCACCTGGACACGAGGCATTCCGTCACGTTCAGGTCGACGGCGTGCAGCGTGACGCCGTCCGCGTCGGCCGTCGCGTTGACGACGATGTCCACCTGGCCGTCGAACGTGGAGTTGCCGGCCCACAGGAACGGCGTGACGCGCAGGTTGTACGACGTCGGCACGACGCCGGCCGGCAGACGGACGTCCGCGCGCCCGACGCCGGTCTCCAGCCGCTCGTAGTCCACGCCGCGGATCTCGTCCAGTATCGCCTCGGTGGACCCGCCGAACGGGTCGTCGCCGTACGGCGCGTGGCGGCCGCACGGGCGCGGCCGCAGGAAGAAGAAGAACAGGCACAGGGCGCACAGCAGCACGACGAGCGCGAACGACGACGTCAACAGCGTCCAGGACGCCCTGAGCGATTTCCGGCGTCTCGCGGCCGCCGCCGAGTACGCCGCGTCGCCGTCCATCGTCGGTCCGTCAGACTCGCGAACACTGCGGGCGTATAAACGTGACGTGTTTGAAGAACGTGTCGAACGTGCGGAGAAATCAGCGTTAGGAATGTTTGAAAAAAGGAAGAATGACGACCTACTACTAAAACCAATACACGTGTATAAAAATTATGAGAACGGTTTGGACGCGTATTGTTACGGAGAGCCGATCGTGATATCGTAGGAAGAGTACCAACGGAGACCGTGGCACAAGAAAAGACCGACGTAGGCAGACCAAGAACGAGACGGAAAGGTGCAGTAGAGAAAGAATGACAGCAGATCGAGATGTTGGGAAAGAATGTGTCAGATACGGAACAGAGAGAGAGACGGAGAGGATGTGACAGCCCAGGTCCTACGAGCAGCTAAGAAAGGAGAAGAAGTGAACAAAAAAAAATGAAATAAAGCCGGTGTTTATAGCAGTGCTTGGAAAGTATGTGCGTTTTGAACAGGGATAATCGGTTCACGTTCTTTATGTATACGCATTATATCGTTAAAAAGGAACGAATTGGCTCGTTTCAACCTTAAAAAAAAGGACAGGGGCGTCGTTTCAACATATTTCTAGGGCAGGGCAAAAAATAATCGACTGTTCATGTATTCGAAAGAAAAAAAAACGTAATTTCCTATAGCCTACCTGACGCTCAGTGATGTTTTTGCGAATTTTTTCTATGGTATACAATTAATTTACTACCCATAACCCAAGAAAAAAAATAAAATGCAGTGACCCGACCACATTACGTCCAGCGGGTAACTACCGAATAAACAATGCTGAACTGTCGTGTCGTGTCCACCCTCTTTTTTATCAGAACCGGCCCATTTTTATCGGTCATGTTGACCCCTGAGCCAGCCAATTTTCAACAAAACCAGGCGCGGCCCACGACTTTTTTAAAAGCTAGGGATGGGCATGCCCCTGCCACACCCCAATGAAACTCGTTCCGAACAACGAGGAACTGTTTAACTTACGTTTTTCAGAAAAAAAAAGAAAAAACTTTGTTTTGCACATTGTTAGTGCTGCGCTCTCGGCTCAAAAACGCGTGTAAACCTAAAGACTGACGTTCCAAACGTAATAATACACTACAATGTCCTAAAAGGGAAAAGTTAAAACGCCATTCTTGTTTTCCGCTCGACATTTGTTTGTTCGTCCGACTTTTTATAAGCGCACCACACCGCGGACGCACACCAAGTTCCGTAGGTGTAATACGGTAATTTTTCGTTGTTTGATCGGTTTTGGCATAACGCGTGTTGATTTCGATACTTTTCAATCGGATTTTTTTGATTTTTCACTCCGGAAATTCGATGCACCAGGTATATTTGAATCGTTTATTTAAAACCGTTTTATATTTTTTTTTTATTCTCCGTTCGCGCGTTTCCGTGACGTCATACGTCTCGTGCGCAACCGCTTCGACGATGACAGTGATTTGTGTGTGTGTGCGCAGTGTTAACTCAGCCGCGGCGTTACGATACGGCGTTTACATCAACGCGTCTCCGTTCTAATTAAAAAATCGCTGTTCTATTTTCGGCCTACACAGGAAAAACAGCGATTACAGTGTGCGGCATTTAAAATGTGCTAAAAACGACGACGAAAAAACAGCAGCGTAAAAAAATTAATTAGAACAGTTGTCGGCTCGTTCGTCGTACTCAGAGAGAGGATGTCGTTCTGATCGGGCGATTTAAAAAAAAAAAATAACGAGAAGAAAATCGGAAAAAAAACCGAGCGATCGATTCCGAAAGTAATTTACGACGAGTACCGTTGGTTCGTTCGCCGATCGATAATGAGCAATTCACGCAGAACTACCGACAGCTGCATCATATTGTGTGTTATGTATTTCGCGCGGCCAAAACACGCGAAAACTAAACACGCAAAAACTACTCAACGATTCAGACTACATTTCGAACTCTGTTTGACTATAGTATCGAAATTAACCGTTAATTTATAGTGTAACTATACATTGCATCACGGTTGGATATTATAGGTTACTGCGATATTTTTAAAAGTCGACGGAATCATCAGTCTTTCCGGTTGGTTAGGCGGTTGACTTTTACGGAGTTAGCCAGGGGGGCCGTCGCTAGTAGGGCAAATAAAAAAAAAATAATTTTTGAAATCTGAAAAAAAAAATG
>CM029362.1:10527665-10561421 GCA_017140985.1 Hormaphis cornu
CAGTGTGTAGGAGAAGAATAATAAAAGCACATAAAACGAGAACGCCGCCCATTTCTGCGTGCTCGAATTTTTTTTTTTTTTCCATTAATTTTTTATTTTAAATAATATATATATATAAATTCTGTAATTTATGACCGGCCATTATTCACCGTCGTAACTGTTTGGATATTCAGAGCAGTGGCGCGAAAGTGCACTTACCTATGGTAAATATTATTAAGACGCAATTCGCTATACTGGGCAACGACCGCGCGCGCGAGAGACAGTTTTTCCTCGTGAAAAGTAGTCGACTATAACGTATTATAGCAAGGCTGGGCAAGTTAACAATTTTTTTTTTTTCGACTCGTTCGTTGCTCGTAGTTGAGCAAATAAAAATAAATTAACCGAGTTAAAAGCAATTTTTTTAAATTCATTAAACTAAAACAACAATAAAAAAATGAACTTTAGATAAAAATACTATTAATTCACACGATTTTCTTACTTCGTGTAACATTTGTTTCTTATAAAAAAAATTTTTCCGCACTTTCTTTTGAAATTTCCTTCTTATAGTAATTGTTTGTTTATTTATTTTTAATTAAACGTTTACATTATTAACTCGAGGCCGCAAGCTAAATCAAAGAATAAATTAACTTATCAAGTTAAGAAAAGTTGAGAAACAAAAATAAGGGTAAACTAACTTAAAGTTTTAAGTTGATGCCCAGCCTCGGAATATAGTATAGGTACTTCCATATTATCCATCGTACAATAAGATTTTACTCAAGTTTTTTCAGTCGGAACAAGGCGCACTCGTTTCACATTTATTGGCGCCATTTGGTGGGAGAGTTGCAGCTAGTGTCTTTCGGTGACCCTACTTTTTTTCTGTACTCAAGTATTGGTCCGAATACTAGAAATAAGTGTTAACTTCGCGAATTCTAGTGGCGCGACCAAACTTTTTAGTGGTATAAATTTTCAGAACGATTTGTTTAAAAAATGGGAACATATTGATTAGATTTAAAGAGTTACGCGCTTTTTTTTCTATTTTTTTTGAATTAATATTAGCCTGCGTAAAATGTTCGCGCCCCAATTTCAAATCTGAAACGGTTCGCAGTAATGAAGTACCGAAGAACGAAAACGGATTCCGATTCAGCTGATGTTTTGGTGAAGAAAAATCCTCCTACTGTCCAATACGTTACCGCCGAACGTTAAGAGCTGTTCCCGGGAGATTCGCGTTATAATAATACATCGAGTTGTATATTGTCCTGTCAGGTTAGGTGGTTCAACGACAAACTCGATGTTTTGTTTTTTTAACGGGCCACGAATATAAAAAACGAAATGCTAAATTAGTATAAAAAAAAATTATGTTTACACGCTGTAAACACGGGGTCGATCACTTTGTCCTTTTTCCGAACCGCTGCCGACTATATATTTTGACGATCGGAGCTTGCGATCTCCATACTGCACTGATACTGCATTTCATGAAAATACTTTCGACCGTACCGCGGTTCCGATCGGGTTTTATAAACGAAAATTTGCAAGTTATCCCGCTCGATTCGGTTGAAAAGTGTACTGCTTCGACTATTTCTTGCAGCACCTCCTCCGGTACCAATTTGTAAAATCACTCTTTATGTAAGTATAGGTACAGAGGTGTACATATAAATATTTAAATAAAAAGTCGGTTAGCTAACACTATTTTCTGAAATTACTTTTTTAATATTAGTTTACGTAAGTGTTTGTATAAATACACTTATCGAAGCGGCAATTTCACGTAAACAGAATCGGAAACTCACACTTTTTAGATGTAACAACGGGAACATGTATTCAACAAGTATAACATCCTTGTAGTGTTTAAAACGATCGTAAAAAAGTATCGAATAAGCAAGTAATTATAGACGTTGAACCATGAACACGAAATACTAAAAAAAAAATGTGACAAAACAACCATTACTATTATAAGCTCAATTTATTTAACGTAATTCAGTAATTTCTCGTTCAAATCAGTATACCTATCTTCATTTTTGTATTGTTATTTATAACTTACCGTAATATTTATACCATTCACTGCAACGGGACCGTGCACGGCGCATTATACTAATTTAGGTACTTTACGACGAAATCCGCCGCAGTGACCGAGATTCAAAAAAATATATAACATTTTAATATGGTCTGACCTATATGCCGTCGTGTTTTCACCAATCGACGTGTGGACGGCACAAACTTTTGTTTGACCAATAAAACTGTATTTTGTCGCAGAAACATTGAATCGTCAAATTGCAAATCATCGACTCGTTTAGTATATTATACTTCGGAACAGTTTGAAAAAAATGTTTATAAACGTTGAATTCGTTTTGTCGTATAATTTTTTGGAAAATTAATCGACCAATTCATACCTGCGATTACTGGATGAATCAATCGTGACAAAACTTTTTACCTTTTTGTATAATAAACTTTGAAACTCACAATTCAACGAGTATACGAGTATTGTGTGACTCTCGGTTCGAACACGGTGGATAATATTTGATTCGAATTTTCGACATCACCCGAATTAGTGACCGGCAAATCCACCCGTGAATCGTTTTTTTTTTTTTAATCAAGAAGTATGTCATTGAAATGTTTCAAACACTAAACACAGGTTTTTCGTTATTGAGTTGCCTCGTTTTTATCGTCTGTACGATACAGTGGTTAAAAGTTCAAACAGACGAAACGTGTCCTTTGGTGGTTATGAGCAACGACGATTGATGATGGGTGGACTATAGAGTACAAAAGACACGGTCCCTCGGCGAATCGGCCAGGTGAACCCTTTTTGTCGTCGGGTTACAATTACGATAATAATGACGATATACACGCACGGATCGACCCCAGTTTGAGTGGCGTTTCAGTGGCAGGGCGGGATGGAAACGCAGCCGGCGTGTCGTGTCCGATGATCGATGGACGAGATGAAAATAGTAACAATCATAACAGAAGTACACCAATCGTACGCAAATTTAAATTATTTTAACAATTACCGTAAGGCGGAGGGATGAAAAGGCAAAAGAAAAAAAATCGTGCGGTTTGGTTTTTTGGAATTGAAAATTTCGATAAAACGTACGATGCGCCAAGGATTTAAGTTGGTCTTGCAGAAAACGTGTCGACCGTTAAGCTATGCGTGACACAGACCCGAAGAGAACAAAAAAAACACACACACACATCTTCGTAAAAATCAATAACTTCCTCGATTCGCTCAGAATCTAAAACTAACAGACTAATGAAACGCTTCGCCGTCAGTATTTTGCAGGCATAAAAAAATGCGTGTAATCGTATTATTATCGTTGTTTGTTTCAGCGATCACTATTATTCGTCTACTCTAATACAAATACGGGCTTGATTGATGTTTTGGTCAACAAAACTGTATCAACCGCACAATCCGACTCCGACATATTCTACGGCAGGCACCTGCGGTAGGCAAAACACACTTTGAAGTTACGGACTATTTCGAACATTCACACTTCGAGTGAATAAATTCGGTTTTGTAACTGGACATGCAAGTGTTAAATTACTCGTGTGACGAAACTTCGCGAAACTCTAGAAGTTACTGATAAGTTGTACAAGAATATTATTGTTGTTAAAACAGAATTTAATTTAAAAAATTATAAACAGTTATTGTTGTTGGGTGTTCTGAGTAGCCGAGCGTTTACGAACCATTGTTAGTTTTTGATTTTACGAGTTTTCTCGTCAAAAAACCAATATGAAAAGTATTACGATCCAACCGAAATGATTCACGTACAAAATATTGTGAAATCACTAAAATTTTCCTACGCGTCATTATTACTTTAAACTCAAATTTCAAACACATTAATTGTTCAAAAAATAGTCGTTGTATATATTTATATACCGAACAACGTATCTTGCGCGCTGATTAGTAATTTTTAAAAGATACTCACAAGCACCTTTCTAAACTTTATGTAGTTTAAACAAAAAGACAAGTTACGATTTATTATTTACGTACCTAATGTGAAAACTCGATCTAGAAAAAGATATGTTTTTTCAGGTACCAGCCGGTACCTTTCAAACATCGGACATTTTGAATAGTTTTTATTATTATGTACAATATAATAGTATTGCGTATCTTCATGTTATGAATGAACATGATTCATTTGCCACAATGCAGATTATAACCTTTTGTAAAACCAATGGAAAAACAAAGTTTACGACACAATCAATTGTTCAAAGTACAGGTCTACAAAAAGAAATGCAGTTCAAAAAATATAAACCGACTTTAAAAATTAAATACCGAATAATTATTATTGTTTTTTTTTTTCTATCTATGTATTAAATTAGTTAGTTCGTCTTCTCGATTTATTTTGTTTTTCGGTGGACACCGAAAATTACACGGGGTCCGGATAAGTTCTGACAAACGGAAGATGGTAAAATAACAATTTAAACAGTGATAAATAGTCACAGACGATGTGAAGTGAAATGAAGCTTAATAAACTGCAGTTAAAATAAAGTAAAAATTAATTTACCCGGCATACGCGTAGGCCGTGTGCACAACAAGTGTATATGCGGGCACGCATTTTGAGTGGTCAAATCCCAGATCGTTTAAATTGATGACTATAACTATCAAATTATCAATAACGTAACAGATTGGTTGGATTAAACAGTCTTACTATGAAATCGAAGTGTGTAAGCGTATATTACATCTTACGATTCGTCTGTTCGTAATTATTGATAATTATTACCAGATGTAAAAAAAAAAAAAAAAAAACAAAAAACAATTACTTTTTTAGCAACGGAATGGTTTTAAATTATTTTGAAAAAACTCATCTGGCACATCGTTGATATAATATAGAATCAAGATTCAAAAAAGAACATATATAGGCGCCGAATCACAAAAAATATTCAGCCAAAAGGATGAATAAACTATATAATATTGCAGAATAAAATCAATAATTTAAACTTTTGAAGTTCAGTGTGCAGTTAAATTCTGTTCGTTACCGTTTAAGGGATTCGTAAACATTTTAGGGGTGTCAACAGAAAACCCCGTATCCTTCCATGCGCGCCACTGATTTTTTCACGAAAAACACGAGGAACCCGAACACCGTGTAGATTTGAATGAAAGGAGAAAAACGTCGAATCTTAAGAAATCCCCCGTTTCGATAAACGTGATTTTCGTTAGCAATTTTCCGTGTGGATTTCGACAGTAGCCGTCAAAAAACTAACGATACGCTATTTTCCGTTCATATACAATACGACATAAAATGGTATAATAAAGTTTTCTCGAATTTTCAGAAACTACTCCTATAACCTTATCCATTTTTTTTTTCACGAAAAATCTCAAAATGATAATGCAATACGCGTGAAAGGATCACGAAAACCTGTACAGTTTTCAGATTTTTATGAATGACTTAAGGAGAAAAACTTCAAACGTGTAAAATACCACGTTTCAATAAATGCGGATTTCGTTTGCGATTTCTGTGTACACTTATTTCTTTGCAATATAAGTTTGTATTTATTGTTCAGCTCGGGCAAATCTTTGCCGCCGTTTTCAAATTTGACTTACCATACAGTTTTAAATTTTCGACCGCGAAATTAATCTACGCGAACTAGTGTAGGATCAACCAGAACTCCAACGGTTGTTGTTATTTCAGAAATATTTGCTCGCCAACTGTGACGAATAATCCAGAAACGTTTGAATCGATTGAAAAACGCGTCAACGCGGCCGGGATTGTTGTTGCTCGGTCGGAACGGCAGTTTGCGTTATTTTTTACGAATTCGACGTGATGAATCATCACAGAAGCGAAATAAAATAATGGTCGGAAACGTTACATTTCGGAAAAAGAAAACAGGAAATCCATGACACCGGTCCATTTGCGCACACCTCACCTCTGCGGTGGAAGTGAACCGGACCTACGGATCAACCGCAATAACACGGTGCGGTGGTAACAATACTATCGAGTTTTCCTGTTTTTGAAAAATTCGAAAATCTGGTCACGATCGCTTGCCGAGGGGAAAGTGTGTCCGACAGAGTGTTACTATCGAATTCCGCCAGAGCGCGTTCTGTACCTTAAGGCTATTATGTTTTCTTAGCGTGGAGGAGAATCTTTTCGTTTGATCACAATAACGAAACGGTACGATTAACACGTTTTTGTTTTGATCAGGTACGATTCCAGGATACGCTGACGTTGAGTTTTTTTTGTTTATTTTGGAATTTTGATTCATTAAGGAAAGGATTATTTGATTTTCAACAACGACGACGTTAAAACGAAAATGATTTAATCGGCCAACAACAGCGTATCACAAGCAGTACGTCTTGTTGGTAGTACATTCGAAGACTTCTTCTAACTGCGATAAACTAGTGGGATAAAGAACATGCAAATAGATAAATGAAAAATGTTTAAAACGTTTTTTAGACTCATTGTAAGACTAAATAACTATAGAGGTACACTGAACCATTTGAGAAAAAAAAAAATTGATGGGACGTTCTCCCTGAGAAGGTCGTGTGGTGTCAACGAAGGGTGGAAACTTTGTTGGAAAATCTTGTCAGTGCACAGTGTACGAGTCAGAAAAAAAAAATAATTGGGAAATGTAGGACCTAAGTATGTGTAATGTATTGTAGGCTGTTCGGTATCGCTTAATTTTTTTTTCAACATTTTGCTTCCATAGATATTGTAATAAAATTGATCGCACGAAAAATCACATTTGTATTCGACACGGCGTTTTCAAATTGAAAATGTTTTCTTTTTTTCCCGTTTACACCGAGCAATAATTGATTATTACGAACAACGATAGATTAAATAAACGCCCCTAAAAGAGCCCCGCATAGGCAACAAAACATTATTCGGAGCAGAAAATATTAACTACCTACTTAACAAAATAAACGCTTGTTCGGGTGATCGTCCGTAACAAAAAGCGATTTATACCTTAAAAACTTATTGATTCCAGTAGGATTATATAAAAATAAAAAATTATTGTGTAGTGTTCAATTTTTTTTCACCTGTACTAGCGAAATTCCGGAGTAACGTGGTCTAAAAACATTGGTATAACTGCGATGTTTCGACATCATACTCTTTTCAGCGTCGTCCACGGTCATATTTAATGGCGGATAAGTGTAAAACGTTATTTTTTGGTTTCTCAAAAAAAAAGTGAACGACAAAAGAAAAAACAAAATATCTTGTAACGAAAAATACGAGACACGTAAAACGTTTGTAACGTTGGTTGGTAATTGAACAATATTACTATTATATCGTTGTGCTGCTAGAGCTGACGTATGATTTACGCGCGTTTTCGCAAATCGCAAAAATTCATTCTTATTCAAACTAACACGTCATTTTATTCTTAAAACATTCGTAGTTGCTTTATGTAATATTTTACCGGTTGTATTGTGTACGTTTCCATTACACCTAAGCCACAAAGAAGTATTTACATTATTTACAATACGCTTTAGATTCCTATTATACTTGAATGTTTGTGCGTATAGAAGTCAAACGTAGGTATACAAAAAAAACAACAATTTAAACAAAGCAATATCGTGTATATTTAAGTTAAAATGACGTGTACACTATTTATTTATACATTTCCAACGTATGTTGTACGCCTAAAATACATACTTAAATCAAGTGTGACCATATTATGCTAAAAATTATACAAATAATAATAATTAATTCATCGGACAATCGAATAGGAACAAATTATGCGTGTTCCTGTTCTAAAAATTTACACATTCATTAAATAATAACACAAACGCGCGATTTTTGTAGTGTTACGAAATTTTCGAATACAGCAATCGTAGTCATTCAATCGTAAAATTATTAAAAATAGTTTCAACCGGTCGGCCGGCACATCGGTGAGTGACAAACACCCAAATTACAGTTGACTGTTTAGCGCCTCTCATTCATTTAAAAATCAAAATGTTTCTAATTTACTAAAAAAGAAAAAAAATAAGGAATACAATTTCAAAAACACATATTATAGTTAAGTAAAAATATTTCAACCTCCGACAGAACAATTTCAATAGACGGTCGATTTTTCTTCGGATATATTTTGAAAACTTAACGTGTCATATAGGTTTCAGCTATCTAAATTATAAAATTTTATCCGTTTTTTTGGAATTTTTTTTTTAACGATAACAACACGACAATTTTAAAATATCAATTATGCGCTTAAATCTATTGACATATTGTACGTATCGAATGTATAATATCAAAGAATAATAATAATATAAAATCTATTCAACTAATAAATTACAATGCTTTTCATACTTAAACGTAAAACTTAAATTGTGACACGAGATAACAGCAATTATATTTAAAATAATGACCACTGTTTTCTCATTGATTCGTACAATTTGTCGTGTTTTATTTCAATAATAATATAAATTTGTATACACTATTTTCCGCGTATCAAAAGAACAAATAAGATGACAACTATTTAAAACCATCAGCAACTAATATATTAGCTGTTTTTTTTTTTAATATTAACAGTACTATCGAATCACGTTGGATTTTCGAAATCTGTGACTGAAGACTACGGTATTATTTAAACACGTTTCACCTAACCTTACGACAAACTTTTTCTGATTCCTGCGATTGATTTAGCGCGTATTTGATGATAATAATTTAAAATATTACTACCGTATAACACTAAGCGTAAGCTAAAGACAATATTTAGATGTGGTTACGTACAAGAAATAAATACCGTGCCGTGAAATACTAATCGGTATTATTAATTTATTGTTACAAGACATCGATGAAAGTTACCAACGTGCTTTGTAAAATTGACAATTTCAAAACACACAACCTATATTACTAAAGTATCACGCAATATCGGTTTACGCTTTATTCCGACAAGAGTTGCAACACGACGTTTTATAATATTTGTAGGAGCACAGTCTGGCTTGGACGACAAAGTTACAATTTCTTTGCGGCATGTCCACGCAATTCGTGTCTTCTGAAATACAGGGGGAACAATATTAATACATTTTTCGTAGAGAAACCTGAATCGTAAACTATATTGTTCGTTTAACTTTAATAAATAAATCGATTTTTTAAACGGAAAATACTCTGAACACTTTTAAAAAAAAATGTCAGTTTCGAGCAGTACCAGTTTAAATAGACTGTAAATCGTACTGCACGTAGAATGACGTGCTTTTCAATGAAAAACTAACCGTCTGTGAGGTAAAAAAAAGTAATTTTTTGTTCAGGTGACCTATACAATATAGGTGGGTACTCTAAAGTGAACAAAACATCGAGTATAAATATACTTACGTATAGTTTACATTCTCAGAAAAGCTGTTCTTTCACCAAACTAAGAATAATTAAACGGCTATCGTTACGATAGTTAATTTTCACTGCAGGGTCTGAGACGAATTTAACGAAAAAAAACTCGAGACACCATAAACAATTTGTTCAGACGAATTTATTTTAATACGTTCACGTATTTTTCTATTCGATCGATCTTCGGTTTTGATTAAGTATCGCGTATTCATTCCAGTTTTGTTTTTTTTTACTTTTGTTAATGTAAGAAAGTAACAAATAGCATTTTTGAAACGATTTCGTGAATACAATTTTTAAAAGAATATAACGCGACATGTTTAAAATAGGGGTTGTTCTAAATTTGTGTTGGTTGAACAAAGATTAAGGTACCGACCTTGAACAGACGGTTGCTGCGTTGTACTGGATATTGTTAGTTTGATTTCTCCCTTGATACGGCTTTCGTCGATCGTCGCCGGCGCTAAAAAATATATATTTTAGTATTTTTCAAACATTTCAAAAGTCTGTGTACTAAGTAACATCTTTGTAATTTTTTTTTTCTGAGTTTTCCTTTTCTCCTCAACATTTTTTTCAATCATTCATAGCGTTTCACGTGCGAATGTTGAAAAAAAAAACCGTTACATATTTTTTATCGTCACTAATCTACACGGATAAGCAAACGTCACACGAACGAAAGTTATTTTTCATCCACTAAAAACCGAGTTCAACGTGTTTAGATCTACTACGATCGATCGAGTTGGTCATACTCTCTGACCGGTCCGACGTTTAGATCTCGAAATGGACCATATCTCATCAAAGAGGTGGCCGGCAAACAAATCACTCGTATATTATACCCGAATGAGTGGTGACGCCGATGCACTGATTATTCAAGTTGCACGGACGTCGGTTTGGCGGTCTGTTGGATTCTTCGCAGTCCGACGACGGTTTTAACACGTCGTTCAAACACTTCACGTCTCTTTTCTGAACGCCCAAGTCGCACGATCTCGAACACTGTGAGCAATAAAAAACGAAAATCCAGTTTGATTACAATACTTGTTTTCGCGGACGTCTTTCGTGGCTCTCGAACCGGTCGTGGGTTTTGTCTTACCGGTAACCATTCCGAAGTGAACCAATTGGAACCACAATTTTCCGCGAAACACGTCATGGTCGCGGACGGCTTTTCTCTGCCCGAGCAACGGTTCTCGGGCGCGATTTTCCATTCTTTTTGATCGTAAGACGTGCACAGCAAAGTCCTCGTTTGATTGCCCCATCCGCATTTCTCCGAACACTGTGCAGGCAAAAAGTCGTGAAAAAGATGCGCGAACGAACGCGCGGATCGGAAAAATGTGTACAACTTATCGTCGCGCTGCACGCGTACCTTAGTTTTTGGTAACGATTAAAAAACACTCGGACGGTACAATACAATAAATAAAAATCACGTGAACGTTCGGAGTTTAGTTGAATACTTCTAACTACTCGGATGTACGACTACGATCAAGAGTAAAATCTATAAACGCTAAAACGAAATTCGGTCGAACCGTAATAACCGAGTAATTACTCGGTTTATCACACATTGACTCGGGCGAATATTTTCAACGCGAACCAGAAATTTCTCAAATAAATGAACAGCGCACGATGTTCGCGAGAAACAAATTACAGACACGCAATGAGCGGACGTCTAAATAAACTTTCGAAGAATTGACACGAAATCGGTCACTATACGAGTTAGTCGGTAGGTTTGTCGGTTTAGTAATCTTACTTGTGACCAAGGCCCTGTGAACCAGAGTCCGCTGCAATCTTTGTCACTCAGACAAGCTCTGCTGGCTTCTGGCTTGGCCGATTGATCGCACGCGTTCTCGCGATCGACACCCAGGGAACAGTGCACTTTTCTAGTCTGTAAGCCCATTCCGCACGTTTCCGAACACTGAAACAAAACACCAGTTCGAGGCAGGCCTACGCGTTAAAACTTTCACGGTAATACGATAACGACTGTAACGCGTCTCGTTATTTTCTCTCTGAAAAAACAACGAGCAGTTCAATAAGAACAATTCGAATGCGTTTGAAAACAGTCGTTCGAGTGTGCGAATAAGTATGGATAGTTATGTACGGGCGTGTTGTACCGATTAATAAAATGTGCAGTTTTCGTAAAAAAACAAACGAATCGTACCTGCGACCAGTCGGACGAAATCCACGAGGCGCCCGCGTTCGTCAGGGCCATAGCGCACGGACCCGCGTCGCAAGTCGTTTGGTGCGGCGGTTTTTCGTTCGGTTTGCATTCGTTGGCCGCCGACGAACAGCCGACCGATCTTGACTTGATGCCGACGCCGCAAGACGCGGAACACTGCACAATAAAAAAACGGTCGTTGTCGTTGACGTAAAGACTTTCGTGTATATACGGCGACGTTGCGGGAAAGGACTCGAGAGTTATAAATATTACTCGTTTTACGACATCGCGTACAATTTTATTATAGGTATCCAAAACACACGTTTGTGCAAACGACCTACAACAACTCTAAGAGATGTGATTGAAACGCGGACCGTTTGTACGACCGTCTCTGAAATCGTTTTAGTACGACGTATGTATATTTTGAATCAATTTATGTGTTCTTCGAGATTCCTTTTACCGACGCGTGCGCCGCATACTCGCGCGAATGGCCACGGCGTCATCGAAACCGATCCGACTTTTCGACGGATCTTACTACTACTGTTCGCACGGTACTCTGCTACCTCGTTTCGTCGGTCAGAAAACAAACGAAAAAAACCGGGGCAGAACGAACGCGTATTACTCGTAAAAATATTATTCGCGTATCCGGAACGAGTGCGTTTCGAACGTTTTTACACGTTTCCGTCGGCCGATAAGTCGGAAAAAGCGAAAAATGTAGAAAAGAAAACTCGTGACGATTTCACTGACTTTTGACCATGCGCCGGCGACCCAATGCGAGTTGCCGTCGGCGGACTGGGCGAAGTCGCACGGCGGCCTCTGGCACACTTTGGAGAGGATGACGTTGGCGGGCCCGGGCAGCGGACAGGCGGACGCGTCCACCGCGTTCGCAGTGGTCGCCGAATCGGCGGCCGGCAGCTGTCCGCACACCACCCGTCTAGTTTGGACGCCGAGACCGCAGCTCGCCGAGCAAGCGCTCCACTCCGTGATTGTCCACCTGCAACAGACGTTAATGATCTCGATAAAGTTTACGCCCTTGTTAGATCTCTCCTTCGCCTTTCTCCCCCGACCATCCACCCTCCTATTCCTCCACTCATCGCGATCATCCCCTGCGCACACATCATAACGAACCTCGCATCTTTTTCAATCGTTTCTCACCTCTGGTCTTCCTCTGCCTCCCTTCGTTTTCATAACCGCTCTTACTGCTCCCGGTCTCTACTTTCGTCACACGTCCCGTTCCAACAGCCTGTATTCTCCCCCGTCTTGTCCGCGACAACACATCAACACACCAGCTAAAGTTTTAAACGGGAAAATGAAAATCCCCGTCCACTACTCACTGGCCCTCGCAGGGTTTCACGTTGCACCTGAGCACTTGGGGCTGCGGTCTATCCAGCCCGTGACACCGTTTGTCCGCGACGATCTGTTGTTGTTGTTGTTGGTTGTGTTCCTTAACGCACACCGCCGTCGATGTCTGGTACCCTGGGGGAAACAGTTACATTGTTTTTGATTGTAAGAAATTCGAGAGCGATTGGTGAAAGTACCGAGTACAAACGATAAAACGACGATGTTTTTTTTTTATACGCGTTAGTCGTACCCGTAGTACCAAGTCCGTAAACTTCGAATCGCGGGGTTAAACTTTATGTGTAGATAATAGTTGTCTAGAACGTTTCAAGACTGAACCGAAAATGTTTTGTGCAAACGCTCGTGCGTTAATCAATCGAAATAACGTTTTTACCTCCGCCACAAGTCACGGTACATTCCGAATAACCAGTCAGTTTCCACACAAACTTCTTTTTTCTTCCTTTGTTTCGCGCAGGCCTCGCAGCCTCGTCGCCGATGAACCCTTGATGATATTCCGGCATCGCGTCGTACGGTTGGTCGCCGATCGATTTTCTACAAAGTAAAAATGTCCGTTGTGTTCGCGTGCGACGAAAAGAACGTTTTTTCGCTCTTTCGTAATTAACGTTTTTTAGCCGATTACCTGTCTTCGAACTCGCCGTCTCTATCCGTCGTTTCGTCGTTGGTCCGCACATAGTTTCCTACATCAGTATACAAGAGACCACTGAGTACAGTAAATAGATATAGTGTAAACGGTAATTTTTCGAACGAAAATGGTAAAATGCCAACCGTTAAACGACGAAGACGAGTGATGCCCGTGATGCCTGATCAACGGCGCCGCGATCGCCTCGTCCACGGGCAACTTGTACTCGTACTTCACGCCGGGATTCAAGTACCTGAACACCAACTGTTGTCGACGAATAGAGAATATCGTTTAAAACACGCGTACTCGCGGCGTGCACAGGCGCAATTTTTCGTTTTGAATTTTTTTTTTTGTATTGTTTTTTATTTTTAAAATGTCCTAATATGTACAAACCGAGGGGGGCTAAGCCGCACCCAGATTGCGCCTATGTACCGTTATAACTATGAAAATTATTATTACGATGAGATCTATGGGCTCCGAGAGCGGCCCCGGCGCGAATATCTCTTCGCCGAAACGTCCGTTCTGCTTTCGGTACGCGAACACCGTACCGGCTGCTTCGTAATCTCCCGACCGACTGTCCGTCCAGTTTCCGTTTAAAATGTACGATCCGGCCGTATGCTTCAAAGCTGTGAATGACGGAGAATTACAAAAACATAACATATCAAGCAAGCAGAATGTGATGTATTGTTTTATTTCGTTTATATTTTGAATTTCAACGCCTCGAGGGCGTAAAAAGTGCAGACAGACGTTGAGTACAGAACGCGTCTGAATACGTGACGTTTCCGGATGTCGAGTTTAGAAATCGTTTTCGGACCGAAAATTGAAAAAAAAAAAATCAAAATACGCGTATACTACACGTGAAATTTTTACCGATGCTGTTGGCGGACGGCTCGAGCTCGCTAATCGTCACGTTGCAAGCGGATCTCGGCAATCTCGCGATTAGGTTGTAACCGGCCGGCATGTCGGGTCTTGTGAAAATACCGGAAATCGAACGGCACGTACTGTTGTCGCCGCCGCAAACGCCGCATCCGTCGAATCGTTTTTGCCCGCCGACCGATCCGTCGCAACCGACGATCTGAAAAATTCGATCGTTTTTCCCGATATCACTCTGTAGACCACCGTTTGCGGCACTTAAATAAACTGTGAATTTGCGGCTAAAAAACAGGTACCGAAAAAACCTACGATATCCAAAACGGTGCGTACCCAGACCTAACTAACGGCCTTGTAAATCAACGGCTTCAAAGACTACTTGTACTCGTACGAAACTTTTAAATTTGGTTTTTTCTGGTTGTAATACAACTCGAGTTCATTTTTTTTTCTACTGAATCAACTTTTGACTGCGGATCGACTGCTCGAGATTCGGATCGATTTTTAACTCGCTTCGGAAAATTCTGTTCGACCCGAGTTCAAAAATGACTATCGAGCAGCCCGGCATTGGAGTCAATTTTCTTTAAGGATACATGTGGATTGTTCTGGAAGATCCAACTAACGTTTCGGCGCACCCTGTGACCACGGATATACTCGTTTATACTATCGTGTGATACGTAGAGGTGCAGCACATTACATAACGACGGACACAACAATATTTTTTTCTGAAAACGCGAGTTAACAAATATAGTATAATAAACGTTATTAATTGAAAAGATCGGCGGTCGGCCGACGAATTAAACTTCGAAAAAGTAGGAGGTTCCGTGTATTTTCTTCGTCCACTCCGCCGGTCGTTACGAACAGGTTTTGATGAGTTTTTTTGTTTGTTTTGAATAGGTCACATTCTTGGTACAAGTTTTCGACGAAAACCAAAAAAATTTCACAGAAAAATCGCCGCGACAACGTCGTGTTTACGGTGACGAACAACGTGTCGCGAACGACGCACGAAAATCACGCGGGTATACAATAATCACGTTCCGCTAAAAATTATGAAAGAAAATTATAAAATAGAAAAAAAATGTTTTCGCTTTGTTTTCGGTTGATTAAAAAAAACCCACATCTCTAATTAAATACCGGTTAGCCGGGGCGCCACAAAGTAAAAAAACGTTTTTTTTTTCCTCTCCGTTTGATTATCTCATACGAGCTGTCGTTTGAAGTCGGGTTAAGTTTTTGTAGTAAAAAGTTTTAATTTTTAGGCACCCGTTCCGATTCCGATCCTACGGCAGACGTTACAGGCAAAGTGTTGAAAATAATAATGAAATGTACGTATAAACGAAGGTACATGACACGGTGACACAGGGCGTTTACCCGGCTTTTAAAAGTTGACACAAAACCGACGAGCGTAAAAAATTTGAAATTGTAACGACAATTGCGGGCCACAATCGGAAGTGACAATCGGGTGTTAACGCGAATCCGGAAAAAGTCTTTTCCGTGACCCACGGGACACCTTGTACACTCGGCGGTCCGGTGTACAGGCGCATCGGAACAAATTTGATTTGTTGTTTGAAAAAACCGTTTTCTTTTATCCGAGCATTGCGTGTACCACCGAGTGGGTTCGGTTTGCTCGACAACACTGTGGATCGTGAACGAGCCGATGATTCAGACGTCAACGTGCGGGGAAAATCAATTATTATTATTATTCTCTAAATTATTACGATGTGGACGGGAACGGAGAGATCAACTACCGTAAGAACGCGCGTAAATCACCGCGCCGGCCCGGTCGGGTTCGCGTGTCCGACGGCGATAAACATCGCTCGTAATAATTCTTCCGCGTGATACACTCCTCGTATAACACACGCTCATCGCAACTATATTCGTATATTTAATAAAAAATTAATTTTACCGTATAAAAATTCCCCGCCGCGTATCGGTCGAATAGCAATTATTATTAATTAACAACGGCGTCTCTCGGTGGAGGATAAAAAAACTTTACGATTTCACCGGACGGACTCCGGCCGCGGGTAGTTGAGGTGAGCAGCGAGCTGTGTCGGTGACGCGTCCAGGTGGAGTTTACCGAGGGCTGTGGTGAAAACGGGGAAAAATAACCAGTAGTTTTTACGTGAGTGGTAGTGTTCCTTACGCGCTGCTAGACTCGATCGCACAACAATCGGACGCAAGTTACTACTCATACTCGTACGGCCGTCTAAAACCAAGAACGGCGCCCAAATTTTGTTTTTCGCGTTCCTCTCGAAAACGCGGATTTTCTTTTGACCCGTTTTCAGCCGTGTTTTACGGCACCACTGTCACCGAACGCCGCACGGAAAAACAAAAAAATTCGGAAAATTTGCGCTCGCGTACGATCTGGTACGCTAGAATCGCGCAATCGTCATCATCTCAACCGCGCCAGTCGAAAATGCTGGCGTTTTATTTGTACCGCTTGTTCGTTCATTTCTTTTACTCTTCGACAGCTGTATTTTTAATAGAGGAAACGTCCGGTTTTTCAAATTCGGTGAAAAACAAAAAAAATTACGCAGTGTGACCCCAACGAACCCCGTGCGCGTCCGTTTTTAAAATATATCGTTTTTAAAATTTCGTCTTTTGATGCCTGCACCGGTAGAAAGTTCGTTGTAACAGCGTTGAACATCATTTTTCGGTGTTTTTATCCGATCGAAACGTATCCATTGAATCTGATTTTCCAATGTATACCGAACTCCACGTCTTGATAATTTATTTCAAAAGAATGCGAACTACTGATTTTGTACGACGTTTTTTTTTTAATTACAGCGAACAATAACCGTAGTTTCCGGTTGGTTTGTTGTTACGTTGCCGGTCGTCTTGTACGGGTTCGCTTTACACGTTCTGGGCGCGATAAGTCGTTTCTGAACGTGTACGGACTTTATGTTTTACAAACTTGAGTTCGTTGAACGATGACGGGAGCTGGGCACGATCCTTCGAAATTATTAACGGTGAGGTGTTAAAAATATTTTCAAACAGTTTCATATTAAAACAAATAACGTACAGTTTTTTTATTTTGTTGATTCGGACGATTGAAAAACAGCACACTTCGCGTAGCTACTGTGAACCCGTGAATAATTGACCGTTTGTTTGTCGCAGTTGCCCCCGTCAGTTCCGTCCACTGTATGACTACCCCGTTTATTGACCACAAACTTCAAAAGACTATAGGAGTAGCTCTACCACGAAGAATGTTTCGAAGTTTGTGGAAAACTCTTCGAGCATTGTAGCACAATCTATACCATTCGAAAAAAAAAACCGTAATCGCGTTTCTGTACGTGTTTAGACGTATATCGTTTTACTTATTTATTGATCAGGGCGTAAACAATAATTTTATTTGAAAGTAATCCTATGTATGCGGAGAGAAAATAAAAAGTGCTAGACCATACAACAAATATGTACATATATAGTGTTTTGTCGGACAAAAAATGACTGAAACGACACGGCAGTTGTAAAAAATGTACAAATATATTGAATATTTATCATCATTATTATTATTATTGCGTGCGTGTATGCGGTACACAGAGCTGACCGAGGCCCGCTGACAGCTGATTTATGGGTTTCCGCGGCGAGCTGTTTTCCGACGACCGTTTTAGCATATTATGTGTATTGTTGTTATCGTTAGGAAATCGGTTTTGAAAAGAATTTTCATCCGATCGCTGTTTGTATATACAAATTATAATACTTTACGTACGTTATTACGTTGTATAATCGTCGAATTATTTCGCGTTTACGACACGCCCGCTACACGACGGAGCCTGCCTTTGCTGCAGGACGTGGGAGTATCGCCGGAATTGAAATATTTCGGTTTTACGAGAACGAAATAGATAGAACCTACATCGTAGTATTGTATATATATCTACTTAGATGTTATTACAATAGCGTTTCGTCTGTGAACGGATTCGTTTATACGGGTACGCGCTAACCGCGAAATACGTCCGATTCGAATACACCGGAAACCGCTAAACGAAACGGATCGATTTTTATTACTAAAAAGAACAAAATGTACGAAAATCGCACGTTAAAAATATCACCACGTAGAGATGACAGGCCTACAAGATCGCATATGGTCAATTTTTACACCGTTTTCCTTTGTGTTGTTTCCGTAATAAATATATTTTTACGATAAAACGAACACATCGAAAACAATATAATCGTTTGCTGCAGATCGTGTTGTAACATTATTGTATGTTAAAGAATAAGTTGTTATTGAATGAGTTTTTACATACAGTACCAAACACATTTATAAGCGCCGCGGTGATCGGCTCAAGATTATGTACTCTGAGAGCGCGCCCGTTTCGTTCGATTTTGTTTGAGTTTTCGGATTCGAGTCCACAAAATTCGAAATTACCAAGAGCGCTTCAAACGGTTCGCGATTTTCACACGGTGTTCGTTTCACGCGCATGCAAGCGAAATCGGAACCGACTACTAAACGATCTATGCTGTAGAGAGCACATCGAAATCGTGAAAATTGTCAAGACCGATTTTCAGTTTAAAGCCTCGAAACAACGGTACGAAGGTTTAAAAACCACGTATAGGATTATTTTTCGTTTCAGCAGTATGTTTATTTGTTTATTGATTTATTTTCATGTATTTAAATTTAAAACGTTCATTATATTACTTAAATATAGACGACGTTTCGAAAAACGACATGAGATTTTTGTACAATTTTGATCGTTTTTTAACTAAAACCTACCAAGATTAGTCTTGCGCATGTTATGCTAGTCTTTATAAACTATTTCAACAAAAACTATTCAACGATTATTCCCATTTTTTAAATTTTGAATTCGTTTGCAACTTTCCGGACAGACTTACAACTGCGACGGCTAACTGCAGGAACACGGGAAGTCCAACGGCGAGGTCCATTTTCCACCGCGTGATTCTCGCAGTCTTGTGATTCCCGGACGATGATCACTGCCGCCCACCATCGAAAACGGTACGTTGAAAATAAAAACGAGACGATTATTTTAAGAAAAAGTTTCGGTTAGTTCATATTTTCTCGCGTTGCGTTTAGCGTGAAACGGAAATAGGAACGTATATTTCCATCGAAACGCGTCAGTGGATAAACTACTATAGGTTTTCAACGCTAACAACAAGTGTCCACAAAAAGAAATTTGGTAAAATAGCGACTGAGCTGAAAAAAGTAAACTGGAACGTATCTCGGCCCTTTGAATCCGGAATAGAATTCAAGCGTGTATAAAACCGTTTGTTTTTTATGAACAAAAAAATCGAATGCGCATTTCGTTACGAGTTTGCGATTGGTTTTTCCTCGTGAAAGCCGAACTACTGAAAAGCGAAAACGACACATTATCATCGATTTTCCAACGCGAGAACCGGGAATTTTTTTCAATCAACGAATACTCTCGAGTTCTATGCCGTAACGAGATGATTTTGGGCACGCGTATCGATATAAATTAGATTCGATTCGGATTTTGAATGAACAATTTCAATGAAATTCGACGGAATCTGAATTTGATGAATCTGTAACAGTGTACAGCTTTATCGAACCATAACCGTTTTTCGTACTGGCGATCTTTAACCCGGATAGGTGGTATAAAAACTCTTCGGTTCTCACAGTGAAACGATTAAAATACGACAGTAACGACGGTTATTAACGAAAGATAAATAGACGCGGTACGTCGTAATATTATAGCGTGGCTGCTGTTATCCACGACGGGAAAAAATCCAAATGGCCGGTCTACGATATTCGTACACAATAAATCAAAATAAATCGTTACAGTATTGTTACACGAATGGATCTGTACGCGATACGGAGAGAAGTAAGTTCTCGGGTTGTACAATAACACGAGACGACGTCGGATTTATGACAACTGTTGAATTTTTCGTCGTATTACATTTCAGAGTTATACCACAAACACTCGAGAGATCAAATTATTTTCGGCATTTGATTGATAGTGTACTGTTGTGATCAAATTATTGTTAAATTATTACACGGAACGTTGCACCTGGATTACAATCAAAAACAAATTTAAAGTCAACAGAAAAATCGTTAAACAATTCGATAGAGACAGAGTTAGCTATGTTACAAACGCGCACAATATGGAATAAATAAATTTCGCTTAAAACTCGCAAAGTTAGGTGTACGCCAATAATAAAATTTATATAAACGAAAAAATTTAACCTACAGTGTAAAACATCTGCAAAGTATAGCTCTCGTTTAAATAGTCGCACATTTAGAAGACCGCTTTTCTTCACCAAATTACAAGACTTTTCCGACACGTAACAATAAAATTCAATTAACCAAGGTACAGAAAAATATGACAAATTTTACGGTGATAAAAGCTGCGCGAATTATTCATTCGCTATTTATGAAAGATGTTGTGACAACGTATTACGTACATTTTACAAAATAAGAGAAGATTTACTGTTTTTTAACTTTGGTTTCGAATACGATTAAAATTAATTCGCAAGTTGAATTCGTTTTTTAAATTAAGGACCAGATCCCGAAGTCGCAGTTTAGCGATCTACATAGCAAAAATAATAAAACGTGAACTAAAACCGTAATAAAACCACGACGACATTATACTTTGACACCATATCGCTTTGCCGGTTTAATATTTTTAAGAAAATTTCAAAACCAATATTATTTAATTCAATACGTTTGTAACGGCAAACACGTTAAAAAAATGATTCGGAACAAAAAAATCTCGTTAAAACGCGCGCGAAAATGTTTGCCACAAAAAATTACTCGCGTGCGTTTTCTTCAGACAAATCGTGTTCCACAAAACAAACAAACGAAAGTAATGAAACCGCCGTTCGTGTACGGTTCGATTGAAAACTCGTAAAATCGACTGTAGTCCCGGAAATCTGGTTTTTATCGGTGTAAACAAAATAATAGCTTACAACTGTGTCGTCGTCACCCGATGATAAAATACTACGACGTGGAATGTACGACAACGAGAAAATACGGCGAAAAAACGGCAGAAACCGAACCGTACTAAACCGTATAAATCGGTCAGCCGTATTGCACCACACTAACTTCGGCGCGACAAACGATAAAAATATGAACAAACCAACAAACCTAATAACAATAATAACAACACATATTGCTTATTATTAAAGTACGAGTTGATAAAATAATCGTTATGTTCGTTCACTTACGATCGCGTTTGTTTGCGAGTCTTATAGAAATAATCGCAAGTGTCCGACTGTAGGGGCGAGTCGACAAAAATCGGTTCTGTATTTCAACGGCGAAAATTTTTTTTTACCACAGGATTTCGACGCGCGAAACGACGGCGGCGGCCAGTGTTGCGAAGAGCAAAACCACGCTGTATAATATATACACGTGACGTAGGTGTTATTATAACCGTTTCGATATTTTCGTCGTTATTTTATCCGAATAAAACTGAAAAACTTAACTTTCCGTGTTTGAATTCCGATCGTTTTTTTCACGCGACGTATTAATTATCACCGCGACGACGTATCGTGCGAACCCGCGCGAACGCCGAACCGCGTCGTACTGTGTATAACAGAATCCCGTCGATGGACCGCTGTCGCGGCGTGCCCCTTAAAAAACGTAACGTTTCGCGATGCGCACGCGCGCTTTCGATGTGGTGTGCAGGTGAAAATCTAAATTGACAAAAAAAAAAAAAACGAAGAAAAGCGTATCGTCCACTGAGGCATCGGTACTGTTCGTGTTTAGTATTTCGTATTTATACTAGCACTGTTCGTATTTCGTCGTCGACGAAGCCGCCGATCGAGAACTAAAGAACAAAAAGGCGCAAAAAGTTTTTTTCGAAACTTTTTACCTCGACCGGTTCGTTTTGTTTGGAAACCGATTTACTACCCACATACGTTTTCTCAAAGTTGAACTTTTATTTTCAGGCAAATTCAAAATTGTCGTACACGCTATGGGTTCGCACTGGTTTCGCCCTTCGATCGTCATTCCCGAAAACTACCCGTCACCCGGATTGCCGAGGACGGAATCAATAAAAAGTTGTACGTGAATTTTAACTTTCACGGCCGACTCTCCGCCGCGCACTCGACTTTTAACAACTTTTCAACTCTTCAAAACGCCCTTCTTGTTTACCGAATACCGGTAATTCATTCTTAAACCACTTCGATTGAAACTGTTTAGATACGATTTCCGACAATTGCTGAAAACGAGTACAAAGTACCTACATCAATTGAGGATTTATATATTTTTTTCAACAAAACGAAATTAACTCGAGTTGATTTTTTTTTTTACCGACTCAACTTTTCACTTTACTGATCGTCTCGAAACTTTGATTTGATTTTCAACTCATTTTATAAAACAAATATTAACGTGGCTAGACGGTTATGAAATTTTTAAGTGTTCGGTGAGTGATGGCTTTTACTACCTCCAAATAATTTTTTAAACACTACCCATCTCAATAACGTCACACGCTTGTGCATCAACTGGAAAGAATGAATGTCGTCAAATGAGATCGTCTCTTCTTTTTAGCGATGAAATTTTAAAAATATCGTATAATGTACACGTGATACATATTTTGAATAATTTTAACGGTCAGAAAAAACAATCGAAAACCCATTGTTAGATGCAGTATTTAACGCAGATCTCGTCCGTCTTATTTATTTGTGATTTTCAAACGTGCAACGCCGTACTTAGTACGTGGTCGATAATTATTCGAATCACCATAAATAATTAGTACACGCGTACGTCCTCAGCATACGATAATTACTCGTAGTCATCCCGTAACGCGCGTTCTAAAATCAACTTTCCAAAATGGAACAGTTTATAATGTTTCGTCTAAATCTGGTAAACGCCAACCCACCATGTAGAGGCGTCTGTCTAGACTTTACGTACAACGTAAAGAAAAATTCTGAAAAATTATGTGGCCGCCGTCATAGTGATCGCGTTTTTAATAGCCGAAAATTATCGTGAAAATTGAAAAATGCAAAAAAAAACCATACAACATTCGACTGCAGACGAAAAATTAAAAGCCTACAGTGAAAATAGATTCAACGTTATGCTTCACACGTGCATCAAAAGACGAAACTATTTTGATTGCTACATTAATTTCACACGCACCCACTCACCTACGCCCGTAAGAACGCTTCATTGAAAACGACTTCCTCGCTCTATCATCGTCATTAGGTTTAATGCACAAAATATAAGAACGTACTTGGATGCTATTAACATACTAAATATAGAACGCGAGTGCCGTGTACAATGGTCTTATGAAAATTTCAAGTGTTTGGTGAATTAATTATTAATAAAAAGTTTTATTTCTACCGTTACCGAATTCGGCCGAACGTGCGGGTTTCGATGAACTTTTATTCCCGTGACATCCTAACCGATTTCCGCGTAAGAAAGCGCCTTTTATTTTAGACTCGTAATAAATATCGTTGACTTCAAACGTTTTGTGTCCAGTCCACAAACAATTTTTTAAACATCAATATCGTTTTTTAAATTGCACTAAACTCGAGTTACGCGTCCTCGGCGAACCAGTCGGTAAATTCCTCCAGTTTTATGTTCCTGTAGATATTCTTTTATTCGTCTAAACCTATAACACTGCTTACGCGACCAAATGTTGCTCATTCACCGCGATACACAAACGGACCATTTACAAAACTTTTAAAACATCGATCTATTTCGACATCCCACTACACTGTTAATCGTGCGGAAACAGAAGTCTGCATTTTCGATGCATCATCTACGTAATAGGTGTACTGGCGTGTGTTTGAAGTCGTTTAATGAAATTTTGATTTTGATCATTTTTTGTTTTAGTAAATCTTTAGACATTTTTATTATAAATCGTTTGTAACTTGCGCAACTAACTTTAAACTAAATTGCTGGTACTTTTGTACGCTAAAATTGTAATTTTTTTTTCCGGCATCAATTATTTTTTTTTTTTTACTGCAAAAAGTGATCCAATCTTTTGATATACCTTCGAAGGATGTAGGTTGTTAGCCTGAGACATTGTTTTAAAATTGTTTTGAAAGTTTTAATACTACACGCGGATCCAAAAACCGAACATTCCAAAAGTAGATATAATCAGGGCCTAAAATAGTGTGTTCCCTGAAATTAAAAGTGTGTACCCTGAATTACAAGTATGTTATAAAAATCTACAGTTGCAATAGAATTCAAACGAAACGTGTACCCTGAAATTCAATATATTTTAGGCCCTGGATATAATCACGTGCGAATGTTTACACACGTCAATTTGTTCAAAATCCAAAATAGGCAATCCTTTTTGACTAATTTTAAGAAAAGTGTATAGAAGTGTGAAGTTTTTTTAACTATTTAATTTTTGGAAAATAACTATCTTTTAAAAACCGTTCGAGATTTTTATTGAATTGAAATTTATACGGATTATCGGGACGAATGACGTTCAAACGCGACAAAAATTTCAAACAGTTCTAACCCTTAAAACATAACGCTCAGAACGGTTTGATGAGGACATTATGTCTCCGACCTGCAGAAATGATAATCCTAATTAGTAACTTGCCATAATCATTAGCGATCTACTCCGCTCGAGGCTCGATTTTTTTTTTTTCAATCACGCGATATATTTCAATTGAAAATTTTATATTTCGTGAGATATTCCAACACTGCAAGGTGTTGGAATATTAAACTCGAATTAGTTCTCGTACACCGTGTGTTTGTGTGGATCATTTGACGACCGTCGGATAGATGCGTCGGGAATCTACCACACTTGACGGGTCCTGTCAATTACACGGTGGAATATTGCGTATTTACAAATTCATAATAATTATTATTATTATCGCGACCGCCGCCGGGATAGTTGGCACGATATCGATCATTATTCATCGTCGTCTACCGGCCGAAGTGGAACGGTTTTAAACGCACCGGTTAAAACTGGCACCACTCGAACCTAAACAACACCGCCTTTTTAGAAGAATTCGACCACGATCTTTATAGATTCCGAGCGTTACCGTTTTTGGAGAAGACTATACAGAATCTGTTTGAAAAAAAAACTTTTAACTCTCACGAGAAAAAAAACCCCCCTCAAAATGAGTAACCGACAGCGGAAAAATACGCGTATAGCTTGTCGGAGCAATCAGATCACTTTTAAACGGGTCAATTACTGGTGTTACAGTTCTAGTTTGACGTTCAATTTTTCGTTAGCGACGGATTTCTTTCGAAAATCACGATTTTTAGCGCGTCGAACGCTCAACAATGGTCGTAAACCATAATAAGTTTTATATGCGATTCGAAAACTACGTACGTACAACTGTTTGAAATCGTTATGACTATAACGATATTAACTACTATAACTAATATTACGGATCGAACGGATTCCAGCACGACTGCGTTTGAAAATAATTTGTGTCGTGTTTTGCAAATAACGATAAAAATAAATCATTTGTACGAAGAAAATTACGTCTCTATACCTCAATTAACCGCCAACGGGCGTAAGAGAACGTTTAAAATATCGACGTGTACACTATCCGGCGTGTACATTCGAAAGAGATCCACTTCGTGATATCGTTATAAATCGTACGAGCCTAAACGAGATCGGACTGTTTGGTAGGAAGAAAAAAAAAATTTAAAAAACATCACGTCTCGTTAAAAATATAACATAGATCCGAGCCCACACGGAAATCGGTCGGTATTAATGTTTCTTTTCCGCCCAAATGCGAGTCGCTATGTATATTATTATCACACGACGTCAGAGCATGAAAGAAGAACGCGTGTGTTCGGAAACGGACTAGAGCAATAAACCGTTCGTTTATTTTATTGCACTTTTATGGTCTACCTATGTTGTATACGAAAGCGCTTTTACATAATGTACGAGGTTACCGCGTAAGTGCACGTAAATTATGACCGTTTGATACAATATAACGTCATTATAACACGTGTATAGCCGCAGTTTCACACAAAGTACGCCACATTGTGTTGAAGTCGAACGCCAAAAACGGTACGTCGTGTAGTTGTAGAAACGAATTTGCGAGGAGGGTTTAAGTCAAAAATATCGCGGAGAATAGAACGGTTTCAAAAAATATTATAAGATTCGGCCGAGTCCATAACACCCTAAACGCGCAAGTTTATTCGCTTTTTAAATTAATTGGCCTGCGTAAAATTTTCGCGCCCGAAACGGCACTTTTGCCGCGCACCCTGCACCCAGCTGCAGTCGGTCGATAGTGAAATTGTTGTCAAAAAACGCGAAAACTAATTTCCAGAAGACTGCTGCACGATCGCGTTGAAAGTACAACATTTTTACGTTTTTTTCAATATAGTAGGTGGTACAGGTGCATCTTTTTGTGTACAC
This sequence comes from Hormaphis cornu, assembly GCA_017140985.1. Lineage (NCBI taxonomy): Eukaryota > Metazoa > Arthropoda > Insecta > Hemiptera > Hormaphididae > Hormaphis > Hormaphis cornu. Next base: position 10,554,126 of record CM029362.1, read on the forward strand.
AACGCACGCAGCTTAGCGAAACCATATCGGTCGGGGCGAAATCGGCAGTCTCACATAGGTGTTACCCGTCGTTTGGGGAACTAATACAAACACGTTGTACCACAAATAAGTGTATTTTAGCAGCCGTTTGTTTCTCGTAACGTAATTTTTTATCGCTCATACGTTTATAAACGAAACACATCGTCGGCTATACCAGATATTCTGACAGAATAAACATCATTGTCCGTCATCGAGTCGATCTGCTCAAGTTTGATTTCATCATTGTCTATCATTTGAAAAATGTACAAAATATCAAATTTATTTTGGAAACGCATTACTATTTACTATGGTTATAATACTTTTTGTACATTCAATTTAACAGTTACGATACGTTGTTTGTTTCGGTAAGTATTCGGCGACCTCAAAAGACCTGAATGCTATCTGCGCAAAACGCGGTCGAGTCATCGTTATAGTGCAGCGTAACAGACATGAATTGCACTTCAAAATATATTCGATAAACTATATTATACTATCATGTAACGTTTAAATTTTGTACCCACTCAAAATATAATAAACCATCATATACTTTGACCGCTGACTGTTGAATGTGTCTTAGAAAAAAAATAATATATTTTGAAAAGATTTATAAATTAAATCAGCTACGGTAAAAAGTATACATATTGTAGGTATAAAATTTTAACTACAAACGTGAAGATTTTAATACATCCATTTTATGAGAACATCGTGGTTCGATTGAGAATTCGATTAAATCATTACTATTTATTTATTTATTTTTTTACCAGCAGATATTCGAATAAACGTATCGGTAACACACTATATAATTATGAATATACAGTCTTATTTTTCAAAACTGATCACGTTATTTTGTGTTAACGAAATAATAACATAAACCTTGATACTCATATGTATGTAGTATAACAGTGTAAAGTAATAAAAATGTTATTACGAAAACGTTGTTGTGCCCAACTATAAAGATTTTTACATAAAAAATAGTTTATAATGTTTGACACCCATGCTGGATGCAAGTATAATACAATCCGATCATGGTAGTTCGATTATAAGGTAATTTAAAATAAATTGAAAACCGATTCAACGCGTTTTCCCGAAAGTTCGGTACATCTTTTGATCCAAAACAAAACAGAATAATTACACGGCGTGTGTTACACAAATTACTAGGTATCGTTTATTTTGCAATCCAACCCGTTTAAAGCCTGTTTTGCAAATTGGTGAAGAAACTAACCACTAGTTATAAGCAAAAGCCAAACGTATGTTTATACATGCACTACGGGAATGTACGTAGCTCATTACGATTTCGTCGGGTACAGCCTGTAAAACAGACAACATCGAAGATTCCGAAAACACAATAACCTTGGTAAGTAAAGATAGAACATTGTTTTGTATGGGACTGCAGGAAACAAAATTAAATCGCGATAAACAACACGTCAGTCGTTTCTATCGGAGTTTTACATATTTATAACCGTCGATTACATCGATTACAGGAATAAAAATAAAAATCGTTTCTACAGTGAACATTTTGAAACTTTGCAAAAACAGATTCTATTACGCTAAATAATTATGTACGTCCGAGAAATCGTTTAGTACGAGACGTTTCTGACTTGGCTCTTTTGGAGAAAAAAAATTTGGGTTTTTTCCGTTTGATTTTCAACGTTATAGTACGCACATGGGCGATAAGTTTAGGCGTGTATCTGTACGTTGTTTTAGAAACGTTTTAAAAGAACTATACTTTTACACAATAAGCGTGTGTAAGCTTCACCATACGGATGAATGTCACAAATTTCAAAAGATTATCACAATACGGATTTGTCATTACGTAATATAGTCGTGTCCAAGCTATAAAAGGCATAAACATTGTGTAAAGATGAATTATTGTTTTACAGATACGCTGACGATTCGGTATTCATATGTATATGTATATATGTAAACAATCGAAAAAACATTACGTATTTGATCGGATAACGCGATAGCACGAAGACAAACGTACAACACAAAATATTGCTCTACCGCTCCATATGCACCGCACGTTTCGACGAGTGAGTAAGGAATTTATTAAAAACAATTAATGGATATTCAAATTTTCCCCGTTTGATCAGTCGACTTCAATCAACACAAAATCGTCTGTAATTAATCAAAATATTATATCCCGTACACCGTCCGAACAAATAATTGTTCCACGGTCTTAACACACGTCTCGAGAAAACATATTGATACGCGTGTGTAGTACAACAAACAGGCGCTATAGTGAACTATAAAAATTGTTAAAAGTTGAGTTCCAGAATATAAGAACGCGATAATTTAAAATCGAGACAATGATGCTAATTATAAATTGCTTACAAAAATAACGATTCTGAGTGAGCTCAGTGACTCAAATAGAGATGATAGAGAAACGAGTCACGAGGTTTTGTAATATAGTTTATTAATGTTAACGACGTGTGAAGATTTCAAGCCGTTTGGACCATTATTTTAAACTATTACGTTTTTAGTGTCAATTGCACTGCAACAGCAACACTGCGTAATTTCATTGGAAATAACGCCGTTTTTCAATACTTTTTTTGTTCGAAATCGGAATTTTTTTTTTTTATCAGACGGCAAATTTTGTTTTACACAACATTCCCAAATCTTAAACATCGAATTCGTGTGAGTTTTTTCAAAAATATTCTAAGGCTCTGTGACTACGGATTTTCGACATTTTTTAGTTGGTAGCGTATACGTATTTACAAAATTGAAACCTTGTGTAAGATTTTCAAAACTTTCTGTTGAAAATTAAATTTTTTATCGAACACAAATTACGAAAATGTTCGAAAAAGTTCTACAGCTATACTTGGCTCAAAAACTTTCGAAATTTCTTATCACACCTTATATCCTATCAATTTTAATACCATGCGAATGTTTCAGCTCATTCCGATCATTATTGTTATGGTCGAAAACAGATTATGTCAAAAACACGTTTGCCGTAACGTTTTTTCCGCGGTTTTTTTTTGTTGTAACATTTTAATTTTTTATTATTTATGCGCGTCCTTATGAAATTATTATAGATCCGCACTGATACGTTGTAATACACGTCATTCTGTTATTACTACGATACTTTTACGAGAAACGCTCGCTCGATATTAGGGGCACGTGCTGGAAAAAGAACAACAAGATTTAGGATAAGTCACGGACAAATTTTAATATGCATCGTGCGTACATCACGTAATGCAGCATCAAAGTACCTGCAACAGCAGAGTTGTATCGGCGAAAAATCAAAATCATAATCGATTTCACTGGTGTACGATACTGCCGCAGAGCTATTAACATAATTACCGTTAATAGCTCTATTATAACGCCGCGGCTACGCACGACAAACCGTGTTTTTCACGATCGTCGACCGGTTGAAAAGTTATACGGTTAAAAAGTCGATTATTTTTTTACTCGACTGGTGAAATATTTTTGTTTTTCACTTACATTGGCCCAGTTTCAGTTAAAAATCGTACTGCGGTTACTCGTCTTTTTTATAGTTTATCGGCGCAAAGTCGTGCCTATACGTTTGTTTTTATCTATTTTCGTCATCAAGCGGATGACCAAAACTATGGTTTGTTGACTTTTTTCTATCTCGAATATCATTTGCTTTCCTAACTACTTTGGCGAGTTGAAAACACTGTATCGGTTCTCGTGAGCGTCGTAACAAAAAAATAACCATTTTCTTCGCTTTGTTTGCATGACCTTAACTTTAAACTTGACTAGTAAATTTTTTTCGTTGTTTAAACTGATTCGAACTCTAACTTATCGCAGTCGACTTTTTACACCGAACACTGGCCAACATTGGCTTTTCACATCATCAAGGTAATTATCTTATTAAACTGGTCTGGGGGGGCGAAGCCACCTCGTCCGGAGATATCTGCAACGGTCGTCGTTTTTTGAGTATTCCATTTGTAAAAACAAAACGCAGTGCCGGTGTACTCGGAAGCAGGCATCGCGGTCCATGGAGATGATTTTATACTGATCGATATATTCGTATGTGCGCGTCCGGATTACGAAATCGCACTTGCCACGTATTTATCCATTATTCGAACGTTCGCGTTTCCGGTAGCCCTCCGGATACGTTCCCAGCCAATATTACTAAAATGATTGATATCACTCCGGGACGTTGGCGAAAACGCGATTACACTGCACCCGGTGGTCTCTATACTATACATATATATATACGTCAATTAGAATTTAACAAAAAAATACAATGTACCTATTTATTTACTTAAGCAGCAAAACGTCGTTACTATTGTTGTACTATTTTTTTTTTTACAACTACGCCCGATTTTCCGGTTGTCGAGGCTTGCTCGCGCGTGTTGATCGCCAGCTGTTTGCCCGATTGTAATAATTGCAGCACGTCGCACAAACGACTAAGTATTAGTATAGGAACACAGCTGCTGCTTGACGTTAAATCGCGCAATTTCCGTGTGTGTGCTGCGTTTTAACCGGACGCGAATCTCGTGTGCGAATTAATGTAGTGAAACGGTTTTGTACATTGAATACAGGATTCGACGTTTTGTCGAACGCTCGATCGTGCGCGGATGCATATGCATACAGGGCGCCGCAGAAGTGTGTAAACCGCGAGGATGATTAACCAGAATTTCGCGAGAAAAAATGAAAACTTTAAGAAAATGCATTCGCGGTTGCGAGGCCGGAGGGCAGGTCAACATAAATTGTTTTAATTCGTCAAGTCAAGTTAAGCACGTTTTTCATCATTTTTTTTTTTTTTTAACTCATCAACAATAAAGCCCTTTTCATCGATAATCTGACATTCCTGTGTCGCCGATATTATTTTATTGGAAACGTGCCCGTGGCCGCTAAAATACGACTGTATATAATACGGATCGAAAAAGGTACATTTTCGTAGGCGTGGACGCGTTCTAAAAATGTTGCGAATCATTAGTTCCTCAAAATTAATTAATACTAAACAAAAATACGAAAAAATGTTTTTAAATAAATCTGTTTATATAAAGTTTGTAGGTAGGTACCTAAACTCTAAAAAAAAAAAAACGAGATAGTGACAAACTTCTGCCTAAAATTCGAATATTTTGAGCGATAATGAATTTCACTCGTAAATTATTTAAAACGTTTGATCTTGTACGTGTTTACTCTGTATAAGATGTTTACTACATGTCTAATATCTGTACGATTAATATTTTGTTTCCATACAGGCCTCGGCGCAATATGTTTGTCATCACGATATTTCATTTAAATTTGTTCGTGTTTCTGTAAAATACTTTAATTTTTTATCTCGTTTTTCTAAAGCGAATCACGTTATATTTTCCCATCGACAGTTTTCGTATTCCAAACATATTATTATTGAACACACAATATGCACATCATACATACACTTGTATTTTGATAATATAACGTAGATATTATAACACACAATGTTATACTCCACGTGACTCGCTGTAAAAAAAAAAAATTAATAAAACTGTGCAGTCCATTGAAGGCTATTCGTACTTAAACGCACGTAAACTCGTGCAAACAATAAAAGCAAACACAATACACCTGACAGGCTTTGGTCCTTAAAAAAATCACCAACGGCCTCGGATTTATACGTACCTGCTATGCTGTTATTGCCGATGTGTAAGGAGGATGATAATGTATAAAAATTAAAAACAGAGGTAAATAATTGTTTAGCTGTGAGATTTCTAGAACTCTTACGCATTATTTTGTCGCGAAACCGTAGAATAAAAAAGTGGTTTCATTCGAATGTATCAGTGAAAAATATTGCAGTTTTTAACAACACCGCGAAAAATAAAAATTTTACTCGAAGGTGGTAAAAATATACTACACAGGGAAATAAATATCACGCAAAAACAAAAAGTCTAACCTCGTTTTCTGTCGGAACCGAACGAGTTTGCCATTTCTAAATTGAAACCAACGTAAGTTTAAAATAACAGGGAATTCAATAAACGTGCGAACGTGCGTATTAAATATTCAACCAAGAGTATAGTTTTCAATTGAAAACTACAATACGAAAAACAGTTAATTTAGAATGTAACGAAACATTTTCCACATAAAAAAAATATGTAAATCCACGAAATATCGGAAAATTACCGCTTATTAGACCATTGTAAAACTGGTAATTAACATATAAATGTCTGTTCTCGGCTTAGCGCCCGCACTATTTTATTATTTCCACATTCAACGTTGTAGAAAGAATTAAATTATTTATTCAAATGGAAACTAGGGCGTCGTAAATGCGGTGAAGAAATAGCAATATGATTGATAATGCGCAATTTGCAGAAAAAAAATGTATAGTTGTCGCTAAAAACGAGAGCGACGCGTGCCACCCGTCGGATGGAAACACACTTTTGGTTTTTCATCAAACACTTTTCGTAATAATTCAAATGTGCGCACGGTTTTGGGTAGAATAATTGTAAAAAAATTACACGAAAATTTTCTCAAATTTTTAACATTCCACTAAAATGTCGAACACTTTAAACGAAATTTGCGGTTTTCGCTTTTTAAGGTACGTTTTTATACCGAATCCGGTGAAAATCGGTTGAAAACCGTGGCCTGCAGTGCGCGAACAAACGCGGACGTACCAGAGTTATTACGGCGTTACAAAGCAGTAGAAATATTAGATCCGACAATATGATATTCAACACCCGAGTAACGCACAAAAACCATTGCCATAACAACTACGTAGGTACCGCACTAACTTAATATTGTTAATTATAAATTCAAAACGCCCGAAAAGCATAAAGAAATGTCTTTCTTAAACGTCGTACTGTTCTTCGGTTTTCACGTGTTTCCTACGTCAATAGTTACAGACCTGGGTTCGGCTAGTTTCCAGTCGAACACGAGGAACTCGTCGAACACGTCGATCGCCGACGACCGACGGACGAATAAACAACATTACCGTCAAACGCGAGACGCCAAAATGTGTTTGTTCTTCGGGTACGCGGTACTGTTCGTTATAATATTTTTCGTGTGCAAATCGACGAGGAAAAAGCGGACCGATTACAGTGCGATCCCGTGTCCGGAATGACCTTTTAAGTGTGTTCATCAACACTGTACGCGTATACAATTATTCATTAGATTAATTGTGTTATAAAAAAAAGAATTACGTAAAAAAAAAAAAGTGATGAAAATCGTGTCTTTAGAGCGATGGTTGTTACACAACAAAATATAATTTCAATTTAAAAGTTCGCGAGATAACCGTTGTCGTGTACGTAGTAAAACAGTCGGTAGTAAATATCGATGTGGGAGAACGTGATTTTTAGAATACGATTGAGAATATAAAAAGAAAAAACGAGT
>CM029362.1:10561821-10580918 GCA_017140985.1 Hormaphis cornu
AAAAAAAAAAAATGCGTAGTACAGGTTCAACTCTTTTGCGCGTCCACCGATCTTAGAACGCGACGTTTAAACGAATGGAAGCCATAAAATATACAAATGATTTTCGCAAGTAACGTAAATAGAGCGAGCAACATTGTAGGTTACTACCTACAGACATCATAATAAGTTTCCGATCAAAACGGAACGATTATAGTATTAAACGCCTGTACAAAAGTCGGAAAGGAACTACTGCAGTAATTTCTAAAACGGTTTGCTCAACGTATTGTATTCTTATTTGTACCAACGGTGAATTACAAAAAAGAAAAACGGAAAATATCACGAAATCTCTACCAGAGTCGCTTAAAAATAAACCACTAGTTCTTTGAACAACGATAAAATTGTTTATTTTGTACGTGTCCTGGTATAATTGAACCTTTCGATTGATACGCGTCTTCCCCAATAGTCCCGGTGGACTCCTGTGGGAACGTCCCACAGTCCAAACTTGGACTCCTGAAATGGATACCTTCGGGACACCGTGAGGAATCCTTTTTCCATCGAATCGATAAAAGGTTTCCAGTTAGGAATTTAGATAGCGGATTAGCAATAGCTATTAGCAGTTTATTTTCGTCTTGAGCTAGAACGCGTGCGGATATTTTAATGTTATCTGACTTTTTCTACTGCCCCGACTCGAAAATAAAACGTGTTCTTTGGTCCGAAAACGCGCTGTGCTCGTGATCCAAATGAAATGCGACGAATCTACGTAATATTTTTATTTTTTTCACGAAAATCACACCTACCTGCAGTGCTCGACGGTTTTACATTATATACTCCTTCAAAATGTTCAATTGTGTACTACACGCGTGCAATACGTATTGCGTGCCGACCGCCGGCGCAGGCGTCAGCTTTGGCGTTTTGACTCGTTTTTTCACTTTTTGGTTTAACCGAACTACTTTCCCAGACCTGCGGGGGAGGAGGACCGTAGTACTACGATGAGAAACGATTATGTTATCAAACGAAAACTCAACGATACATTTTACGTGATTTAATTAAACGGCTGTTGACTTTGATTACTTTAAAATTATAGTAGTGATAATAACCAAGTAAAAAAAAAAACAACCAGTAGACCAAACATGTCATTATATCGTTGTGGAAACCGCCCAAATTGTGCGCGGTACAAATTACGCGGTCCCGTGTTCACACCTATTTATCTACCTGTACGTGAACTATACGGATCATTAATAACGTTTTATTACTACGTCTATTATTTACAACGACTGACCGTTTATTAGATCGTTCGTATAAACGCGTTTGTCTAGACGTTTATTATACCGTAGCACAAAGCGCCGTTTTTGTTTTGTTTTTTAATCGGTTAGGCTCGAATAATGTTGTACTCTACTGCGCTGCACAAAACTTTTCGATGGATAACGTGTATTGTACGCAGTCCAGAATGTACGATTCTACGCCATTGCCTACCTATCTATTTCAAAATGACGATAGGCGAGTGTATTTGCTCAACCGGATCAAGCCTCTACAATCGAGTTTATCGTCTAATTTAGGTCGGCACTAAATCGTTATTCTGTGTATAAAACGTTTTCCAACAAAATTCGGCCGATTCGTGTGTTTTCGACCACACACACTGAGCGAGCTTAAACTTTTCATCTTTTGTTTATTTATTTACTTATTTTTTATTGAGATTCATTGATAACACACAGCTTATCTTTTACGGAGTATTAATAATGCTATCCGTCGGTGTTTATACAGGAACGTCGGAGGAAAACAACAAAACGAAAATTGTACGAATAAACCGAGTTTTGAAAAATCTTCGTAGATAGTTTTAAACATACGAGTGTTAAATCGAAAAAATTTTCCGACTAGTTTTCATCACGAACAAATGTGATCCGTACGAATTTCGATAAACTATACGGAAAATTGTTCAGAACCGTAAATGTATCACGCATATGGTAAAATGAAACCGGTAATCGATTTTAAACAGTAACGTTTTTCCACAGTTTTTTTTGGCCATTTTCCGATTTAGAGCCACTTTCAAACTGTCTTAACAACGTATTTTTCTAAGAATGGAATGTATGGCGTATATCGCCATTACGGTTTACCTGTGTTGTTACCTTGGCCACAACTCCTTCAAAGATCGTCACAAATAACTACTAGTAAAATGTTTTGTTACGCCGTCAGATTTTCAATCAATCGAAAATCGTTCAGGTAAATTAATTATACACAGTATTTTAAGACTTGCGATTTATTACTATTATTGATTACGAAACGTAATAAACGACGTAAATTTCAAACAAGTGAACCTCTCAAAACGGTGAACGGCAAGAACCATAATTTTTTTTTTTATCGTATCCGTACGATATTCCCCGTACAGTTTCACCGAATTTATTCGAATTCGTTTTAACCTAGATTTTTTTTTACTTAGAGGCCCGATTGTATCGTTCGAAATTCGATAGCGAAAATTTGTTAACGGTTTTTTTTACCGTCACAAAAATATTGGAACGCGAGAATCTTCGTGCGTAACAAATGGGCAGCACACCACCGTTTCGCTTGAAACACATCGCATAATATAATCGATTCTTACTAACAATAATAATAATAATAATAGTATACGAAACGCGATAAATTAAGACATAAAAACCGTATATTTTCTCAGGGAGTTTTACGCACAACATCGTGTCGTAACACCGCGTGCACCTAAACAGCAGATGTATCGTGAATTCGGTTTGGAGTTTGCGACCGAGATATAATCAGAGCTAATCAGATGATTAATAATTGTTATTCTTGTGGGCGGAGTTGATTCCACACCGATTATACATATATATATATATGTAGTTGCCTGCGAGCCGAACGAGCGTTCCCAAGCAAACCGGGGTGAATAGGTGTCCGTCGTGTCCCGGAGGAAGAATCTCCCGAATTTTTTTTCTTCAGTACGATATCCGAAAAAAACCGCCAAAGCACATCGAAACGCGTATAAATTACGTATATTATAATATAATGCATTATAATCTAAATATTGCAGTCGACAACAAACGGTCTCGGTCGAAAGCCGACAGTCCGCGCGTACATGATATGTTCCAGGACTTATGAACGATTTGTGAGATATTTTCGACGAAATAATATAACAGCAGTGGCGGATTTTTTTTTTTCGGGGGAGGAATCCACATTGATTCACCCGTTCATAGTGTTTAGTAGGGCAAATGGCCCGAAAAACTAATCGTTTCCACTCCACCGATTGTAAATCCAACGACTGCAAACATTTCGAACTGAAAGATTCTCCGAACGACTTGAAATTTTTATCCACGCCGCCGTAAGTAAGGTCGTGGGCTGCAAAACTAGCATATACGAACGTAATTGGAGTTGATTCTTTGAGGTTTTCACACGTTATTGGAACGGGTAGGATTAAAACGTTAAAAAAAGTTCGAGTCGAATGAAAAACTTAAGAACGTATAGAACTGAGCGTTTGAGCTCGCTCTGAATTTCGAATTCGTTTTTATATCGAACCACTGCAGTGGTCCGCACAGATGGCTCAAAAGCTTTTCACCTCTCATCCAGTATTCACTATTATTTTTTTAAACCGTGTACAACTATAGAAGCGCAATATTATGAAAACCTACATCGACACAATCGTACGGGTTCCAATACACATGGTGAACTTCATTCGCCTCGAATGAAAGTAAAAACCTTGAAAATTCCAAATTCCAACTGTTTGATCTCTCGCTTGGGATTTTCACGCCATCCGTGATTTCGGAATGTCCCGTCATTATTCAATCGATCCACGGTTGATAATATCAATCAGAAACTTGGTCACCCAAATGGAATTTCTACGATGAATTTGTTTACTTTCAGTCGTGTTCGCTTACCTTACACTTTCCTTCCACGCAGACGTAAGGCGTCGTCGTCGAATTGTCTGTGCCGTAGCACAAAGTGCCGTCCACCGCCGCAGGTTTCAGGGTTGCGTAGAAACGATATCCGATTGCCCGACAGTTCAGAGCACACTGATTCGTAGCTGTACAACAAAATAGTGGTTAAATCAAATAAAATCCGTCCAAGACCGTACGATAATATCGCGTTACGATCGTGTCATAAAATATAAAACGAAACACAAAATATAGTATACGCACCGCGATAATACGCTGACCAAGTGTATTTTTTTCCGTTGAACAGTTTCTCGTTGAACGATGCGCATTGGGTTTCCCGAAGATCTGTACTGTTCGGACAGAGCTTAAAACAAAAAAAAAAAGGAAATAAAACTCGATAAGCATATCCGCTCGTATAATATGTGTACATCCAAACAAAAAAATACGTTACATTATATTGTCCTCGGATTGCCGAACGAACAAAAACATGAAAAAATAATAATAAACCGAAGAATCATATCGAATAATAGGGGAATTTTTATTAAAAAAAAAAAATAGAAAAAACTTATCAGTATGATATAGGAGGTACGTACAAAAAATACGCCGTCGCATCGGTTTCCAGCCAAATGAATCGTATACACACGGCTAATCCGCGGTACGATCGCCCCGAGGGATGCGACACGGATAAAACGAAACGTATTTTCGAAGCAGCTGAAACTCACTCGACCACGGACGCGAACGCAGGAGCCAGCCGGCCATTGAATTCAGCGGGCTCGAGCCCATATAAAACGTTTTCAAGAAAAGTAGAAATCTAAACTTTACAGACGGACACACGCCTGACTGGACGCCAAGAGGTCCGGTGCAGCCCAAGTGACGTGTACCCTCGGTAGTTTGACGAAGTAGCGACTACACTTTGGTCGGGATGGGTCACTGCCGGTTTGGAAGTTGTGGTTCAAACGCATTTATTTAACATCCGAGAGCGACAACGACGAATCGTGGCCATCGAAAATACGGTTCTGAGCGAGCTCGGTCGTCAAGAAGTGCAGGGATGATAAAGGGCGGTCTAAGCCCACCCGAGCCCCCCGCCCACCCACTACTTACGTCCCACGTGGACAAACTGCTTTCGAAACAATCCAATCGTGTTAACACGTACGCACATTTTATGTCTTTTCACGCGTCCCTTAGTACGAAATATTTGATAAGAAATATTTCTGGTTCTTCGAAACGACAACCCAGTTTGACAGTGGGTCGCACGCACGATCGAGCCATTGTATCTAAAATATCGTTTACTGTCGCCGCCGGTCGACGGCATACCTAATAGCGTAGAGTATAAGCTCCGTTTCGTGTTGGGATTTTTCAATTTCACACCAGACGACTTCCTTCGTATTAATAATAAAAAAAAAAACGTTTTATACATCAAATCCCCCGGTTAAAGGGATTAAATAAAGATTGGCGTGTGTCATCGTCATACACGAGCACCTACGCGGGATGGTACGTAAACAACGATAACTGTTACCTACTAAAATGCAGCCGTCTAAACATCTGCGAGGACCCGTGAGTGGCGTGTATAAAGGGGGCTCCTCATCGTAGTGAAATATCATCGGCGGTTGGTTCGATAAAAAATAATTGAAATCATTTTAGAACGTTCAGGTCACATGGGGAGACATTATTAACACGTCGTAAATAGGCGTATGGATAAGCGTTGGATGTAAAAAAAAAACTATATCATCTCAAGTCTAATTGTCGGGTCTAATTTATCTTTCACACCGTGTAGTTTGTGAGAAAAGCGGCCCATAATCAGTAACACGTCTATACAAGCCACCGTTGAGCACCGGACCGGGGCGGTTGAGTTTTAAACGACGTCGTCGAAACGTATAGATGCGTACGTACGCAAACGACGAGAGAGATGGTGCAACGACGGAGCATAAATTAAAGCCAATACTAATAGGTTGTTTTTCGTTTTTTTTACAAAAAGTCGTGGACCGACGAAAAGAAGTGTTTGTCTGCAAGGAAAAAAAAAATAATAGAGTACCGAGTATAGCCGGTCACGAGACTCATTGTAACACTTTGCTGGTGGTAGGAAACGTTCGGAAGATTGTACGAAAACAGATGTGAACAGAATCACGAGTTTGTCCTGCGTGTTCGTGACCGTGTAATACATGGAATATGTTGACTCTGTTCTCGGCTGCACAGCGGATCGTTGTGGCACGAGAAAGTCGTGAAACAAACGTTGAAACGTAGGTGTGTGTATACCAGGGGGGACGTTTTCGGGACCTTTTACTGAGGAAAAAATACGTTTTTTTCATCCGCAATACTGTTTTCGTTCCTGTAGTTCAAGAACTATTTTTTTTTATAGTAGTGACTTACAACAAGATTCCTTTTCTCGCCACTGAAACACGCGCGGGACCTCGTCGTCATTATTTTCTTATTCGCTTTTTTATTTCGCTCGTGCGTTATTATTATACAGACGAATTCAAACTGCGATTATAGCGTGTATATAGTGTATATTATTACAAGGTTTCGTTTTTAAACCCCTTATTTTCTTTAGCCACCGGCTACTTTTTTTTTTCCTACACCGACATTAGCTTAGGGTCAGGTTTGACCTTTTGTTGTTGTTGTTACACCTACACGGATAGTTTCAATTGTATTCGTGTATTATGTTGTTACATTTGTTGAGATTTTGAAAACTCGCACGAAACGATTATTATATTCGTATCTATATTTTAGCGCCCTGGCTGTGCCGCATAACAATTTAAATACACCAAAGAATATAATACTATAGTCGCCCAGTGGCGTCGTTGTTCCAAGGGCCCTTCGGCTGTGTATTATTACCCGAGGAGGCCCTGCCAGCAAACATCAATCGCGACCGGGTAAGTTTTTTCAAACACAACTATCATTTTAGACGTATGGATTTCATAAAAATGTTTACGAAAATACCTGTACTGTATAAAATGCAAAAAAAATTCCCCATCTCGAATTTCAAATTTAGTGTACCTGCTACTTATACGCGAGCAATGTTTGGAAAGTATAAATATAAAGCCCTCCTACTGTTCCACCACAGCTATCTGATCGTTGTATACAAACAAACGAAAACAGACACTATAATGTTACGATTTATTGCACTTTTTAACACAAACCGACGGCGATTGTAAAAGTCACTGGAGGTACTGGTTGAAAGTCAATAAATGTCGTTAAAATCAATATATTGTGTCGGAGCTGTGCAATTATGATCGGGACTGTACGATTACTCTCATTTTTCATATTATTATTATTATTGTACTTGCCTCGTAAGTCGCAAAGCGCAAAGCGACGGTCGATAGTATTCTTATTGTTAATGGGTAATACGAGAAATTAAAACTCGCGGATATTTTTTTTCTTTCCACGCTTTCAGCTCACCTGTTTGTTACAAACGTGATATCTGGTCTCCTCTTCGGGCCCTCGGCACTTGACGTCCACGTCCGACACTCGTTTCAGCCGTTGCCTCTTGTAAAATACGTTCCTGCAACAATTCAACACAAAGTAGACAATTTTAAATACTATACAGACGTCAAAAGAATCACACACGTCTTCTACATTAGTATTATATGAATATACCGAATCGGAACTAAGTGTGAGATTTTAATGTGTTAAACATGATGACAAACACTGCACTGGTAAAAGTTTAAAAAATTTTTAAAGTGTTTTTGAATTTACACTGCGCACAAAATTGAATTTACTGCTGCAAATGTTTAGTCGCGCACGTGCAATAACAGAAAAATAATTTTAACTTTTAAGCAATAAAATTTGAAATTTCCCATCATCGAAAAGTTTGACGAGCAACATGACAAACATTTTATTAGTTGTTAAAATCAAAATAAATATAACGAATGAATTAAAACAATTTTAAATGTGCGCGTACGTCAAAAATAACTTGAAATCTATTATACGACTAAACTAAATTATGTTTTTACAATCACGCTACTGATTCGCCACAGTTAATTTTAAAATACAATACAACCACTAGTTGTAGTATTGCAATTAAATGTAATAATATTTAAGTACGGAGCAAAAAAAGAAATACAATTTCCATTTAAATAGTATCATAACACGTTGTAGTTGTACATTTATCGCAACCGTTTGTGTACTAATAATTTTTTTAAACTAGTTCGAACATATAATTCGATTTTGTTATGGAGGATGGATTTAAGTATTTTTAATGGAAGTTTTTATCATAATCCAAAGACCAAAATGTATTACGAAAAAAAGTTATAAGCTTTTCATGATACGTTTGGTAGATGTTGTATAAAAACATCTCGAGATCGTAACATAAATCAAACGTACGCACAATATTCTACATCGAATATCAAATTAAATTTGAATAAAAG
Source organism: Hormaphis cornu (assembly GCA_017140985.1). Classification (NCBI taxonomy): domain Eukaryota; kingdom Metazoa; phylum Arthropoda; class Insecta; order Hemiptera; family Hormaphididae; genus Hormaphis; species Hormaphis cornu. Next base: position 10,570,034 of record CM029362.1, read on the forward strand.
TGCACTTCATGACACGGCGTCCGACTGCGGACAATGAGTAAGGATCATCGCAAAATACTAGTATAATATATACGTTTCGATAACCGATTATGCGTGAACGGATTGAAAAAAGGGCGCAGCAAAACATTAAAAAAAAAAAAAAAAAAGGGACAGATTTCTTACACTTCTGACTACTTGTCAATTGAACAAACTGTTTGAAAACATTTTCTTTTTTCTTTTTTTTTTTACCGACCAGTGCATGATGCATGTTATTATAGTGTCGATCACTAACTTTTAAAACTAATTTTGTCGGGAGTGGCTTTTTCTTAAAAGATATATTTCTCGAATTGTGGAGACCGCTTTATTAAGTGTCAAACGAAAAATCGAGAACAGAGAGAGAACCGGTGGTGGTGGAAAAAACAATCCAAGGCGGATTTAAGTGCGTTCGCCCGGCGTTTATATACGGTATATCACGTATCTCTGATTTACGCGTGTTTTGACGACAGTTACTATAATGCTGCAAGACCCCGGGCAACGGTTAAATGATTGTTATGGGTTTTTTTTCCCTCCGACCCTAACGATCGATTTAGACGGTGTTATTACAATGTATAATATCGTATTTTAAGCGATCGAGAAAATGTTAACATAATCTAAGGCTATGTCGTTATTTCTATTTGTTTATGATACACGGTGAGTACACGAAAAAAGGATCCATTATTTTTGTAGAAATCACCGTGCCGAGGGTCATCACGCTGACACGAAACGACCGTGACATTGTGTACCACGACAATGAAATAGCCCATCTATAATAGATTAAGTGGTTAAATTAATTAAGATCAACGCTGGATTTATTTTATTTACGTTAACAACTTTAAACATTAAAAACTACTTTTTCGTTAGACGGGGTGTACACCTACGACGATTTTATCGAAAAATAATAACAATACATTAGGTAACACCGAAGTCATTTGAATTTAGTGAAACGAGTATATTGAATATATACTTTTACGGTTCAAATTATATTGAACGTTCGTGTACCGTGTGTAGTAGGGTTGAACTGAAAATTCAGATAAAATCTTATTCACACATACCTAACGCGCGTCATACAATACAATATTATAATGTATAACACGTAAATGAAAGTAGGTGTATCGTCGCAAACATTTAGAATTTACAAAACTACGTAATTTCAAATAAATTTATGGAAACGAGATTATAAAATATGTTAACTACGAATTTTTTTTCTAGTGAGAAATGAACTTTCTCGCAACTATTTGCTAAAAATATATCATAAAGTATTCTGATAACAGTATCAGTAAATAATATACAGGTACCTCATACACCACTAATATAGTTATTTCTCGAGTTAATAATCAAAAAACAAAAGGTAGGTGTATCTATGAAGTTAAACACGTCGTCGATTTTACTAAAACATAAATCGTCCATTGTAATACGGGTGACATTTTTTTAGGTATAAAACGTGTTTTAGAAAACGTGTACCTTTTGACGTTAGCCGATTTCCGTAAGCATTGTCTTGTCTGTTTGGTGACACCTAGACCACACGACGTAGAACAAGGAGTCCACGGTGACCACGAAGACCATTCTCCCCAATCTTTCGCATAGTTGAGCTGCCGTGAAGAATTCGATTTAGAACCTGTGACATCGTCAACACCATTGCCGAAAACCTATAAAAAAAGATAAACGAAACTAATATTAAATTTCGAACACGAAATGATATCTGTTCTCGGGTGTCAAATTTCTAAAAAAAATAGCCTTTCAACAATCTTATGATTCATAACGCTGTACAAATGGATACGACGACACTTTACTGTCAAAACTATGAAGCTTACACGTTTTAATACAATCCCTGAGAGTTTTTCTTATAATTTATTTAAGGTTTTTAAACGATCATCAGGCTTCACAGCGCGCGGTTTCGGTTTAAACGTACTCTATGATAATATTTCCAATAATGGCCATCTGATTTATTGAAATCGTTCAAAAACCGGTGATCGAACGATCGATTCACATTCAGTATGATTCGGGTGGTTTTGTTGTTATTCTATTTCAATAATTAGACGCTAAAAATGTGACTGCTATTTTTTTTTTTTTTTTTTTTGGGTTTTAACACACGACTGTAGACGAGGTAATTATTACTTCCAAGACCTGGGTAAGAAGTTATATCCTTCAACCAAATCCACTTACCCTTTCGGTTATGTTCGTGAAAAAAAAAATAAATAGCTTCCATTCGGTGCTAAAACCATACAAACGCATGACAAACGTAGATCAAATTTGAAATTTGTATTTTTTACGAGCTTATTGAAGCTCGGGAAGATATTTCAAAACTGTGCTGCCCGGAAAATTTTTCAAAAAGTGGAGACACCCGGTTATAGATATCTGGAGGAGGCGCTCGACTATTTTGAAAATATTTTTCTGACATTTGAGTATATTACGTAGCGCGTTGACCCATTTTTTTTTTTTATAAACAGTCGGGAAATTGAAGAGTATGCACGTCATGTGTGTTTGTGTGTCGGGTGGAGTCGGTTACGGGTCAACGACGGTGACGCCGTAGTAGACGCACAATAATGATATACGCATTTATAAAACTGCGTTCTAAAAACACTTCCTGTGGGTACCTATATCTAGCGATACGATTATTATTATAAATAACGTCGATGCTTATAATTTCGTGTGTACCGAAATCGGAGAACAATGCTCAACGAGATCGAATAAAACAATAATAATAACGTACAATGAACATTCGGCGACGAAACCAGACGGGTAGGAGGACGTCGATCCGTCTCGTTTTTCGAACGTCACCCGGCACTTGATCGATACTTTTAAACAATATTAAATTCTTGCCGAGTCCTACTGCGATGCGTGTTGCACGCCATCGCCTAACGCGACCGATTACCGCCGAGATTTCGATAGGTTCGGCTCCGGACCGCGGTATAGAAACATTTTTTTTTTTTTTGAAAAACCGAAAACGTTATATGTTTTTTTAAGTTACGGTGTTTTATACGAGCTTACGGACGTGTTATTGTAAAACGAGAAATATCGCTACCCGTTATTAATCACAGTTTTGCCATAGTTAATCACGTACGTTCACAACGGGTGACAAGTATTGTTATATAACACACACGATGTCTCGTATCCTTCAAAAAAAGTTCAAAACGAGCGTTGACAATTTTTTTTTTTAGAACCGTGACTGCTGCGGTATATTATGCGGACTAGTTGAAAACTCGAAGGTGAAAAATCGCCATCAGATCGTCCGCGTAACGAGACGAATGTACGCAGGGGGTACGCCCTGCGCGTGTTCACGAGACACTTTTATTTTTTTTAATTGTATCGAAAATAGACGTGTCGTTCGTTGGCCGAGTGAAATTTGATAAATTGCTAAACGAAAAAATGCTCCGTAATGTATAAATGGAAATCACGTAAGCGTCGGCATTATTGACGGACTACCAGCGGCGGCGGCGGGTCGCTGGATTGACAAAATATAACAGGAACAAAAAAAAAAACAACGTTGGATCCGGTCCAACCTTTTAATACGAAATCATTCCGCCCGAATAGCGACTATAGTAGTAATACGGTCACCATCTCTCGGAAACTCATTACTGCGTAGTATTACGGACATTGCAGCTCCGTAATAAACCGAATTCCGTGTACGCAAATACCGTCCGCGAAACACAATATTGTTATTATTCGTTCGTGCTACGAAACTCGTATAAAAATAAACCTACCGCGGGGTCCGTATAAATAAATAAAAACGTCAGTCGGTGGCGAAACCCTTCGTCAGAAATGATAATAAAAATTGAAACTTGCGATTCGTGCGGGGGGACGTAGGACGTTTTTAACACCAACAGTACATGAAAACGACGCACGCGAAAACATTTTTTAATTTTCATCCATTTTACAATCGATCTGCATCGTGATCTGGTAATCGTCACAGTTTAATCGCGTTTTATACTTACTAACGATTGTTTACGCGGTTAAATTTTGTCCGGAACAATCGAGTCTGTCTGAGTCGTACAAATCATCTTCTCAATTCTGCTCGGCGTTCGGTCCAAGTTTCGTCTGGGCCAAAAGCTTTCTGCCCAACGCGATGCAGATTTTCGCCGCGACTGACTTTCACCGATGATAATATTTTTCGTAAACGTCGAAGATGCGTTTTCTCGTTTTAGAACGAACTGCACAAGGCAACACCGCGGTGTTTGTTGTTAATTTTGCACTTTTGGCCAGGTTTTTGCCAATTCTGACCACTGTGCACCGTACCGATAGTGTGTGACCAAGGAGAGTAAAACTGCACTCGAGTGCACATCTACGAGCGTAACACAGAATCGTACACACATTTTACGCACAAACGTTTATAATCAGTGCACGCGGAAGTGACGCTTTGAATTCGTTCGCTTTTCAGCAACAGGAACGGATATCGTTTTTTTCGTTCCATATTAGATTCTGAGGAGCGCGTCGAAGAACGTATCGTGTTTTTACAGTGTTTTTCACTTTTTTTTCACGGTACAGAAATGCTCCGATCTTCAATGAGCATGCGAACAAAACAGCTATATATAATAATAAAATTAATATCAGTATTATTATATCGAGAAAAAAAATCGAAAAATACGTAACCGGCTGAGCGCGTTGTTCGTCGGTTTCGTGCCCGCGAGAGAGAACTCGGCAGTTATAATAATGCTGGACGCGGTTGTCCGAAAATGATATCCGAGGACCTCCGAGGACGGGGAATCGTTGCGACCCACGTGCGTTATAAAAAAACATACCTCTGTACTTCACGTGTCTTCTTCTTTCAATAACCGACGGTAATGAAGAAATTAAAAAATCGCTACGGGTCGCGTGGGTAGTCCGACTGACTACGGTGTGTGGGTCACTGTTTCGGAAGGTTTACACGTACAAGTCGTACATTAAATCTGTGAACGCATCGAGTGTAAAAAAATAACGAGCGAGCACAGTTAGACTAAATCGAAAATCGTGCCGTAACAATAGAATTCATTATCGTTTGGTTTATCGGGCGCTCGAATTTCAAAAGTAGTGGAAACGGTTCAAAACTGTACCCGTGAACCTCGATTTTATCGCCGTGAATAGACAAATCTTAAACCAATAACGCCGACGAATAATATCAAACACATACAGAGAGCCTAAATTGTTTCAAAATCTTTTCGCCACCCCTACTACACCGGCGGTAGCGATTTTCACCCCGGGGGGCTGTAGAAACGTTTCGAAGAAGAGTTGTTAAAACCCGGAGTGTCAAACGAATTTTGAAATTAGTCAAACAAATATCGAACGAATTATTTTCAACGACCCAAAATTCCCAAAAAGGAGGGACCCAGCGAAACGTACTTTGAATTTTCGCTTTGATTTTTAATTTTAGAGACGCTTTGACCCCTCAAAGTACCGTGTGTGTACCCCTCAAAAGTACCAATCGTTAAAAACCGGAGCGTCGTTGAAGAAGTTATGGTGGTAAAAAAGAAAAACAGAATAAAAATATCGCGCGAAAACCGACACATTCACTCAGAATCTAAAATAATAATAATAACGAAAATTTTTTCAAACCGCACGCCCGCAGCGCGTAACCTGTCCGCCGGAGGAGCCGTGTCGACGACGCGCGGGGAAATTAGCTTTGGGAAAAAAAATAAAAACTACACTCGGACGGTCCCGGGACAAACGCGAGACGTCTGCACGCGATCGGTTTCCGCGTTTTATTATTTTATCACCGTACTAAATAACGATACGTTTTTATATACCCGCAACGTATTTTTTGTTTTTTGTCGTCCGAACGCGTGAAAACACTATAAATAATCATTCCGTCGGTACATAATAATATCTTATTTGAAACGCGACAGACGCATATTTTGTTATAATAATCGCCCGTCATGACGTATTATTACCCGGAGAAGACGAGTTCACAACGTCGGTCGGTCCTCCTCCTGAATCGTAACGACGTGTCCGTCGCGATCACACGCGCCACTACCGTTCGTTTACGGTAAGTGAGCAGGTATGTTTATACGAATGCGAAAAGATTCCCAGACAAATCGAATTAAAAAAAATACGGACAAGAGTAAAAAAAAATAACAAAACAAGTAGCCGGGGACCAGCAGTGCGTTACACACACATAGGCGCGAATCTCCCTTACAAACACACGATTGAATTCTCTCGACGTCTTTTCTTCGGTTAAACGGACGTTAAATCACGACAATCATACGCGGTAAGAGAAGCAGTTCGAGGCAGTGAAGTCTCGTCGGCGGAGAAGAAAAATATCGTCCTAAACGCGTAATTCTTATACGGTGTACAAACAAACACAACAACTGCAGCTGTACTACTACAGTAAACAACGACACAAACCATTTTTACTAAGAAACGATTTTCCAAAAACGAAGCGTCTTAACACACATACGAATAACGTTTCGAACACGGGTGAAAAAATATTTCGTGACTGACGTTTTAGCGTCACCGTGCGTAAATTAGGTACACATTTTGAAATCTTAACGTCGTTTTCAACCGGATTTCTTTTCAACAGTGCACGATACTATCAATACAGCGGACACGCGCCATCGGCTACGTCACGGTAAAACGTCAATAAAAAACGCTTTCTGTGACCGGCGTTACGATCTTCGTAAGCTTTTATTAACGCAGTACCATCCGCCGCCAAGTTTGTTTTGGACCAAAAAAAAAAACGACGAATTGCGAGTGCGATGACTTTCTAATGAGCCGTTTTGATTCTACGAAGAAATTATCACCGTTTCGTCGACGTGCGTCCGTCGTTCGGCAAACATTGCATAACGATTTCTCTCGTTTCGATTTCAAACACACCCATCGGCGGCGGTGGTGGTCGATTATTGTTTCTTCAGTCATGACATGTTCATTACCACCCAAACGAAACCGTGTGTAGAAAATTCTAAGTCTATATTGTACCCGCGCTCGCACACAGTTTCAAAACGCAACACCGGTACCTTCGAAAACGCCGCCTCCTTCTAATTTGATGATACGGCCGCACAGTGCGCGTACAAGCAATAATAAAATACGTGGATAATATATTATATTTAACGTATCGAGTATGTAAAAAGTAATAATTGTACAGTGTACAAACACACGCCGCGATATCATAGAGTTGTAAAATCATAACATTATGTACCTCAGAGTACTGTAATTTATAAAAAAACACGTGATATCGTATTAGTTCTAAAGATTGTTTCTGTGCGTACGTCACGCACAAAAATCATACCCGTTTATTTAATAGGTAACTATTATTATTTGGGATGATCGTTATTTTCCATCATCGAAATAAGTGTAATGATATTATACCTGTACACATCGTTATTACGTGATCAAACTACGAGTCGATAACATCACCCGAAGTTTTAACATTTCAATTTACTCTTCAGAAGTAACGAATGCTGCCCCGTTTCAAATATTTTTCAAGTATTATCACGCTTTTTGAAATGCTCTCGCGCTTTCCTACTAAACTAATCGAAACCAACAGACAAATTATTTTCTCGTTAACGTAAAAAACAACAACTTACGGCCATCAATCCCGATCGAAACGAATGTCTTTCAGTACCGGTCGACCCTGAAGTATGAGTCCAGATCACCGACAGCATTAATATCCTGAAAAATACGATTTATACAACAACGATCAATAAAAATAGTCAATTGATCGTGTGTGAAATTAGATTTTTCGAATTTCAAATTTTAATGTAACGATAAGAAAATTATATACAAATTATTATGTTTATTTAAGTCAATCCGAGACGACAACGGCCGTAAAAATTATTGACCTTACACATTTCAAAGTTATGAATTATATATAACATGTCAATTGCCTATAAAGTCTATAATATACAACGTCTCTATAATATAGTATAGGTAATACGTGAAGAGCTCAATCGGTTGTTGAAAAAGTACACGCTGCAGAACACAAAACTATAGGAACGGTTTCAATGATTCGTCAAAGTGCGCAGAGTTAGTCGTGATTATTCCACACAAAGTTGGGCGTTAACAAGTTTAAAAGTTAAAGTTAAAAAGTTTATTGTTTTTCAACTTTTTAACTCAACTAATTAACTATTTCAGTTTTTAACTTGTTAACTTATTCATTTGAAAATTATAATGTGCATTATCAGTTCAACTTTTTATTATTGACTATCATTGTTGCAAAGTTTATTTCTATTTTTTCCGTTATATCAAGCGGAACCAACAACCGAAACTAATTCGTTAACTTTTTTTTTTATTGTCGAGCTTATTTCATTTTTAACTTATCGCAATTAGTTTTCCACAAATAGTTAACATCCTTTATCACGTCTTTTTCTTTTTTCCGAGACGCGTTCTACCTATACGACGGAACAACTATGTTATGCATTTTCTTATGACGTTCAAACGAAACACACATTCGGGGCCAGTCTGCATCCGAGAAAAATATAAAACGCCTTATGTGTGGAACGCATTCGACATCGGCCTGGTCGCCCACAAACACGGCTGAATCCGTTGCAACTGCAGTGGATTCACACGCAAAGTAAAAATGTTTTTCACTTGTACGATTTATGTTCAGTGTTTTGGCCACTGCGGGCATTTTGAGAAGAAGAAGAAAAATATACAATACGAAGGCGTCCAGCGTTTTATGCCGACGCCCACTTACTACCTATTATATATATACACTATATTACGACTTCTCTGGACGCTGCTAAATTATTGAGATTATCCTCTCATATACTGCTACTTATTGCTCGTTAGCTGCGATCCAATCCTGCAGCTGTCATGAAACACACAGTCATGAATCGCAGTGATAATTATTACTCAAAATAATGTTTTAATGAAATAAAATTATTATTATTGGAGTATAAAAGAATCAAATTTAAATCAGGCGCCTTTGTCGTAATTTTCATTCACGATCTAATACAGTATGTTAAACTAATTCATAACTACAGAAAACTGCGAACGAGTTTCGTGAAATCGTAAATTCAATCGGAAGTTTTTACGAAAACCATCTGCATTTCTGCGGTCTTATCGTATATATACGGACGTTTGTCAAGAACTTCAGAAATACGTGTCACACTTCAAAATCCAGAGTATCCAGAGTCAATTTCGTCCTGTCTTTTACGTATCTTCCTGTTTACTCAGATAGTCGCGTTTCCTGCCTAAAAGTGCACGTGTTCTTTTTATCTGTAACCGATTTAGTCGCTGGTCATAATGCGCGTATATTTGTGTACAGTAAATAACAATGATATATTATGCGTCTACGCAACTGTCCCCCATGGTTTGTTTTAATAACGAAACGATCATTTATCACTATCATATTATAAATACGTGGGCCGTGTCGAATTTTCCTCAGAAATTACTATAATATCAACTACCGCACTATTCACTACGTGGGGCAAAAATTACAAGTTTTAAATTCGCCCATCGGCCATATTCTCCGCCGTTTATAATACGATGTGAACCATATAATCATCGGTGTCGATTAGAGTGGCGCTTGGACCGCAAATCACAAAACCGTATAGGTTATAAAATACACGATTAGAGTTTTAAGCAATACGTGTATTCAATATATAACGAATCAGAAGAACGGATACTATATACATTAAGTAAAATCTTACTCATCCAGCTCATATTTCACAATGATATAGAAACATGTACCTAAAGTGTAATTATTACAATCAGTATGGGGATCACGCGCGTAATGATAAATATCTCGACTAAAAATATCAGTAGAATAATTACTCGCAAATGTTTCTTTTTTTATCTTTAGTAAAAATTATTGTATGATTCTTCATTGAAATATATTTTAATCAGACACCACCGTTTGCAAACCAACCGAATAAAGTAAAAGCACAAAATTATAATCGCCCGGTCTATAAAGAAACTTGCCTGACGAAACGTATATTAAGTTATTGACTATCGTATTAGTATTTTCATTTGTTTTATATATCTGGCACAGCGATCTTTATTGAAACATCTATAAAAACGTGACGAGTGCCAATATTACATCAGATTGATGCAGTTTACACGCGCAACAAACAATACACTACAGCTGTTTAAACAATACGAAACGCCTGAAAACGCATTATTCGAAAGTCTTCCAAAAAAACGCGTGTAGAGAACACAAACAGAAATAATTGAGATATCGAATCAAGATAATAAATGTTACTATAGTGAGCACGTTAATATTATAATAATATTATAGTATCTCGCGTTTTTCTTTGCCAATAATACAACAAAAATGGATTAAAATACCTGTAGTTAATTTTTAAAACGACATGTTTACTATATATTATATTATTATAATCTTGTGTTTTGTAGGATTTCAAAATTACAACTATAACATTTATTTAGATAATAATGATTCAAATGCATTTTAAAAGAGATTGACATAATTTTCTTGAACTTTTTTACACGCGTTTTCAACGATAGTTATTCAACGTTTTGTTGTATCTAATAATGCTACGCGAATTCGATCACGGAATTTCAATAAATAAAAAGTGCTACAACCATAAACATTTGTTAGTTAGTAAAAACACTAAACCCATAATTACTTCTCGTTTGACCTTAAGTAAACATGGCTTTTAAATACATGTTCGACTAAGGTGATAAACTTATACGTAAAAATGTCACAACAATCAATTGTAAACCTAATCTTTTTTTAAATCTATAAACATTTCAAAGCGATAAATAATTAGATTCGTGCAAAATAATAATAACGATTTAACCACGACAATAGTCAATATACAATGAGGTGCACATTTTATTATTTTTTTTTACATTAAAAGAATAATCATACTGCGAGTACTAAAGGACAGGAACACCGACTGGAACCAACAGTGACAGGTGTATTTGTTTTACCACCTATTCTTCTAAACGCGTTTATTTTACAACAGAAATCAGAATACAAATAAATCTCTGTCTC
>CM029362.1:10581318-10728368 GCA_017140985.1 Hormaphis cornu
TAAATACGTGGGCCGTGTCGAATTTTCCTCAGAAATTACTATAATATTAACTACCGCACTATGTACTATTCACTACGTGGGGCAAAAATTACAAGTTTTAAATTCGCCCATCGGCCATATTCCCCGCCGTTATAATACGATGTGAACCATATAATCATCGGTGTCGATTAGAGTGGCGCTTGGACCGCAAATCACAAAACCGTATAGGTTATAAAATACACGTTTAAGCATTACGTGTATTCAATATATAACGGATCAGAAGAACGGATACTATATATATTAAGTAAAATCATACTCATCCAGCTCATATTTCACAATGATATAGAAATATGTACCTAAAGTGTAATTATTACAATCAGTATGGGGATCACGCGCGTAATGATAAATATCCCGACTAAAAATATCAGTAGAATAATTACTCGCAAATGTTTCTTTTTTTATCTTTAGTAAAAATTATTGTATTCATTAAAATATATTTTAATCAGACACCACCGTTTGCAAACCAACCGAATAAAGTAGAAGCACAAAATTATAATCGCCCGGTCTATAAAGAAACTTGTCTGACGAAACGTATATTAAGTTATTGACTATCGTATTAGTATTTTCATTTGTTTTATATATCTGGCACAGCGATCTTTATTGAAACATCTATAAAAACGTGACGAGTGCCAATATTACATCAGATTGATGCAGTTTACACGCGCAACAAACAATACACTACAGCTGTTTAAACAATACGAAACGCCTGAAAACGCATTATTCGAAAGTTTTCAACAAAAACGCGTGTAGAGAACACAAACAGAAATAATTGAGATATCGATTCAAGATAATAAATGTTACTATAGTGAGCACGTTAATATTATAATAATATTATAGTATCTCGCGTTTTTCTTTGCCAATAATACAACAAAAATGGATTAAAATACCTGTAGTTAATTTTTAAAACGAAATGTTTACTATATATTATATTATTATAGTCTTGTGTTTTGTAGGATTTCAAAATTACAACTATAACAGAGGTATTCAAACTTTTTTATCCCACGGCTCCTTTGAGTCTTCACGAATTGTTGACGGCTCCCAAATAATAAAAAAATCAATGTTCATATGAATATAATTTATATTTCTATAACATTATAGAAACGATAACACTCACGCGACAAATTAAAACTATATTTAGCAAATGACTATTGTAGACTATTCAACGTTTCCCAACCGGTGGGCCTCAATAAACGTTTTTCGTAAAAATATATACATATTGGTTTTCAGTTATAGGATGCGGCTCCCTTCGACAACACCCGCGACGCCCCTGGGAGCCGCGACGCACAGTTTGAATACCTCCGAACTATAACATTTATTTAGATAACAATGATTCAAATACATTTTAAAAGAGATTGACATAATTTTCTTGAACTTTTTTTACACGCGTTTTCAACGATAGTTATTCAACGTTTTGTTGTATCTTTAATAATGCTACGAATTCGATCACGAAATTTCAATAAATAAAAAGTGCTACAACCATAAACATTTGTTAGTTAGTAAAAACACTAAACCCATAGTTACTTCTCGTTTGACCTCAAATAAACATGGCTTTTAAATACACGTTCGACTAAGGTGATAAACTTATACGTAAAAATGTCACAACAATCAATTGTAAACCTAATCTTTTTTTAAATCTATAAACATTTCAAAGCGATAAATAATTAGATTCGTGCAAAATAATAATAACGATTTAACCACGACAATAGTCAATATACAATGAGGTGCACATTTTATTATTTTTTTTACATTAAAAGAATAAACATACTGCCAGTACTAAAAGACAAGAACACCGACTGGAACCAACAGTGACAGGTGTATTTGTTTTACCACCTATTCTTCTAAATGCGTTTATTTTACAACAGAAATCAGAATACAAATAAATCTCTGTCTCCATCAAATATGGTTTAGACGACCGGAATGTGTTATAAAATAATTACTAAATTATAACGCGTATTTTTTTTTTTTTCGAACCCCAGTAGGTAAGTACGCTTTTTTAGATTTTATTTACTTGATCACAATTTCTATTTCGGATTCTATGAAAACTTTCGATATTTGACCAACATTATGGTACGAACCTGCAAAATCGAATCACAAGTGTTATTACAGAACAGGACTTTTATAAAAATTTTTGTTTTTCGCCCTCAATTCTTCCAGACGGATCGTTTCAAACCCTGTGCGCGAAAAAAAACATTCTTGTTCCGCAATCGGACGTGAACAATATATGGAATTATACAACGATATCGAATTAAACACGTACTCGAAATATATATATATATTCATCGAACAAAACTGCAGTTAAACTACTAATAGTTTTTTTTTTAATCTTAAACTAAGGGTGAAAGCGAGCGTGAAAATTGCTTCCTTCACTCCTATAACGTCCAGCCACATCGTAGATTTCACAAAATCGCGAATCTGTTCAGATCCTATCCCCTCGACTTTTACCTTATCGGTGCACGCGATTTCGCCTTGAACCCTGGTATTGAGTGTATACACGTTTTACCTATCTGTCGTTCTGCTTCGGCAATAAAAACTGTGGATCAGTGCATCATCGACTGATCAATCCTTAGAAGATCACAACGTTCCGTCTAGCGGCCGTCGTTTAAATGGTGCGTGAACACCTCTAGACGAAATAAGGGTAACTTTGTGGGCCTCCCCCAAAACATAAACCTTAAACTCTAATGTTATGATGTAATCACCGCGTTTCAGTGATTTAGTCCCCTCCGAACAAATCGCGAGAAATTTCCGCACATCATAAAAAGTTTAAAAAAAACACTCAAACACGTTGCACATCGCAGAAACGGGTAATGTAATTTGTTATTCTACACATCCTTGAGGGTATTTAATTTTTTTTTTTAGTACATAACGATATCGATTCTTGTCGCAACACACACACACAAATATACGGAGAACTTGACAATGTACGCATTCGTACACTGTTCAAACGACGAGAATGGGTGTGCGATAAAATTCGAATAATTTCATTTCCACCAACGTACAAAAGAACGGCCGTTGCTGCGGGGCGTGTTTCGCGGAAATCCGTTTGGGTGACTTAAGCCGTAACAATAATACGAGCGTACACCGCATAACATTATTGTATTTATAAATACGAATTCTCGTACGCCTGTTTATAACATTTCGGGTCACTATTCTCACGTTTTTTTTATTTTTACTATTATTTTTTATAAATAAAAAAATATAGCAAATATAGCGATCGATCAACATCGATAACGTAACACGTTGTACGACGATTTGTTGCACCAAAGTGCCGTTTGACCGTGAAATTGCGCTACATAATGTTGTTTACGCAGTGTCGATCTACCCGCTTTTGACTACACAAACACGGTATAGATAGGTACGCAATTTCACGCGCCAGCAAAACGTTTATACTCAATGGGGTCGTACAAAACGATCATTTTTTAATTGCAGATTTTCCAGATAAATACCTTTAATTACGAACGTCTAAATTAGTTTTAAAACGTCACATAACAATATACCTATTTAGATTGACTTTGATACCGAAAAAAAAAAACCGTTGTTTTTATAATAATATGTTTAAATAGCTATTATATTATTACACGGGTACGTCAAATAGTAACTTTTTTTTTCAGAGCCCTTCATTTAAATTTGTTTTACGTCAACATGTCACATATTACATAGTAATCACCCCGTTTTCGGTAATTCTACTAGGCGACAATTTTAGTCGGAATCTTTGTAGGTGTGCGATTGTTTTCCACGCATGTCCAATTTTAACAGCTCGGTACAAAAGTTGCGGGCTATTGTAACAAAAAATACATACTTGTTAACCGCAAATGATACCTAGAACAGATTAATTTTGTACAAATCGGCCCTCGTGTGATCATAATGACGAGATATTGAATAACACTAAAAATGTATGTTCAAAAGTAAACCTAAAACAAAACCGTAAGACGAGAAAAATCTAATACGACGATAATTAATTACTAAAAACGTATGGGTAACGTAACCTACTACGGTGAATCTGAACTTCACTGAATTCATACATAATTATGTCACCATTTAATCAAAACACGAGAAGTATTGGAATTACAAGTACACAAAATTCAAATCCAGTCGAGGAATTCGAGCGAGATATAAAAATTGTTTATTCGATGTATTGCTAATATCTCGAAACTTCTGTGTTTCAAGAAAAAATACAACAGTTATCTGATCAACGAGAATCAAATATATACTATATCCAATAGTAACACATAATTATAGAACCGTATGAAAGTATAATCTCACGTTCTCGCATTTCAGTACGAAAGTGTCTAGGTATTATCTACTTTCAAGAATAACTATTGAATAAATGATCCAACCCGATTTAAATTTCAAACAAATTATGTACTTTGATAATTACGATTTTTTTTTTCTTTATTTTTAAGTTTTGTAGGCACATACCCGCTACAATAATTTTTAAGAGTATAAGAGCTAAGTACTGCAGCTATTTTGGACGCGTTTTTAATAGCTGTACAGGTACTGTATCATCGGTACAGGGGTTATTAAACAGGGTACCTACAATATAGAAATCGGAAAACTTCCTCTTAAACTTTTTAAAATAAAAATTTCTCTAAATAATTGTTTTACTTGAACGATAGAGACGATATAAATCTATGATAATGTGATTTTTTTTTTCTTCTTCATAATATTACGGTCGTCATTATTGTCCAACCGCCAAAACCTAATTGTGCTACGTAATTAATTTTTATTCATCAGAAATTTTTTTTTTTTTTAAATTTTCTCCTTTTTTTTATTATTTATTTTTTGTTAGCTATTTCCGTAGTATGATTCGATTTTTGGATAGTTATTTTTGAGGGACATCGGTTTGGAGAGAATATTCTTCTAAGCGTCCCCCAATACTACGCGCTCTATACACGCACGGATTATATTTTTTGCGCTACGTCGTGTTGGCGCAGCGAGGCGAACTCGGCTGGTCGGCCAACATTCCCTCTGCGGTCGGCGGCGGTATTCGAAGTATTCGCCAATCGTTCCTGGCCGGTACGTTCGGCTCTAGAAGATATAGAATATGATATAGAAGACAGTGTGCCCTACTCACCGAAGACGCCAGACAGTTTGACGGGCCATAACCGCGTGTACCTATATGTACTATCGCACTGCGGGCAGGCGCGGGCGTTTCGACGCGGTTTTAGCAACAACAATACGGAAAAAATTGTTGTCGGCCACTAATCGAAATCTCGCGAAATTCGATCCGACAACATTGTTGTTAATTCATTATCGGCGAAACTCCGATTGATGACGACGGCGGCTGCTGTAAATATCATCGTCGTCGAATTCGCGGTCGAAAGCGCACGTGGTCCGCGACGCGACGACGACTACAGGGGACGGACGGCCTGGCACGTGCGACGCCGAGACCAAAACTGAACTCCCGAACGCAACCCGCCGGCCACGCGTTCGTCGGCGGCGCGGCGCTCTTCGGTTTTCTTCTTTTTGACAGAGCGAGCGTACGTAACGCGGTCCGGGGCGCATCCGAGATTTCGGCGAAAGTCTTAAATAATTCAGTTATGATTTTTGAAAAAAAATACACGCACAGGCGAATGACATAGGTTGTACAACCGGACTACGATATTTTTTTTTTAATCGCTTATATTTTGCAGCCGTCGAGTTAGTCGGTTTTTATTTCCTCGTAATTCATCGGCCCGAAAAAAAATTCCTGAATTTACGCCGCCGGTCCATGGGTACACTGCAGCCGTACGCCACGCCGTACCTACTCGCGAGATATTCTCACGAAATTATCATATTTTTCAAACGTACATACTTAACGATCATAAGACGTTTTTTTTTTCAATTTAAACAGTTAAAATCCGGTTCAGATTCTCGTAAATCGACGATCGCGGAAGAAAAAAAAAAAAAACACCTAAACGTTCAAAAAAAAATGTACAAAAAGTTACGGTACAAAATCAACTATATTCTTCCGTTTTTTTTTCCGTCAATGATGTAGTCACGTAGATAAATGATTAGTGGATATCACGAGCATCCAATACTTCTAGAGCGGTTTCTGTGGAATCACTGCTTCGGGTGTTATCGATTTTCACACGTTTCTACTTTGCTAGCCGTACTTTTTGGCCTCTTAATCCGCGTTGTTGTTTTTCTTTTGGTTTCCTACGGGATTTTTCGTAAGTCCACTGTAGGCATCAAAAGCCGGAGGTCAAAAGACTTCTTCCGAGAAGAGCGATTTCGTTTACAACAGACTCTAACCGCGCGCAAACAAAAGTCTCGTAAAATACTACAATCTACTAAAATACGTGCGGGCGATTTGCTCTACTGTTCGTGGTTAAAACAATATTAAAAATCTGACTTGGACGCCGTATTTTGTGCTTTTTCAAAGATTTCTTGAGAAACTGAGACAGAATTTTCGCGTTTTGTCTGAGTAAATCTGACAAAACACCCGTGTATACCTAAGCGGAAACGGCGCCTAATTCGGTGGATCGTAGGGATCGGTTTTTCAATCTATCCGTCAGACAACACGTGAGTTATTCGACAGATGGGAAAAAATTGAAAATTGTCGGTTTTTCAACGTGCACAGATAGTGCTCATTCGTCGGATAAAGTTATCCGGTACTTTTTCCTCCGAACAATCCGACGAATAAATTTGTCATCAACCGTGTAACTATTGTTTAAAAAGTACGGTGCCACAGTAGCGACTACGCTTTGGGTTTTATCATATTGGTTTCAAAGTCGCGATTTGTCCGTATTACTTATTCGATTTCCGAGAGCAAACGATGCATTCGTGAGACACTCAAAAAGTAAACAAAATTTCAAAAGGAGCTTCGATCAAAGCACCTGCGGAGTCCACAGACCTTTTAGAAAAGTTACTGATTTTGAAAATCCTTTGTCATTCCTTCTGTGCGAAGAGTTGACAAAAAAAAACACTGTTCCTATTAGGTACAGTCGGAATAAATCATAATAATCAATGTTTTTCCCAGATGGATCCGTTTTATTCAATTGTCGAAGAACAAATAATAGTAAGTGTAATAGCCGTACAACAAAAAAACCAAAAAACTTACGATGAACAGTCCCAGACAAGTTCACAGTTTCATCGGCGATATAAATAAACCCACGAGGCGACCCCGAAATACCGAATACATATCGTCTAAATAATTTTCCGTCAGAATAATGTACAAACGTATTCACCATACATCATGCACAACAGGGGATATTCACCACCAACGGTGAAATATACAACCAGATATGACTTGCAGTACACATTACTATCGCTGGAAATTATCCGATATTGCAGTGTTTCACGATGTGAATTTGTCGTCGATTCACGCACATTCCAGATAGAAAAACGGTTGGACAACAATCGTTCATAATTTTTCAAGCGATAATAAACCATGTTATTAAAATTAAGATACAATCATTCTAACCTGAAAGTTTTGTAATGATTAAAAACTAATTGACACCTTAATTCGGAAATTTGGGCGACTCATATTATAATACAATTTGAAATGTATTAACGTTAATATTACAAACAAATTGAATACAAGACGAATTATGCGCACGTGTGCATCATCGGTACAAAAATAAATAATTATTATTACGAGTAAAACACGAGTACTGTTCGTGTGTCTTAAAAATTTAAAAATAAACCGATAACAATGGGTACGCAACAATACAACGTACTAAATTAAACGTAGTTGTAGAAATATTTTCTTTTATTTGCAGTCTGTAAAAATAATAATAATTATGCACTTAATTAAATACAAATTTATAGATAGTACAAAATTTAACAGTCAAACACGTAACAATACTTTGCGTACTCCATATTTCACAAAATAAAATTAAAGTTTCGTATAGTCTTTAAAATTTTTTACAATAAGAAATGTTAAAAAAAAGCACAAATCAAATGACAGTTTGTTCGTGTCAAAAATCAGTTTTTTTTACTCATGCGTAGAAAATACCTAGTTCATTATGAGTAACCGTCATAATATTAAATACGAATAAACTATAAATAATCAAGAATAAAAATAGTACACACGAATGTTTATGAAAAAGTAAAAACTGATCTTATTTTATTATACATGTACGTAGAAATTTCATCAGCGGATCGCTCATTCTTGTCGAACTCAAAGTACGCCAATTTCTTGGTACTTTTGTCAACGATATCTATAGAAGTCAGTTAAGAAAAAATATTCTACCAACATAATATTATATTCTACATTTATTTTTAAGTAAAAACATGAGCCACACGAGAAATTTTGATTTGAGTTAACAATACACAACTTTGCGTACAATAGTATAATATTTATTGACAATAGAAGAACCGGAAACACTGACCAAGGAATAACAACAGAATCAAAAAATACGTTTTAAGGTTTACTTACAACCATGTAAACAAACGCGTCAAATTAAACAAACTTCTGTAAAATTGTATAATGTTTATTTTTAACTCAAAATGAATTATTATATAGTGTTGACCGAGCAATAATTATGTGTCTGTAGATTTTTTGACAAAAACAGTTCTAAGGATTTTGCTGAAATATTTGAATTAGGAGTTTTTTCAATAAGAAAAATTCATTGGTCTCATTTCCGGATAAACTTGAGTTGCACACTTCAAACCCCTATTTTTTAAAATTTGTAATAGTTTGTAAATCCTATGGGTTTCAATCAAAGGCAGCAAAATGTTGTACAAAGTATTCATTAAAAGCGAGAAATTTACTAACCAAGGTGTTGTCTATGAGAAAATTTGTGTTTTTAAGCTATATTCAGCCCAATTTTCAAATTTTATCACTCGTAAACTATTTTTTTATTAGAAATAAATAATGTAACCGGTTCGGTACACCCTCTCATCAATTCCTAATACTTAACAGCGTCCTGTACAAATAACTTGTTAAATACCAAACCCGGGCTAGCTTGGTAACCTGGTACTAGTTTTTATACGAGTCATGGTAAAAACTGCTTATAATACTAATTTTGAAAAGGATACATCCTCTTAGCGTTCCTTCTTTGGAATCACAACCATATTCAAAATACACATTCAACATGTATTTATAAGTTCCAAATATTTTCCTGAAACAAAACAGGGTAAATATTTTATAACTCATTACGGATGACATGATTCTAATTTCAAAACTTACTTCATTCGAGTTAAATTTTGTAAATCGTTAGAACTTGGTCTCATTTTGTTGAATTTTTTCAAACTTAACACTGTTGTCTGTAGTGAATGGTTTAGATTTTCCACATTTTTCTTTAAATTTTCCTGAAACAAAATATTACAATACTGGTTTTAGATTCTGAAAGAAAGCTTCTGGTTAATAACATTAAACAATGTTTAATATCCAACTAAATGCAAAGACAAACTTTTCTGGTAACTCTTGGAATATCTATGGTAGAATAATGCATGAACACTTCTAAATTTGCTACGTTTATGCCAAAAATTAAAAAAACGATATAAAACGGACATATTTAATTTTTAGTTTTATGAAACTATTGCTTAAGTAACTAAAATTTAAATAATACCGATTTGTACTGAATAACAATGATGGTACATTTACTTTGAAACGTTTCTACGCTCCCGTGGTATACGCCTCTCGGACAGTGTTAGGATCGAGGAGCGGAAGATAGATTATCCGTTCTTTTTTCTCAAAACCAGTGGAATATTAAAATTTATTTGTGGTGCCCGTCAATTGGATATCGACAGACATGGGTTTTAAGTTTGCGTTCTAGTTCAATACGTCTATGTGAACGATGAGATTATTTGTACTATAGTGTGTTTAACGAAAAATTTCACGACAGTTTGATGATGCGATACACACTGTCAACCGTTGTTATCACTTAGAAATCAAATATCACGAGTTTAAATTTTTTTTCAAAATTTCTTGCAAATATTTTCATTAATCTCGCCAGATTTTTTTAATGAACAAAATGTGAACTGAAAGACGACGATGTTAAAATCGTAGGACGTAAAAATCAAAAATCACCAGAATGCGCGTTAAACGTAATTGAAGTTTTATGCAACACTACGACGCGAAACGGATGCTTACGGTACTCGGCATAGTTTACGTGCAGACGGAAATGACGTTATGCAATTGAGAAATTCTAAGCCGCTAATAAAAAGAGCTGATTAATCGAGTCTGTAGAGATGCGAATCGTCGACGGACGAAAACAGCGTCAACCGAACGGCGTTTTTCGTACTTGTATCTCCGTTACAGCGGCCAACTCCGACATGACTTGGAGGCTTTCGTTTTCGACGGCACACTGTTCGTCCTTGTAACCGATGGTTTCCGCGTCTCTTTTCCTCGCCAAATCGATCTCGGCGCCTAAAAATTAAAGCGTCGTTGTAGACGGCAAGCAAAAATAAACTGGTTTGTTTTGTACGCCTACTTTCGTAATGGCGGTTCGATTCGTCCAGCAGCGAGGAGACCTCGACAATCTCGTTGGACACGTCAAACGCGGACCCGACGTCGTTCACGTCCGCTCTGCTTAGGAAACGCGAAAACATTTCGACGCGTTTTCGGGACCGACGGTTCTCGCAGAACGCGAGTTTCGCCATCGATTAATAATAAAAAACAATAAACATTAGCGTAGTCGCCGTCGATAACTTTTCGAACGTCGTAACAGAAAAACAAACGGCAAAACGAAAACGGGAAGCGACCGGTGCTCCGAAAATGTAATTTTTCCAACGAACGTTAGTCCCAATCGCGGGAATGATTATTTTTTGGTTGGGTCATGTTTTGTTGGGAGAATGTTTGTTATATATATGTATAGATGTTGAGATGTCTTGCGAGTTGCTTGAATTGGAAGTAGAGCAGTTTGGAGTTGGGCAGTATTGAATTGGGACAGTGATTCATTCAGTAAACAGTCGCATGGTATTTATACAGTTTTTCAATCATTACTATATAGTTGTTATTGTAATTAAGAAATTGGAACGTTGGTAGAATTTTACGTTGGGGGAATCGGTAGCGATCCCACAGTTACCACAGAGTAAAAGGATTACGAGTGTCAAGGCTGCCAACCTAATTGCCGTATACGGTCGCGCACTTTTTTTTTGTTATCAATGTAACGTTATCAAATATCAAAGTGATCGGACTAACGATATCTCGAAAATCGAAAATACGTGAAAATAATAAGTTGAAAATCAAAATTTTTGACAAAGACCAAAGTGAGTACACGATATTTACCAAAGGCGGGCAGTAACTTAACTACTGAACGCTGATTTTCGAACAGACAACAGTAGTAAGAGTTTAGTTCGCTTTTGCAGTCACTATAAACTCTTTGCCCAGTTTTGAATTAATAAACATATATACTCTATAAATCTATAATGATGTGTTTTCGTCTTAATTTTCAGGATTCAACACTACCAAATCACCGTTTCCGAGCGGCCGACGGTGTGTGCAGCAGCAGCAGGATTTTTCCGAAGCTCGCCAGCACGGGACATTTCGATCTCTCTGTATAGAATTTATTCGATTTAATCATTGTTGTGTGCTGCGGCGATGTTCCTGACGAACGCGTTGCTGAAAAAAGTAAAATCCAAGCACACGATGGTGCTGATGGAGAGCATGGTGAGCGGTCACAAGTACAACGTGTTCCGCGAACGGTTGGCCGACAAACTGGAGCTGATACACTTCGACCCGTGGATCGGCCAAATGTCCGTGTACAAAGAGCGGAGGAAAATAAGGAGCGCGAACGTCAAGCGATACACCGAGCCCACGTAACGGTCGAATCGCCTTCAAACCGTAGACGATTATTATTATTATTATTATCACGTGTAACTATCAATTTTTAAAAATATATTTCGTTACTAAAAGTGTTGTAAAATATGACATGTCGGCCTCAAAAGCCTTTCGACTTGAGTTCCATCGACAGAAACGCCCGCATGTTGGGATCGCGTATCTTTTCCAGAATCAGTCGCGTGACGCGTTCTTCTCCGCCCCCGCCGTCTCTGAGTATTTTTGCCATTTTTTCCGCGTACTCGATCCATACGCAATTGGCGCATCCCGACATGCAGCACGTCGTCGGTTCTTCCGGCAACTCTTCCGGTGGCGGCTCTGAGCCGGCGCAGCTCCTGCGGCGCGCCACGACGTGACGGCACATTGTCGCGCCGCTCCGGAACGCGGAGAACATTTCTTAGCACTGTAACAGTCATAATCCGTTAAGACATCGAAAACAAAACCGACCCGTATGACGGATAGCGATTAAATGTTTTTCGTTTTAAATTGAACCAATGACGCTTCCTCTCTACCCTAGGTGTTATATAGTGCCACAGCATGTTTTCTTATGTTTTTCTGCCAAACCACTATAAAAAAAGAGCCGCAGTTGTTAAAAATTCGTGTTCCCCAGGCACTTAGTACGTTTGAGATTTTAAGAATATGTTAAACAAACAAGAGCGTTACCTAGTTCGAAATCTAAATTTAAAAGTGTTTGCGTTTTATTTTATAAACAAAATCATCATAAAGCATTATTACAATATTATCAAGCATACTTTGATAGCGGAAATAGATTTTATTTGTAAGTCTCTTTTGAAAATGTTTTACCGTGTATGACTTTGTTTTTTGTTAAACTAAGTTCAAAATAGCGGTAGACAAATTTGTAATTAATCTAAAGCAGGGGTCAGCAATCTAAAACCTAATCATTTGGTCCAAATTTTTTTTCCATCTTTCATCGAGTGCCAAACAAAATTTACGTATTATGATAGAATACTAAAAATGTTTTTACTATAAAATTTAGTTATTTTAATGGAAATTTGACACGTTTTTAAAAAAAATTGACAATCAAAAATGTCAGCTCACATCGTGTACTTGCATTTGCCACTACAAGTTATTGTGCACATTGTCTTAGAATGTAGATTTAGGAAAACAGCTATGACATTGAGATAGGCGACTAAGTCGCTTCCCGGCCAGATATTCGGAAAATTCCCATAAATATATACATTTAACGTTTACGGAAATTTAACATCTTCATGTGGGCCATAAAAATTGATTCACAAATCTAAAGCGTCAAGTTTTTAATTTTTATAAAGAATCAAATATCATTAAATTCATTTCGACCAAAAACGAGTAAATAAACAACAATTGTTCTGTTCAGCACTACAGTATTTTTTGTCAAACATAATAACTCGTTCTTAAATGCAAAGGAAGTTTTTTATGTTTAAATGTAACATTTTGTGAACTTTGTTAGAGTAAACAATAAGTTCAAATGTCATCAATAAAACAAAACCATTTTACCAAGACAAAAATGAATAGTAAGTACAAAATTAAAACAACGTGTTAGGGTAAGATATTTTTTATTCAAAAAATACAACCTTAAGTCTTTAATTTCAAAGGCAACCTTGATCATGGTAATCACAAGCATTCCAAATGCACGAGGAGGTACCTAGTTTTTAATTGTACATTAATTGGTTATGTTAAACATTATAGTTTTATTATTAAAATGTATTTTGATAATTCTCATACTCTACTCGTACAGTGGCGTTGTTGTATTAAAGAGTCAGATAACCAAGCCACCTCCAAAGCTATATTTCTTTTCACCAATTTCCAGTTCAATTTTGGAGTATGCGCCCACATTCTAGACGGAAGGCTACACACAATTTATTTTACCCTTGCGCTGGTCCTGCCTATTTTTACGTCACGGGGAAAGTCTCTGTTTTGGAGTACTTAACGTAATCTGATTTTTTTCAAAATAAACAATTTTGGAATCGTTGTAATTAAATCTATGCTTGTTGAACAATCAAATTTTAATATTTTCCATCCAACACGTAAATTTAACCGTACAAAATTTGGAGATCTAAAAGTGTGTGTAGGCTTCCGTTGTAGTAAAAATATTTTTTTATAATATTAATTATATCTATTACATCCTTAATACATCATTCCTAACTACGCCACTGCACTCACATGGTCAAATAATACAAAAACGAGTAATTTAACCCTACGGTAATAATAAAGAAAAAAACTTGCCGAGATACGGGTTAGTATATAAGTAACAAGTACAATTTAAAAAAATATCAAATAATAGGTACATATCTCTTAAAACAATATTACATAATATAACTAATAGTATTATCACATAGCCAATCAATATTACATAATTAATTTACAAATGAAATACATTTACTACATGACAAAACACAACAAACATAAAACAAAAACATTTTTGTTTGAAAAAGTTTTCATTATTTATGTTTAATTCATAAGTTAATATATTTTGTGTACAAGAATGTAAAACATAAAATGTTAGTGTATTTTATACAATATTTAATGGTACTAACAACTAATTACAAATTTTAAGTAAATGTTCTGCAAACACCATTAATGTCTTGCCACTCTTAAATTATAATAATATGTTTTAAAAAGTGAATATTTCAACAATGGCAACTAATTATTTATTAATATCAATGTTTTATGCTCAAACAAATAGATTTAACTAATTATAAATTAATAATCATAGTTTTCAGTACTAACGCACGGAAAACAAGCAATAGCAATTTTTTTTTTTTTTTTTTAAAGCAACAAAATAACAATCTTTAATTTTAAAGAACATGAATATCAAGTAAGTCTGTTGCATACCATAGAGAAAGCTTAATAAACAGTAATTAATTTTTTGAATAAAGAGATTTCTAAACGTAACATTGAAATTTGTAACTCATTCGGCAGTTTATGATAACTACCCTGAGGCTAGAAGACTATTTTACTATGTATCTGATTTTAATCAATCATATACTATAAAAACTGAAAGTTTAAATTAATATATCTAAGTAATCAATTATTCATTACTAAATTATTTGCTATTAATAAAATAAACATCCTGTTTAGCTAAAACACGTCATACTTCAATATTTTGTTTTTATAAAATGTGTTAAAATTGGATTTATTTAAGTCATGGATTGATATTTAAGAGAGTACAATAACAAGTTAAAAACATCAACAAGGATACATTTGACTCTTAAATTAGTTTAATATTTTGTGAAGTTAGTTAAACTTAATTAAAAGAATCAAAAAAAACCTTACGACTACAATTTAAAAAGTAGTTATAAATGTGTTGTAATTTGATGTTTGTATTAACTCTCTAAGCCAGGGCGCGAAATTTCCACTCGCCAGCTCGCCATTGGCGAGTAAAAATTTTAGTCTGGCTAGTACCTTTTGAACTGAAATTTCATGCCCTGCTCTAAGCAATGGATTGCTTTCAAAAATTACGATTTCTTAATTTTTAGTTTAATATTGGCACAAATTATTTTGAAATTCGTAAATTATGACTGTTTAAATTTAACCATTCCAATAATATGTGAACATTTCAAGGAATTAATTCCAATTATGTGTGTACAATAGATTTATGTGTTACAATAGACCCAGTCTAATAATGTTGATCGTTTTTGGAATTATTTTAATTTTTGGATCGAAAATTCAATGAAAGTATTAAGTGCGATTTTGGACCTATCTATTATATTGGATTACATCTAGTTAAATCATAGCACTTAATTTACCCAAAAAGTGATGGCAGAAAAGGAAATTCCAAGTCATTTGATAAATAATTTAGATTTTTGGATCATCACTTCAAAATTTCAAATAAGGTACAATATCAGTCAACTTTCCCTGTTCCCCCATCTATTTGGTGGTATCATAATATGTATAGATTCCAACAACAAAAATGTTTAATACAAATTTGTTTTCATTGTTAAAATATCATTAGTCAATAATATTACTTGTTAGGCTCAGAATCTAAAATGTTACTTATCAAAAAGAGATAAGTTCAATTATTTTCTATATAAAAATAATTTTATTAATATATCAACTTTTTTTGCGAAGACTGTGTGACTTTTTGATGTGCACTCAAGAGTACATACTGGTATCATTTACAAATAAACAAGTACAATGAATACATACAGTACATAATAATAGTACAAATATGTATTTAGAAATATCTAATGTTTCTGCCTAAAATGCAAACATCAAATTACCAAAAGTACTTAGTATAACATACACCTATAATCTACATGTATCATTTAAACTAGAGTCAAACAAGTTATTGTAGAACAACAGCAAAAAATACATAATCAACATTTTTTTTAGTTTCGAATCAAGTCATCATACTCAAAAAACCAATCAAAAACCTGTCAGACATTACAAAACCTAATTTTAAGTTGTAACACATGCACCAAAGAATTTGTATTGTGTATAGAACACGTAATATAAATAAATATTATCTACATAATAAACTTGATATAGTTTTGGATTACAAGCATTTAAAACTTTTGTTTATGGACTAATATATTTTTTAATAAAAAAATTAAGAGACCTAATAATCAACTAATAATTACATGGTAATATTTATATTTTGACGTTTGATTTCAAGTTTAATGCTATAAACCAATACCATGTAAAAGAATAGTAATAGGTCAGTAAACGATTATTTTGTGTCTTATGAAGTATAAATAATTATCTTAGTTTATTGTTAATTTTTTTATATAACAAAGCAATAATACTGTCAATCATTGAACAATAAAACATTGAAAATTTGATAGAGAATATTATTCAGATATAACAAATTAAACATAACTTACTATATTGAATATAGTACTGCGTTGGACACGGATGACCAAATTCATACATTAAATAAAACATATATTAGATAATTTAATTACCAATTAAAAATCAAAAAAAAAAAATTCTTAAAAAATCACAAGCCTTAAGACATTTCTGAAAGCTGTTTTGAGAGGTAGTACTTCTGTACTGTTTTCATGGTAAAATTGGATAAGTGCTTGACATTCTGTAAATCACCTAAATTCATAGATTTGAGTACTGTGTTCTGGGACGTGAGTCAAGCATAATGTTTGATACCTAAAAACGTATTTTTTGTTTATTAAAAAATAACTAAACGATAAACGAAAAAAAATATTTTACCACTCAGAACTTCGATGGTAGTAGTATCCTTCAATGGATGAAGTTGATTTCTGAAAACAAATGTAATAAAAACCGGCAAATGATGCACCACTGATATCCCGTATTGTGTGGTCTGGCACTAAAAAGTGTTCTTTCCACCGCATAAACACATGGTCGGCATTTTTTAATTCTTCATAATCAAATTCATCGGAGTTGAATGTTTTTGCATACTGACAAAATGAAGCAAACTTGTTCTATAAATAAAAATATGTAATTCAAATAAAAACTGTATTTTAAAATAACTGTATCATATGTGACACGTGCAGGCATATTTAATTTCAAAAAACAAGATACAAAGACAAATAAACCCCCCCTTTATGGATGAAAAATTCAATTAGTATTATAGAATTATTTTTAAATTTAACAGAGGCTATCCATACACTTGTAAAACAAACAAGTCGCAATTAGCCTAAATATTTAAAAAACAATAAAATAGTACGTAATGATAAAAACGAATGAAAACATAGTTCAACAAAAAAATGTTCGACTATTTAATTAATAAACATTAAAGAACTCTTTACGTCTTACTACATTGGAAAAATTTTTGTAACACTGGCACTTACACATGATACTAGTCAAGAAATGTACGAGTGTGGACGTATTTTCTGCATAACAATACACTGATACGACACACAATTTACGGGCTATTTTTTATGTCGCTACATTTACAAAGGTTATTTACGCTCTAAATATTCTCGTCGAACAATGCATTCACAAATACATTATTTTAACTAATATGGACCTATCTTTAGAATGTTTTTCTCTTACCCGATACAACCCCTAAACATCTAATGTTATTATAAATTATTAACATGTACAAACCCAATGTTTCTTGTCCACTTCTTCGTCCGCGTCCCATTTTCTTGTCAAAAAGGGACACTTTTCATTAATGATTTCCCCATCAAAATAAGTAGTCAAATTAGGAAACTCTTCGGTGAGACCTTTAATTTTTAGATAACCACACAGATAACCATTTTGCTCGTCAACGTACTGTAAAACGTGTAATAGTGAGCGCGGCGCATTAAAATCGACTACGTTCACGCAAGCGGTACGTGTAGCGCTAACGCACGACATGTAGGCGGACAACAAACCCATCACAATCGGCTGTAACGTACCTGCAAAACGACTTCTACTTCGTAACTGTTGCCTTTGGATCGCTGGAACCCTTGAAACTTGGACCCGCTGTACAATATGGAACCAGTGACGCCCAACTGTTTTGAATTGGCCGGCGGTCTCGGAGTAATCTCCACTCTGACGGGCATGCCTAACAGCTCGGCCGGATCCTGCACACACAAGTTTCAACAACAACATTATCGTCGCGCGTCTTAGCGCTAAGGTATTGCGACGTTCTCTCGTTTTCGTCGCAAAAAACGGCTCGAGAGCGACACACCTTTACAATTGAAAACGTCGTCGGTACCGGAACTTTTGACGGCTAAATTAATGTGTTTACGGAGATTTTGGTGATGGATCTATAGAGAAAAATGTTGGTTAGGTTAACGCCTATATTTCGCACGATATACGCCGCCACAGGGCCGCGAGCGGACATCGAGTGTGGCCAAAATACAGCGTAAAACACCCGCGCCGGAGGGCGACCGCCAAAAACAAAAAAAAACCGTGCAATGGAGGGGCGGGCGTAGGTGACCAAATTTAAATCGCGCGAAAAAAAACGACAAGGACAATATATTGACCGTCGGTGCGATTCGAGAGGGAAAAAACAACCGTTCGATAACAGTAGTGTACGCGATATTAAGGTCATCCGAAAAAAAACAAAACGTCGTACGTACCTGCGTGCGTTGTTGCGACGAGCGGGCGTTTATCCGAGATACTCCTCGAGCGAAGGCAGTGGAAACGGCTTTTGGGACGAAGCTGAACGCGAGCTGAACAAAAGTGGAAAACAAACGACTCAATAATAACACTTTTTTTGTGTCGCCGTAAAAAATCAGAAACGCCGTGAAAACGCGAGATAAGTTATGATGTGCGTGATGATAACGAAACGCAGCCAAAAGTTTGACCGCCCCGCCGAGACCGCAGCGGTAACCGCGGTCGCGCTATCAATACTTTTGTGTGGTTACCGCGGGTTCTTCGCGTCGTTTGCCCACAGAATTGACTATAAATTCGTTTGCCGGCCTGTCGATTTACAGTAGTTTTTGCACACGGACGCATTAATCGTTAAGTTTTAGTTGATTGAGTTCTAAATTATTCTGTAAGCAATTTTTAAATTTAAATTTTTCAAAGTTAGCGTGCTTAGTTTTCGTACGACAGTAGCACCGAAAAACGGGGAAATTTGTGACGGCGGTTTGTAATTTGCCGAAGCATTTTGTAAAATATTATACCTATTTTTCGAGTTAAAATCGGAAATCTGCGTGACAAACACTGCACACCTGAATCCCGATGCACATTCGGTTTAGAGTATTTTTTTAGCGATAATTCATTGCAGCACTTGTGGCGGAGAAAGAAGGTGCAGAAGGTGGGCAAACCACGTCTGAACTGTAGTTATACATAATACCTATTATGTACTTATATATTACAGTTCAGTGTGGCAACCACCTGATGTCACCCACCCCCAAAAAAAAATTCTATGAAACGTGACAAAAACAAATATTTCTGTGAAAAGTATAATAAAACTACCTATTTATGGTAGCTAAAAATATCTTGTTCATCAAATATTCAAATTTTTTAACCTCATATAGAACCAACAATATTAAGTACTTAAAAACTGTTTTTATATTTTAAGAATCTAAAAAGGTTTTTGATATTTTTTGTTGGGTTCTCTGTACAGTAAGTTGTAGTAAGTTGTGTGGCAGTAAGTTTAAAAACATTTTCTGTAAAAATCAAAGGCTTTTATCAGTCCCTCTAATAATAAAATTTTTTCTTTTTTTTTTTTTAAATTGTGACACTTATCTAGCTTTTTTTCTGTTACCAAATAGTTTTAAAGTTGATTCTTTAAATCAGATTTAGCAAAAACGTTAAACGAACTTTGACCATTTTTGAAAAATTGAACTTTTGTCTGAGGTTAATTACATTTTAATAATTTGTATTTTTAAAAAAAAAAAAGTAGTATTTATTTTTAGATCTTAAATCGAGTGCTTTTTGTTGTTTATCTCATCATCGTATTATTACGATGCAAATGTTGTTAGAAATCATCACCTAAATGAATGCGCTCAGAATTGTTATTATCAAAGACTGCGACGATTTATCTTTGCTTTCAAATGTATAGTTATGAAATCTGTAACTGTCAATTAGTATTTAAAAATAAATACAAATATACAACAAACACATACGATTCATTCCATAACAGTGACTCACCCACAGCAGTAACTATCTTTTTTGTGCTTGTGAATTGTGATGTCCATTGTAGTAAGTATTTTCTCTCCGTGTCTTTTGTACTATTTTTATTAATTTTATAGAAGCCGGTCACCTCTATGAGTAAACGAGTTTCAAAATTTTTCCTTAACTAAGAATATAAATATGTCTATATTGTAGCATATAGGTACAAGAACTCCTGAATCTAATCCTTCCTGAATGACCCGGGCCGATTTCGTTTTTGACTCAACAACATAATTTACGTTTAATGTGCTTCAACTGCCTTTTTTTAAGAATTTTAATTATTTAATACTTACCGTTTTAGTTAAAAGATGACTATATCTTAAGAGCCACGTTAATTTTTTAATTTCACATAAATTTTAAACAGCGCTATATAGTTTGATCAAATAGACATTAGTATTAAATACATTTTAATTTTCACTTAAAATCTCTTCCATTATTTTAAAAAATGAAATCGAAGGTCGGATACCTCAGTTGAAAAATGTTTTTTTAAAACAAATATTCAATCATGGGCTCCAAGTTTACGAGACGCAGGAGAACTTTGCCCGTAAAGTCGATTTTCTCCATTAAAAACATTAAAGTGCCTGAATTTCACTCCTCGAGAGATAGCTAAGTCCGAATCCATTTTAAAAATCATTTTTGATTTGTTTTGTTTATCGCGAACAGTGATAGTGATTGGAATGGACGGTTGGCATGAAATGCCATTCAAGAAGAAAAGTGCAGCGGATTCAGTTCGTGGGAGTAATAATTAGGTATATAACTTCCTTCGAGCTCAAGAGCCTTTTTCATCTGGTTTATTTAGTTCTTCATGGTATTTGTATCTTCAAGACGTCGGAATAATGACTGGAGAGCTTACACTTATTGAAGTTTAATTTTTGAATGTGTACGATGATGTACGATTTCCATAGTTTGAATTTAGTTTAAATGGGTCAAGGATGTAAGTAGAAAATGCTTTTGGTGAAAACAATATTTTAAAATTTTTTTGAAATTTTTACTTTTTCACTTTTATGGTAAAAACAATTTATAAATATCAAACTAAATACTAAAAAAAGGTCAAAAATACATGTTTATGAAAACACGTTTATGAATTTTTAGGGGGGTAAACCTGCCAAAGTTCAGCTTACCTACTCGTATGGCTAAGGTTAAAGTAATCCGAGGAACAAATGGTTATCAGACTTATCGTAATTTATATTTTTACTCTTAGACGCTTTATGGATTTCTATGTCAATTCAAACATTTAAAAACAATAATTTATTCGTAAAGTACTCTATGAAAAATAATAATTCAACATTTTTTCAAACAAAATTAACATAACTATACTGCCAATCTAGACTGGAAATAGATCTTCCATGCTATAACTCTGAAATACTGGTCTGAAAATTCCTACAATTATAGCGGACACAGTGTCCTCAATCAACGGTTTGATTTCCTGTATCAAAACCCTCCAGTTTTTGTTTATAAACAGATTGGTTTGATCTCCTACAACAAACAAAATAATCAATTCACACGTAAAAAAACAGTAATTAGTAAATATATAATAGATTGTTACATACTATAATGCTTACCCAATTCTTTATTGCCATCGAATAAGTTAGCAAAATTTAATTTTACTCCAGCTATTTTCAAATTTGTCTTGGTGTCTTTTATCTGTATAAAAGTTTTGGTGTTCTTTTTTTCGACGATACTCAGTGTAAATTTAACCTTTGCTTGAGTATTAGCTTAATAAAATAATTTTATAATATTAATATTAATAAAACCTATTAAATGTTGAGACACCAATCAAAAATAGCAAGAACTTTGACATCAAAGCTAACACTTTTACAGTTTTTCAAATTTATTTTATTAAACTTCAGACACTCGTGAATAGTGTTGAACCTAACCTAACCCAGATAATTAATTGTAAATACCTACGTAATTTGAAAAAATGAAAAAAAACTACACTTCCAATGAATTCGTATACTTAAATGAGTTATATTTTGCATTTTTTAACTTTAAAAACTAAAAGAACGTTTTTCCATTCATTCTTTCTTCTCCTACAAAAATAGGTAATAATAATATAAACTGTCTATACCATTTTAAATAATTTTAATTTATAAACAAATCCGGTAGGTACTAAAACTTCGAGATATTTGAAATACTAACCAATTAAGTAATAACTTTTGATTTTAGTAATTATTAAAATTGGATGATGACTCATAGTAAGTTTTGAAACTTGAGACTAATAAGTTAGCAAAAATCACAAAACTTTAATAACTATAATTAAACAATAATTTTATAAAATTGTTAGAAAAACATTTCAATAGTCTAAAATGATTTTGCATTTAATAATAACTGTATTAGTTCTTAAAATAAGTTAGAAAACATAATATTTGAATATGTTTTCATTCATAGCATTTTTAATAATTAAATTTCATCGACTTACTGAAATTTCCAACAAAATTTCCATTTCCTTTTATGGGCAAAACTAATATCTGTCCATCGACTTCGTACTTGGACTCGATTCTGATCAAAGGAATATTTAAATCCATTTCCAAAGATTGGTTTTTTAGATTAACACTGAACATAATAAAAGAGATTATTCATTGATTGCATTTAAGTATATGTGTATATTTATATTATTTACGATTTAATAAATAGTGAAAGAAGTATTGGATTATGCATACAGGGAAACCTATCACATTATTTTCCATTTTTTTTTTTTTTTTGTAATTTTAGGTACCTACTCAACTATCTTATTAGAGCACCACTTTAGTAACGTAAGTATTATTTTGTATTTAATTAGTCTGGAAACACTAAATTTGCAGTAAAATCTTGTATGACGAAAAATGTGGACACTTTTATAATGACTTGTAACAGTGGTAATAAAACAATGGATATAATAATATTAATTCAAATCGTTCGCCTAACGCAGGGCCTCCGCACCAAATTTGAATTCTTATATTTTTTTCCCCCTAAAAATTACACTTCCAAGTATTAAAATTTAATGTGTTATGAATAATTAAAAATTGCAACTTAAATTGTAAATTTTCTAAAATACAACTACGATTCAAACATTTTATTTATACATCATTTTTATTTGTGAAAAAACAACTCAACAAGTTGTAAATTTTTTAAGTTTATACGCGTGAGATATTTATATAAAATTTGTTGTACTATTTGGTTCAACTTTTTTTTAACTTTGATGACATTTTACATTTATCTATTCCAATAATGTATAAAATTTCAACTGGTTTGACTAGTTTTTGGTTAACCAATTAATGTTATACATTGTATTATAATAGTTAATGATTAGGTATATTTGACTGATTAAAACAAAACACGTATATTAAGTTACTATATTAACTAATTACGAAAACTAAGTTCGATTGTCAATTTTTTTGTTTTTGGGACATTACTTTTTCAATATTGTAAAGTCCTGAAAATTTTTTACTCTACGCACCAAGAATGTTTAGCTAATCTGCCGCCGGAAAATGTGCCAACTACACGTTAAAAATATTTTTCTAAGAGCTGAACCGTTAGAGGTGCTTCTTTTATAGGCGTAATAACAGCTTCGGGAACGTTAAAAAAACACTAATTTATCAACGTAAAAATTCAAACTTGGTGTAAAATTTTTTTTTTTTTAAAAATTATTGGGAATAGTTTTTGGAGCGACAATAATTATTGCGAAGTAAAATTTATTCAGGAAAGTTTTTTTGAGAGGGTTTGGGAATTTTGTCGGGAGATACAAGTATTCTAGGTGGAAGTCGTCTCG
This sequence comes from Hormaphis cornu, assembly GCA_017140985.1. Lineage (NCBI taxonomy): Eukaryota > Metazoa > Arthropoda > Insecta > Hemiptera > Hormaphididae > Hormaphis > Hormaphis cornu. The sequence goes on from CM029362.1 coordinate 10,605,339, forward strand.
TATATCTATCACTGCGTAGTAATAACTATGAAAAAAAGTAGGTATTTTACTTGATTTTTTGTATATCATAATTTTTCGCTCCATAGCCCTTCAAATTCGTGAACAAAGCCCGGAATTTCATTGAACTCGATCCTTGGTTTAGAGTCACGGACGGTACTTCCAATGGATCTAAAGGTGGTACGCGCAATTCCGGCATTCCTTTCGTGATGTACGGCCGAAGCGTATTTAACATAGTCTTTAGGCAGTCGTTTACTTGTGGATCATCTCGCTTACATGGTTTGAGGTATGAAGCTAAGACAGGAAAAAAAATTAAAAAATATTTTTGAACCAACACTAATTATATAGGTGGTACCGATACAATGAACAGACTTGCACGTATTACCCATACATTTAATACTCACGCAACGTTCGGGCCGCAGTTATTTCATTAATTGCAAATATGCACAAAAAAAGTACCCTTATGTTAGCAGCAGCCATTTTGCAGAACATTATTAACGAGAGCTATATACGTCTAAATATTTTGTTTCTCACACTTTAACTCAGCTTACTCATTTGTAATGAGAAGGCATCGTGAGCAACGATCGGGTATTTATACGAGGAGAAACTTGGTGACAACCGTCAACCTTCAAAATCTTATGTTAGGTCATTAATTGTGTTATTCCCTCTAATATGTATACTTATATATATGAATTTAGATGTTTATGTGCGTACGTCTGTATATCTCCAGAGAAATCCTACAAAGTTTGAAGTATGTAAAAACATCACAAGACATCATCTATATAATGATACCAATAGTTCGATGTCAAGGTCATATTACCAAAAACTAAACGAGCCTATTATCATATAATAATATATAGTGACTAAAAGGTTTTTTTGGTCGTTACTCCGCATTTATCGCCTAAGGAGTAAATATGAAAACACAGTGATTAAAAGTTTATATTCAACTAACTATAAGAGATAATTGCTTTTAAGAATCCTACGCCATATTCAAAAACAAATTTTATTTGTACACCATTTGTGCAAGAATAATAGGTACGTCATAACTTGCACAGCACCGACTGATTTAGTCTCTAAATGCTTGTACTTTTAGAAACTGATTCAACTCGCCGCTCGGTATTAAACATAATAAACGCTTACCACTAATTGTGACAATACTTCTGGAGCAAGTAATACATTTACACATACAATAACATGTAAGTACATTACGTTTTTTAGAATTTTTGAGTACTTAAAGAGCATTTTAGAGTGCATTAATTAAATCTTTTTGAAAAATATAAACTGTTTTTTCAAAAGTGAATTAGGCGTGCGTACGTTAATTTTGACATGATTTTTTTCTAAATTAGGACCACGCGTTAAGATCGGAAACTATTGTAATACGTATATATACATATTTTTTTTTTTAATAAAAATCATGTAGAATTTACGCTAACAACAATTTAATGCACACATTCAAACAACTTTAAAAAAATATTAAACAATTTAAAAAGTAAATTATAAATACTGAATACAATTGACGCACGACAGTAAAAATTAAATAAGTAAGTTAACAAAACTCTCGTTTAAAAACTACTTATTTATGATTACTTATACAAATTAATTTTTATATCATAAAAAATCACAGTTTTTGCTTTATCAGTCATCAGAATCAACGCGCGTTTATTTCAAACAATTATTAGTTGCACATATACTTGGTGTGGACTATATTAACCCATACATTTCACTGCATGAAATTAGTATTACCTTCTTTTCAGTATTCTGTTCTCTGTGGGTGTACGTTTAATGTAGTACCTATACGTTTGTTTCTAGTTAAGCCACCTAACAATATTTCTTTACGTAATACATGCCATCTATATATATATACATATATATTGTATTTGTGAATAGAAACAGACGCATGTCAAAATTTTGCAACTCTAAATTACAGTTTGACATTAATATGTTAATCAAATGTTTACATAGGCACTCAAAAGTCACAAATTATAAGCCAACCATCACTTAATGTCATCATATTTTTACCCAGTTTGTAACAGGTAATCGTTAACGTGTAAAAACTTCAATTGTATGCATGCTATCTGTATATAATACCACAGATTTGATGGCTTAGTATTTTACAAGTTTAAAGAAGATAATTAATAAGTTGTATCTTGATGACAATCCAAAAAAAAAACAAGCAAAAGCTAAACATCTGTTTGCAAAACTTAGGTAGGTGCCTATAGTTGGTATTTTTATGTTTGAATTTTATACGCTATTCACTTTTACGTTTACGAAGGCAAATGACTCAGAAATCCATGTCAAAATATCTGTCAGTGAAACGTCACAGTGATTTCATAATAGGTCATTAACTTATGAATGTCATAACTCATAATCATAACTATTGTGACTTGCGTAATTTATTTCATTCGTAAATACTAAATTGGGTCTGGTACCATATTAGGTACCTGCTTAACTACCGATTTTGAAAATATTTAAAGTATTAATTGGTGTTGTTGCAAAGGTTTTCGAATAGTTTTAAATGCAATAATGTATACCTATAGGTGTATAGTTGGTTGGTGGTTAATAGTTGTGTGGTTTGGTAAGCAGTAAAACAATTGTTTGTAGTTTCAACATAAATCAACATTACCTACCTAGTACTTATCTAACAAGTCCTCGTTTATGGAATATGTGTCACAAAAATGTCATGAGCACGTGACACGCTGTCACATCTATACCTATTTATCGTTTGGAAAGTTCGTAGAAGATTCTATAGAAAAAATTCAATACATTCAAACTGATTTTAATAATTCAATTATACGTAAATTAACAATAACAGACAACAGTGAACGCAGTTAATAATGCGTTACATCGTGAGCATTGCGATTTTACAATAATATGATGTTTATTTAAAATCATTTTTTCCTTTTGTGGTCAACAATTTACGGGTACCTAGTAGAATTGCTTCAACCTTTGCATAATATTGTATAATTTTACGATATGTTACCTACATAAAGATAGGTAATTGGTCCGACGCGGTTATTTATTTGAAGCATGCATTTTTTGAATATTATAATAAAAAAAAAAAAAAACTCCGAATGACTTGAAATTAGTACACGTTATTGATATGGATGAAACCACTTAATATTGACTATGATATACAATCAATGATAAAACTATAAAACACATACGAAATCGAAACTAAAAAAGTTTGAAGAAATTACAGAACTTGGAGATTTTTTTTTTTGCAGTTAAATGTTTCATAACTGTTGCCGTGATACACTGGCAATTTTAGTAGTGGACTGTATAATAATCTTTGTACGACGGCGTCGTCTCTCGCGGGACGCGTATGAATGACTGGGTGTGTGAATAACTAAAAAGTCTCGTTTTCGAAACAATCGAACAAACAACAAGAAAACTATTTGTAACAAAACGTGTATTTTATATAAAAGAATTTTAACATTGATGTCGATTATTCCGCGTTTCGACCACAGGATTCGGTCTCATCGGTGCGCGTCGTGTGATCGTTGCAGCACGTCGAATCGCGAACGACTACTCGGACACGACTCGCTTTCAGCTGGCTTCGGCCGGCCAATATTTTATCGCAGTATCGTAATAAATGATAGTAATAATCGACATTATAATTGTTCGTATATAAATAACACAAAACACATATGCGATGCGAATATGCGCTACGCAACAATAACATTGTTAAACAATCTGAACAACACATTTTTCTGTATTTGGTAAGAAAATGTCAAAAACGACATTTCGGTTTACCTATACAGGTAGACGGTTTTACACAGACATGTTTTTGCTTTTCATTGTTCGTTGATGACAATAACTCCTCTAAAAACTAATGAAATTTTCAAATATTATTGAAATCAAAACAAATTTTGACGACCGGTTATTTATTTTTTTTACTTTTACTTCTCTAAAAGTAATTCATATTAATATTGAAATTTGAACAGGGTATTGCAATAAGTTACGACGTTTTTGAGTTCTGATCCAACCACCAAAACATTTGTAATACCCTTGTTCCGATCTTCGAACAAAAATGGTCCCGTGTATTGCAATAATAGAAGACGTATATTGATTGTACATAGATAGGTAATAAGATGTATTATTCATGCTAAACGCATACTTTACAATGCTTGTATACAGTTCACAGGTCACTTAGTAAGTCGACTATTATAGTATTTTAATCATCAATAAATGATTTTAAACAATGAAAATGGCTTTTCCACGTATCTAAAAAGTGCAAAAACAACAATTTAAAATATTATAATTTTATAAAAAAAAAAAATAAAACACATTTTTTTTCTATTTCATGCGTTGCATTAACTTTCAAGAATGTCAACTAAAAATGAATAAATACAAAAGGAGTTACAGACGGGGATCTGTTTACAAAACGTCGGAACATATTTAACATTGAACTGTTAACCAATACAATCAAAAAAATAAAATATTGCGTTTCGTTGCGGACAAATAAATATTAACGCATTTTCATAACACTTCATAATAGTTATTGTTTTATTCCAAATCGTTTATTATTTTAATTCTTCATAACATGATCAAAATGACACGTCGTGCCCCGTTAACAACGCGGAACTCTACGCAGTACAAGCCTAATAATAGTAAACAACAACAATAATACGATTTGAACATCATTCCAGGCTGTTACCTTTATAAACGCGGAAAAATTTAATTGTTTGTACACAATATTTTTTGCGTGCAAAACAATTTGACCTCACGTTCAAATTTATTGCGTACCTACCAGCCATACTTTTATAAATGATTATTTTAAAGTCTGCAGTTCTCTTCCCTAGCGTTTGAAAACTCTAACACGCGTATACAATGTTTAATAAAATGGCAAAATGCAATGTCAACTTATGCCTTTTGGCACTTATACTTTTTACAGCTAACATACATTCTGAAAAAAATGTATACGACCAAACGCAGTCGAAAAAACTTCGTAAGTCTGTGAGTACGATTAATTTGATAAGTATACAGTTGACTGTGATTTTTTTTGCAGCTTATATGTTAAAAACATGCCACCGAAGCGACCCAAATCTAAACGATTGTGTAAAAGAAGCCATCGAGGATCTCAGACCGTTCCTAGCAAAAGGTAAAACTATTATATATATATAATCTATTTTGTAAATTTTAGATAAAACAAATTTTAAATGTTAGTACCGTCAGAAAAAAAAAATATAAATTATATGTATCAAATAATAGACCCAAAAAAATAATAAAATTCTTAGTGAGTATTTTATATTTATGCTTGATGTTCATTTTATTTGTTTGATAAAATACCTAATCAGAAAAATGGTCAGTGGAACCAAAAACAAGAAACTACTGCCAATGTTTTTTATAGACGCATTCATAGTTAAAAATCATTTACGATAAATTTCTGTTTTCATTTTATTTAACGATTTGTTCTGCTACGTTTTAGGAATCCCAGAGTTATTTATTCCATCGTGTGAACCACTGTACATACCCGAGATCGTAATGAATCAAGGCAACAAAGGTAGTGTCAGCGTACAATCAATCTATCAAAATATTCGAGTTTATGGACCAAGTCAGTTTGTTTTGAGAAGTGTAAAGTAAGTTGACTATCGAAAATGTAACGTTAATGTTATTAGGAGACAGAAAAAATTCCTAAAAGTAAACTTTAAAGACTTTAAATTTTAATACATTATTTATTTTATTCAAATGTTCAGTATTTTCTTCCGGGGGGTCATGATACAAAATTAATTATAGTTGCATGTTTAATTCTGAGTCTCTTCCTATACATATATATATAGTGAATAGTTTTACCTACGTATCTATATTATAAAATATTACTGTTATTTATTCATCTTTGTCATTTATTTAAAATAATTTGATATTTTCAAAAATATTTACTTACTAAGTACCTATAACATTTAGCGTTTCATACTGTAGTTGCAGTAAAAGTTTGCATTCTACAAGAGAATATAGAGAAAGCAAACAAATACGTGTTACAAAACTTTGGAGTCACATATGAACGTGATAATATAATATTATCAATTATTTTGTTAGCGATAGACTAGGCTTGTAGTACTTACATAATCATAACTAAGGGTACCTACCTGAAGAGTGAAGGGTTTGTTCTCCCGAAAATTACTCAAAAGTCAAAATTTCTAGCATTGTATGCTAAAACAATAAATCAGAGAGCTGAACTTTATTTCCCAGAACCTTAGAGTACCAATTGTGTAATTGGATATAGTTATATCCGGAGTGCTACTATCGAGTATTTAAATATTGGTAAACTATACTTTTTTCAAAAATTGTGTTATTACGATTGTTGTTGTTGTTTTATTTTTTCACAAGAGTGGAACTGGAAAAGGAGAGAATCAAAATAAAAGTATGGATACCTTTTCTGCATATGACAGCCAATTATTCTATTGAAGGTAGAATTCTCATGTTACCAATCTCTGGAGCTGGTCTAAGCGAGGGAAATTACAGTGCGTTCTGTTATATCAGTCGTGTACTTTTAAATCATGAGTATATAATATGTTCGATTTATTTTAATTTTTCTCCTCTAATTTTAGCAAATATTGAAGCCAACGCGATTGTCCAAGGCAACACTATTCAAATAAAAGGCAAAAAACATTTCAACGTTCAGGACGTGGCTATTGATTTTCAAATTGGTCATGCGAGCGTGTACCTGAGTGACTTGTTCGAAGGCGACACTGAACTTGGTAATGCTTAGTTATTTTACTAGGTACCATTTATACGGTAAATAATAATAATAATTGATGTACGTATCATTTCTCATGACCACCTGTACCAAAGCACCACGACAACAGGTAACAAAAATCAAAAATGTAGTTATAGTCAACGATGTTTTCAAAATGTGTAATGAAAAATATTTTTGAATTCTGCACTTTTTCAAAGTTGAACGTATTATAAAATAGCAAAGTCAATATGTGCCAGTGAATTTTGAGCACGCATATATACATCTGTATAGCTTGATATCAGGTCTACTATAAACAACTATAGTTCTAAATATTTACAATATACACGTGTTCGACTTTTGATGTCAACGTGCTCACAATTTCGTTTGCTTTTTATTTGTTTAGGCGAAGCGATGAATACATTCTTAAATGACAATTGGAGACACGTCGCCCAAGAGTTCAAACCCATTCTCGAAGAAACAATTGGCAACCTGTTCAAAAAGTTCGCTAACAAATTATACCACAAATACCCGATGGACGAAATACTGCCAATTTAAATTAGTTTTACGTATTAATTATTATAAATTTGTACATATAGGAATACACACGACGCGTTGAAAATAGTTTATAAATCGTGTTTGTAAATACTTAGGATTCGTGTTTATAGAAGTTTTTATAATTATTATTTCCGTTTTATACTCTTATAATCTGTTTGAAAAGAAATTTCATTCTGCCAAATATACTATGTGTTTTGTACGTACGTTTCATTTTTTTAAGTTGCATTTTGCAACAGGTATACAGTACGCAGTATTATCACGCTCAATACGCACATCTACTTTGTGTTTATGAACAGCATTGAAATGTGTTTTCGCATAACAGATTTTTTAGCACATTAATTGTGTACATCATTATACTAAAAAGTGTTTAAGTATAACGCGTTCAAAACGATTGTCCGTGATGTCACAAGAAAATTTACGTCGTCAAAGAAAAACAGTTGATAACTGTTGTGCGTACCACGAGCTCAAACAAAAAAAATATTCAAAAGTTATTAGTTTGTCGAATAATACTGCAGTACAACAGCCAACAGGCACTGCACTTATCTGCATTCGTTCTTCGCACTTGAATAGGCAAAAAAAAAAAAGAATTATTAAAAAACACCAATTCGGGTAGGATTTTTCGGTATAAATTTGATTTGGCGCGCACGTGCAAGCAGCCGGTACATGTTTCATCATAGCCCGCATCAACAAATTAAAAAGTCGAGTTGGCTTAAACTTTTTAACTTAACGGACCGCCTACTTCTGGAGTTAACTGACTCAACTGTTTTCTTCGTGGATTTTACTAAACTGACTCATTTTCAAACCGTCAAGTCAATTTGAAAGTTTTTCCTCGGCCGTGTGGCGAAAAAAAAAAAAATTTTTCACGCAAACACAACCACGTCGATCCGTTTAATCGTACTGATCACGAAAACGTCGATGTTCGCGAAAGTCGACTTGGTTAAAATATGTTCTCGTCGGCTGTTCACGACGTATACTGGATCGGTTTAAAAAATAATTCGCCGCCCGCCCAGCAGCCCCTCGCACGCGGATTACGGCTTCAGTGGCCGTCATTTGAGACGACTCGTCCCGGCCCGGCATTTTTGGTTAAAAGTTTTTCGTTTTTACTTTTCAAGTCGGCGGGCAATAAAGCGCGACGACTTTATTCGAGTCGGCGAGTTTGCAAGTTCGCCCCGCGGGAAACACGGAGTTGACGCCACGCACGGGCCTTATTCACAACGTACGCGTTTCCGTCGTCGCACACTCGCAGTACCTGTTTTTTTTTTTGTAATACCTATAACGTAATTCGTTAAATGTACCGCAGACCACTCCGAAATTTCGGCGTTAAAACATACAGGTAGTAGTTTAACACTGCCTAATAACACAATAAACGTGTTCGATCGAACGCGCGTCATAATAATAATAATAATTTGCCCGGCGCGCCGTGAGACAAAAACTTTCACTGTCGTCGACCACCGCGTTCAGACTACGTCTTCTTCGGCACTCGTTAATATTAAGCCGGCCGCCGAGTGTTACACGGCGACATTACACGCGGGTCCGCTTGACGTACGGTGCGCAGATATCGGTTCTGTTATTTCGTATTCTTCAACAATTGTATATTTTCCGCGGAAGAGGAGAACATTTTCAACCGTGCGCACAAACGCGAGCACCGGCTCGATAATCCACTCGTACATTGAAAACATTGAATATCACATTTTTTGTTTGCGTTACGTTTTCGGCACGTATTTACGAACGGCGGAAGAAACTGCGGCCGCGACACAATGGTACCCGCAGAGCTCGGAGCCATCGTCGTATTTTCCGCGGCCCTCTATTGTTGTTGCGTGACCGTCGTCGAAGCCACCGGCGGCCCGCAGAAGCCGATACAGCAGAATCAGATACCGCCGCTTCAGACCACTCGTAAGTCCGTGTATATCGCTGCGAAAACGTTGATTTGGAAAAAACAAAAAAATTTGTCACCGTACGAGGAACGTGTACAGATAACCGATGTTTATATTAAAAAACGGTTTTAAAAATTATAAAAATATTTACATAATAATAATATGTAATAACGTTTATTTTGATTTTCCGTAGTATAACGTCGCTTATTGTGTTTCGGCGATTCGGGCGTGGGTATTATTCTCAAACATTGCGATAGATAGAGCCGCTGATGACCCGTATTCGTGAAAATTACCGCTATATAGGGTCGTTTGTCCGAAAACACAATTAAAAAATAATGGTCGTACACTTTTCGATAAAAATTTAAGATACTATTGTTTTTTACGAGACGTACAATAACTGTAGAGTTTTGATTTTTTTTTCTAATATAGCTAGATAGTTTCCCCCGCAAGTGGCCACTACAAACCAATAAGTATGATTATACATATTTTAATTTTTACTCGCACGAATTGAGTTTTTGATTTTGAAACATTTCTTAATCGAAACGATCCAGCGTAACGCTACCCCATTAGAAACTGCCGCCCTAAATACGGGCCTGATCGGGCGCGAGTCGTCGAAACTTTTAAGGGCGATCACTTTAAAAAACATTTTTTTCCTCAACGGTCTTACGTAAACATCGTAAAGAAAATGAGCGTTAAAGTTTGCAGACAACAGACTACTTTATTTTACACAACAACACACGTTGTTTTCTATACATATATACGATATATATGGTTATATAGTTGTATATAGATGTATATAGTTTGATACATGCAGGCTGTTAACATATTTCCCGATGAACACGCTTGATCACGCAAAATGTTCAGAAATTCGGAAATTATAATATTGTTTCGTAAGACAAATAATAATTAACCGAAATTATACGTCTCGGTTTAATTCTGATTTTCCAAATGTACGGGGGTAGCCCGAAAACTGTCCGATTTTATTCTTCTGTTTTGTTCATTATAAACTGATTGACAAAAAACTGTAACACCGATGATAATAGTGACAACGGCTGTTGAGTTGATCTCAAAAAATCTTACCGTTGATTTCGGCACGTTTATTATGTTAGTTTATGGAAATATTTTGTTTATTATATTTTACAGTATAGGTCCAGTAGACATTATTATAAATGTGTATAATATACGCAAAGGCATTAACTACAGTTAAAAAGTTAAGTTATTTGTTTTTGTTTTTAAGTTGTATTCAGTTAAAAAGTAATCGTATCGATTCAACTATTTTTATAGTTAACCGTCATTGTCGCAAAGTTAAGTTTATTTTTACGTTTTTCGTTATCAAGCGGACCAACAACCGAAACCGATTCACAGACTTTTTTTCATTTCGATCATTTATTCTATACAAGATGAAAATACGATACATAGATCGGGCGTTTAACGGGCTTTTGAATATTTTAACAACGAAAAACTTTTTTTTTAACCAAGTTAAGAATATTTCATTTTCTATCTTAACTCTTAACTTACATATATATCTTGTTTTTTTTTCTCTTTTTCGTCGACCCTCTGACACAATGTACCATGTAAGTAGATAGTATATAATATACACCAACGTAGGAGGCAACTTGAGTAAACTCTTTGTGGATGGCTAACATTTGACATTTAATTAACATTTTTTTTACAAAAAAAAAACTGCTATTATTTTAAAGAGCGATAAAATATTTTAGGGGAGGAGACTTTTTATATTTTTGAGCTTTCCCGAAACTATCTCCAATCTCCAATTGTGAGTATACCATCACGTTGTAACGAATAACTGAAACTCGCGGTTTCCAACCAATCGGACCTTCCCGACCTTGGTCCAGAACACGTCCGACCGTACACGTACACGGAATCGTTAAAAAGGACCCCATCCGACGAAACATAATATAATTTATAAATACTTACTGTATTTCGCAACAACCCCGCGAGCGCAACATTATTCCTTTATAAGCATTCATCGCACGAATTCGTTTCCTAAACAGGTCAAAAACTATCGGTTTGACAAGTCATATATAGACGATAATATAATTAAGTACACGTCGACTGGCTCTTGATCTGCAGTGCGGCGACGCGTACAAGACGTATTTTCTGGGTGTTTTGCACCCAGGGCTCAATAATGGAATTACGCTTATAATACATACATAGGTATAGGTAATATCGATTTGTAAAAACGAGTTCTGATATTTTTAGTTTGTTTTTTTTTATTATTATTTCAACTCGACGTTTTTACGTAACCCACCGTCGTCGGCCATACGCAACTGCGCGAAACCCATCGGTATATACAGGTACTCGTTTTCTGTACATACCGAACACGACGTACATAACGTTATGCATACGATCTTCTGTCTTCCGAATTTCGTCGTTTAAAAGTATATTAAATACACGGGGACAAGTACTTTGCGTGGCTATGAGCTAGGTAGGTAGGTAGGTAGGTATATATCGTTCAAACCATATGAAATTTAAATTTGTGCGCCGACAAATTCGGTCTTTAGTGCTCGGAAAGGTCGATTTATTTCGCGAGTGCATTTTTATGTAACATTTCTGGAACGCGAGACAGAAACGGAAAAACGATTTATTTTCATCACGGGTAAATCAGAGTAAAAGAACCTCAAATATACGTTGTACGACCCTGCAGTAATACCTACCAAAACAATATCATGAGCGGACCACTAAATTGCACTAAAAAAAATGTTAAATACGCATAACGCAAACGTGCAATATACGTGCCATAAAAAATTCCGTAACGTGCACTAAATATTTGACGACAAGTGCTGTGTAATAATATCTTTATCCATACTTAAACTTTCGCAGTTGTTCTTAACCGCCTAAAAAAAAAAAAAAAATATATTTTGACATCCCTTGAGCGACGCACTATAATAAGGTGTTTAAAATACCCGGTAAAATTCTTGACTAAAAGTAGAATGGTATCGTTAAAATTTTGCTACGTTACGCAGACAAAAAACATTCAGACCAGATTGGCCGAAAACGTATAAGTGTATAGATACTAAAAAAAAAAAAGAAATAAGTACGAAAAAAACGTGCATTCGTACATGCCCCAATACTATAATAAATGTGCAGAAATATGCAAGATTTTGACCTGTAAAATATAAGACAAAACGAATTTCGGCCGAGATTCGGCAAATATTAAACTCGCGGCCGTTTATGATTAATACAAGAACGGCGGCAAACAAACATGAAACGGTGCGACGGATCGCAGTATTATGTATCGTCCTGTTATATAAGATTAATGATGTACGCCACTTTTTAGATAGTATAAATATTATATATATACCGCTCGTGGTGTAAGTGTTGTACAACTCGAGTACAGATATTATGTCTGTTTTAAGTGGTAGTTGTTTGTTTTTTTTATAAAGTAATATAATAATACTGTTTCGTATCTTCGGGCCTGAATTGAAGAACCTGTTGCTGCTGGCCTAGCGTAATATTATAATCCCCCCCGTCAAATAAGCGCCCTCGTCGGTGCAGGAAAGTGTACATAACACGCGTTCGATATAACTAAAATAAATAATAATATATTTCCTATTTCTCTCTTTCTTCAATCTTTGTTGCTGCACGAGCTCTCCTGTTCCCCGTGCAGTGAAAGCGAGTCGTTCGACCGGGCGAGCTGTGTGTGTGTGTTTTACGGCGATTTAAATAGATTATGTTATTATTATATTATATATTGGTGGATTGGTTATAGTCGTCACTTGTGGGTATATACCTTCGTAAACATAATCTGTATGTATATCATACCGGTACACAATTACTATATAACCGTTGGAAGAAACCAACGAGGGGAAACCTGCGTACTATACACACGAACGGTATAACGTAAAAACGCATTATATAAATTATAGAAATATAAGAAAAAAAATACCGATGTTTTCCTCGTACAATACGTGTAATAACGCGCGCGATCTACCGATATCGTAAACTAAATTTTATCGTCACGCTAAGAAAACGGTGAACACCGAACAGAACATTTCGCGGAGTACCTTTTTTTTTTCTCCTTTTTTTTTTCTACAGACGATTCCTTCCTCTCAGACTGCACAGCCCGCTAATGTAATAGTTACTGTATTATTAGAAGTAACTTACGTGTACCTATCGATAATATTAAATACGTATGCGCACCTATTTACGTGTAATTTTCCACCGACAATAAGTATTCTGCAATTACTCGTTGGGCGCGGAGGTACTCAAACGCAAGCCGATGCATTTCGTAGATATTGGCAATGCACGCACAAGTCGAATAGCAATGATATTATAATGTTTTAAAAGTCAAAACGACGGACGATTATCATTACTCAATAGTCAATGTTAGGCATAGGGGAGAGTATATCGGATCGCTTCGGACATTTTTTACTTTTCTGGCAAAATATTGGAGAAAAAAATGATTTTTAATCGCGTTAAAATGTTCGCCGAGGTTATAAATTACAAATTGGCATGGTTCGTTTGTGAAATTTCGAATTTCGTCAAACGTTTTTTTTTCGTTCAGTAAAACTGTATGGTCCAATATAAATAGGCGCAATACCGGCTGCTATATATTACATTGATCCGATGATTTCCGCGTTTGGCTTACATTGAAATTGTAGGTTAGGTTAGGCTAAAATTAAAATTTTAGGCGAAACACAAAAAACTTATACCAACTGAATAATTACCCTGCGTGCTTAAACCATTAAGTTGTCACAATTTTTTAAAACAATTTTTTTTTTGCATTTAAAATGTACGTATTTAGGCTATAAATATGTGGTCCGACACGAGCAACTTTGTATCTACTTGGAAAATCAAACGTGCGCGATTTAATATTAATGCTTTGTCTTAATAATCCATGCGAATTATACTTTAAACAACATTTCCTGTAAAAAACGTTTGAAACAAAATTATAGGATTTAATAGCTGTTCGTTTCAAAGAATAATCCAAAGAAATATTAACATCGAAGGTTTCAAAAGGGGCGTATTGGTGCCCGAATGAGCTTTCAAATGCGAATGAATAATTTTAATAATGAAATATTTTTAAACTGAGTAAATCACCCTAGCACAAAAAATTTAACTTTTATTTTGGTAAATATACGTACTTCGATAACAACGTTACCAACAACATCGTTGTGTGATGATTGATTTAAAGTATTCAAAATAATTCCTCACTAAATTTTTATTAAAAAAAAAACTTTTAATTTATAATTTGTTCAGCCATCTGGTTAAACGCCTGCAAGAAGAAAGACCCGAATTTGGACGAATGCTTCTGCAAGACTTTCCAGTACATGTTTCCATACTTGGCCAAAGGTATAATACATGAATGAATACGTAAAAGCCGTACACAAAATCTTAATCGAATCATAATGTCGTTTGTTAAAACGTTGTGTTCACCATATTATTATAGGTATCCCGGAAATCGGAACCAGGCCGTTCGAGCCCATGCACATCGACAGAGTTGCAATATCTAAAGGCCAAGGTGCCGTTACGCTCGCGGGGGCGTTCACAAACCTTATCATTCACGGACCAAGTAATACGACCGCTTTGTACACCAAGTATGTCAGCTCAGTAATAGTGCGCAAACACAAAATTACAAGTCAGAATCGAAAAACGAAATTATAAAAATCAAAACAATTTTACTTGCCTACAAAAAATATTAGAGCATGCCTTAGAAAAATGAATTTTTTAACATTTATTCAAATAATAATACCGATTTTACTATACGTATTGAAATTTCGACGGAGGTGGAAGTGAACACTTGACTGCCTAGGCATGCCGTTGTAAAAAAAGACAATAAGTCTCTAAGAACGTAATCGTAAAGTTAACCACAGTGATTATAAAATGAAAATTTGTGAGTTGTGAATTTTTAAACGTTTTACCGTAAACATTCTATAATAGGTGCAGTATCTAAGTGGAATTTTCTAATTTATGGAATCGCAGAGCTGGTCTTAGAGTTTTAGGAAGGCAGAAAGCCTATATAGTTCTAAAAAAAAGTTTGTAATTTTGACCGGTAGAAATTTCAAAGAATCAACTCAAAAGCCAATACAGTGTCCAAAGCGTGTAGGTATGCGTTCATGTATATACGACTTATATACATATATATATAGTAGATACCCTATACATCATGCGATCATATGTTAGGTATTGAAACATAACGGAATAAACGGACTTGAAAACTTCCATGCTTAATCATCATAATCATCGTTTCATATACACATTTTGTACACACACTGTCCCAACTATATAGCAATTATTGCGGTATGTACTCACTAACTAGCAAACATTTGAAATTTTCACACATTATTTCTTAAATTCGTTTTCCCTTGATTCGGCAAAAACTTCAACAATTCAATTTAGCCAAAAATCTAAAATTAAAACGTTCGTCATTCTCTTTCCCCCCGACCATCTGCTTATATTGCTGATATTCTTCTAAGGCGAAGAAACGCACATCGTACCAAAATCTAACGTGCGACGATGGGAACACTTATTTATCACTGGACCGATAGTTGATTATTTATTTTCAACAAAATGAATCTATACGTAGCGTACTCTATACACTGCACGCTCGTTCTTTATTTTCTCCTCTGATTATTTTATACGTTGAAAAAATTAATTTCAATAAACAGGTTAGACTTGGTGAAAAACCGTCTCGACATCGGGCTGTTCATACCGACAATCAAAGTTGAAGCAAAGTACGATCTGAAGGGCAACTTGTTGCTGTTACCGCTGGTCGGCGTGGGCGACGCAAAACTGTACCTAAGTGAGTGTATACTTATATATATTATTATGCGTACTCGTTCTAGCAAAAACGTGAAACGAAATCCTGATTCGCACCGCGTAATTATTACCTGGGTACTGTAATAATATGTTCCCGGTCCATCTTTCAGAAAACGTAACCACGCACGTTCAGACAAAGATCCACTTCCCCGACTACATGAACGAGACCGTGATGGTGGCCAGCAGCATGAAAGTGGAGTTCAGCTTGACAGCGATGCGTGTGAACTTGGACAACTTGTTCAACGGCAACAAAGTATTGGGTACATGAATAATACAAAAACATTTATATTATTTATACACGCGCGGACTGCATGATTGATACTAGACGATACTATCCCCCTTGTGTTGTGAATTGATGACACAAATGGCGTAAAAGTCAAAAAATTCCAAAAGGTCCAACAAAAAACACGAAAAGTATAATACATTATTTTGTACCTACAATACGTTTTTTTCCTCTAAAAATTTCCTTTTTTACACTTACAATCGTCTCGCCAATGAAATGTTAAAACTATTTTTTTTTTTTTACGTTTTAACTACTTGACCCCCCCCCCCACAATCAAATTTTAGTTCTGGATCCGCGCCTGGTCATTTTAAAAATTTTTCGGAGTGGAAGATGAGCTACAATCCGCGTTGGGGGCTTAGCCCCTCCAGTCCCCCATCCCAATCGCCGCTAAATATTGTAGGTTAGGTACCGCGATTGTTGCGCACTATGTCACTGACGTGTTTTCGACTGTTTCCCAGGACGCACTGTCAACACGTTTTTGAACCAAAACGCGTTGGAAGTGGTGGACGAGCTCAAGGAAAACATCGGTGAAAATCTTTCGCCAATATTCAAACAGATCATGAACGATGCGTTCAGTCACATACCGACAAAACTTTGGCTACTAGACGAATAACAGCCGTCTATAAATTGCGTTTTGTACATAATACGTATAACAATAATATTATGAGCTATATTACAGCTGCTGCGTATTAATAAGCGACGTTGATTTATTTTAACGTGCCTATATAATACAATAATATGTAATAATAACACGTACTTGCTATGATTTCGCGTGATAATGAAAATTTGATCATTATTAACTATTGTCGTTCATGTCATAATATTGTATCACCATTGTTACTATATATATATTGTCTATTTTGTATTTTAATATTTTACTAGTTTTAATTCTTTTGAATAAAATGTACATTAAAAACGCCAATCCATTATATGACATCTACTATGTTTAAAAAAAAAACCAACATTGTTCAGGGTTAATCACTCTTATAAATACTATAAATAGATGAAAACACATAGCGTCCAAAGATGGCATAAAACTTTGTCGTAAGAAAAAATTGATATAATAATAATTATCCATAGCTATGATTGCACTCACGGAAATTTTGACTTTTTCGATTTTGTATCATAAAACAAACGAAATACCCGAGTACAATTTTAAAAAGTTTTTTTTTCAATTAATTAAGTGCTATCTCATCTCATCTTCGGAGGTAGGTACTAAAATTCGTATTACAACGTAAAGATCGGAACGGAAACCGAGAAAGCGTACCTACACATCATTGCAAAACCAAAAGGTAATAAATGTATGCACATGAACCATAAGATAATACAGTTCATATTTTGTAACAACCTCAATGAGTAGAAACGGTGGTAGAAACGGTGAAAAAGTGTTATTAAAAAAAACCACCTTCTATACTTACATCGAGACTCGGACCGTGCCCGACAGTGATAACGTTATAGGTAACGTGGGTCTGTACCGTCTTAACAGGTCGAGAACACTCACTTTATCGCGGTAACAACAATTTTGTTATAGTAATTGATAAAACTATAAAACAGTAAATGATAATAAAAACTCTTCAGAACCGTGTCATTTTGAGTGATGTTGAATAACAAAAAACGAAACGATTTCTTGATTCTCAAAAGTGAAGAAACTATTTAATGAAGTCGCGCTGTTGGTTACGGAATTTTTAACTTCGGTTTTTTTTTTTTTTTACGTAAATGAACGGAGTGGGTACATCACCTACACTAAACGATACGAGTTTTTTTTTTCAATATAACGTCGAAACAACTCTAAAGTTATAACTTATGTGAGTACGAAGGTGCGTTATTATCTTCTCTCTACCCAGCTTTATCGTTCACCATCAAAACATATCAACATAATTTTATACTTTGGTTTCAGAATAATTTCCAAATTTGTAACATGTCAGGCGATTTTGACGCGTTTTATTTAATTTTAGTGCCATGTTGTAGGTTGATTCAATATTTCCAAAACTTCTCTAGTCACAGATTTACTTCTAATTTCCGTCGTTTCTCTCCGAGAACAGATTGGCGATATTTTTTGACACGGAATTATAAATGGGAACGGTCCAATATCACAAATGCGATTTGGGTGGAGGTTCAGTTACTTTCCCCGTTGTGTAACTCTAAAGCTAGGTACACGTATTAATGATCGAAAATTTGATTTTTCAAAAAAAAAACACTCAATCTTTCAAAATGTGAATTTTTGTTTGCTTAGTTTTTAAACACTTTGGAAATTGGTACCGAAAATTCTCATTTTTACCTAATTTTATTTTAAGTGTACTATTTTTTATGAAATCAGATGTCACCTATTGTACTTACATTTTATCTTTTTGTCAATAAAACACATAAAATGCATGTATTAGGTTAAGGTTTAAAAAACCGCTTTTAAATAAAATGGCCCATTCAATGACAAATCCACCCCTGTTATAAAAATTTTTCTCACTTTTGAAAGGGCACAAATGTTTGAGCACAAGCTAACTCTGTACCTACCTCCGATCGATTCAAATAAAATGGGTAGATAATTCATTCTCAGTTTTATTTTCACAGTAAACCATGGATCCAGCGCTACTGAAAGAAAGAGAATTATTCAAGCTAAAAGCATCATCCATACCTGTGTAAGCACATTTAATGTTTTGGTACTTAGCCGATTTACCTATTAAAATAATATCTATTGATTTCAAAGAGTTAGAAAAACTGTAACACAAAGCTAATGTTACAGAGTTGAAAAAAGAATAAAAGAAGACAACAGCGTCAAAGATGAAATTAAAAAGAAATCGAAACCACTACCATCTATGCCCAGACCCCCTTCACCGCCAAATGCCTCAAATTCTTTAAGGTTTGAATTATTTATTATTTTTGTATTATTAGTTAAATTTTTTAAGATAATCTTGTAACTGTATAATTATTATTGCAGTAGTTATAAGTCATATGGACAAAGTTCTCAGTACAAATTTGGCGTACTTACAAAAATTGTGAAGTATATTAGAGCTAGGCATCAAGACGGAGATGATCATCCTTTGACATTAGATGAATTATTAGATGAAACTAATCAACTAGATGTGGGAGCTAAAGTCAAAACGGTATATTGAGTGTGATAATAAAATTTCTAAGTAAACGTGTACTTATAATTATTCATATTAAGTGGTTAGAGTCTGAAGCACTGCCTGGCAATCCTAAAATTGAACGTACACCGGATGGAAAATATATGTTTAAGCCTCCTTATAAACTCAAGGATAGAAAATCTCTGTTGAAATTGTTAAAACAACAAGATTTGAAAGGTTTAGGAGGAATTATGATGGACGACATTGTAGAATCATTACCTAATTATGAAAAAGCTCTTAAGGTACAGTAGTAGTTAATAATACAACTTAATTTTCAAGTCAACTTTGACAGTAATTTTTTTCAACAGCATTTGCATAATGAAATACTGTACGTTTGCCGACCTGGTGATAAAAAAAAAGTAATGTTCTATAATGATAAATCTGCCAGTATTGAGATAAATGAAGAGTTCAAAAAAATGTGGAGAAGTATTGCTGTGGAAAACATGGACGATGAGAAAATAGAAGAACATTTAGAAAAACAGGTATCATACTTACTAAAAATAAAGTTTACTGTTTGAAAGTTAATTTAATAACTAACATATTGAATATTAATTTATGTGAAATTTATTTAGGGTATTAGTTCCATGCAAGATAATGGTATTAAAAAAGTAAATCATGTAAAAAGGAAAAAACCTGTTACAAAAAAAAGGATATCCAAGAGACCAAGAGATAACGAACATTTAGCTAGCGTTTTGGAAGATTATGATGCATTGTAAATTTACAAAAAAGAATAGAAAAAAAATTACTTAATTTTATTTTGTACATAGTATAACAATTTTCAAACACCATTAATAAACTAATATTATTATTTACTATTCATAAAATTTTCAATAATACAACCAATATCCATTACAGCTTTTAATCGTAATGGCACTGTTCCTAAGCTCACACATTTATCCGGTATCTTTGAATCTTCAATTTTTGTTAGGCTAATCAATTCCTGGGGAAATGTTAGAAACAGTTAATTGAACATGTATTGAATAATGCACATTACAAACAAATTTACTTTGTGATGTTTGTCCTTGTTGGCTTTTAGCAGTTCATATTCTTTATCATTGAATAATAAAACTACTCGTCCAGATCTATAATATTGAACTTTGCCTACAGGCTGTGAAGAATAGTTAGCTTCCGAGTCCTTCTGAAATTAATATGCATTTATTAACATCCAAACAGATAAATAGATCATTAGGATTTAAGTAATACTTCAGTTTTAACATTATGGCCATTGAATTCAACTTTAATAGGCGTAATGTTTTCTGTTTTGATGGATGTTTTGTTTTGGTTGCCATTCTCAGTTAAATCAATGTCTGAAATTTTTGGCTGGGTGAATGAACTGTCATAAAACTAAAAAATAAACAATAAATAATTTGTATGTTCATAACACCTAACAATTATATTTATATCCCACAATACCTGCAAAGTCATTAACAATTCAGGAGCAAGTAATTCACTTAACAGAGGATGAACATTTTCCTGGGACGGATATTCTAAACTAGTGTTTAATAGTATGGTATCATTACTATCATCTGAAACAACAGCAGTAATAAGGTAATTTCTGATTAATGTAACTAATTGTAGATTACCTTTTTTAAACAGAGGTAAGCGAACTGGTCCATTGATGTTATTCATTGGATCGTCTATATCAAGTTCATTGTTGTCGAACAATTGCATTTGTTGAATGCTTTGAGTTTCACAACTTTTAGGTTCAATTTTCACCTTATAAAATTATAACTTAGTATCCTGAAAATGCTATACTAATTAATTAAAAGTAAGCATAATTTTTGTCACTCACTAGAGACCCTGAGCTATTGAAATTACCCTGCTTTGAATACGATTGAAAACCAGACGATAATCCCATACGCAATGAACCTGTTCTACCTTGACTGGTTGACCCCATGTTGGAAAAAACACTTTCAATCTAAAAAAAATAAAAATAATTTTCGCTAACGACTACACTTTTAGTAAGTACTTAAACAAAATATAACATAAAATACAACCCTACAAAAAATTAAATGATCTATTTTTAGAATGTGACTAAAATTCAAACATTTGTGCATACATTTAAAGAATATTAGTTTATACAGCGGATGAAAATAATTTAGACAACTATTTGGATAAGGATTTATTGGCATCATGAGTGAATGTACTTAGTTATATTTTTACGGGACTCATCAGCCCCTCGCTTAACTGGGTATCTAAAAAAATCGCGTTCACGTCCCAGGTGAAAATAGGCTCCGATCTAAAAAACTGTTTTGACACGAGCAGTCCGCATTTTTTATTTTTTACTGTGCCAATTATTTACTTGTGTCAGTGATTTTTCTTTAGGTTTTTTCTGTTTTTGTGGCGACGACTGAGCACCGGAACCAGCACCATACTCGATTTTCACTTCTACCGCGGGTTGCTGATTCGGATCTTTGGCTACGTTCCTGAAAACGATGATGAATTACCAAACGTCATCCTTTATCGGAATCTAAAATTCAACCGTGTTAATTTACCTTTTGTATCCTAGGTTCGGTTTAAACACTCTTTTGGGCGGACCAAATTGAGGCGTCTTTTTTGGCCGATCGTCCATTGTTTATTATTACTACCTGTACGCAGTTGGTGTAAACCGTTCACGAATTACATTTCGAATTCATTTGAAACAAAAATACAAAATTCACTCGAACATCGTCCCATGATTGATTGCCTTACAATCGTGACAAAAATATATTTAGCCATGCTGCATCAAATATTCTATACGCTACCCGTTATCTGCGCTATTATCTATTACTGCAACCTGTTAACAATTTGTAGGTTACCAATGTCGATAAATATACGCGTTTGATAGTGGAGAGTAAAAATTGTTTTGAATTTAAAAAACATTTTAAGCTAAAACGCCGCGAACGAAAAACCGCTACATCGGTACCTGGAAAAATTTCGAATAATGTGAGATCATATTCCAGCGTTTTCGCGTCGAGTCCGTTTCCGCGCGAACGAGGACCGTCGCGGCCCGCGACGATGTCCAAAGAACCCGGCTCGTCCGGCGGCAAAGACAAGCGCAACAGGAACTCGCGGAAAGACGACGGTTCGAAAACGCTCAGAGTGCTCACGCTGTACGAGTACCTGACCAAACTGCCGGAGGCCGTGCAGGATCGGCTGTACAGCCATCCGCCGACCTGTCTGACCGTGTTCCGGGTGCTGCCGGACATAGCGCAACAGTTCACGCTGCGCATCCTGTTCATCGAACAGCCGGTGCCGCAGTCGGTGCTCTCGTCCTGGGTGCCGGCCAACTATTCCCGCGAACTGGACGAGTCCGTGGACGTGGCCACCAATCTGCACATCTGGAAGCTGGCCAGCGTGTCGGGTGGCCTCAAAGGATGGATACTGAACTCGACGTTCAAGAAGAAACTGAAAGTGGCGCTGATGGGCGGCGGCCGGTCCGCGGTGGCCGGCGGCGACGTGATGGCCGACCCCAAGGCGAGAGACGTGGATTTCTTGGACGCGTACGCGTACGAGCGATGGGAGTGCATACTGCACTACATGGTCGGCTCCAAACACGAGGGGATATCGTCAGACGCGGTCAGGGTTCTGTTGAACGCCGGTCTCATGGTAAGGTCCACCACAAACCCTATTAAATAAATATATATTACAGGTACTGTCGTGCTGCACGTTAATGTCGTCGCGCGTTTACTGTTTAGGTCAGAGACACCGACGACAGTCCGGTAATCACCTCGACCGGCTTCCAGTTTCTGCTCCTAGACATGGCCACGCAAGTATGGTACTTCATGCTGCGCTACATGGAAACGGTGGAGTCGCGGGGTCTTGATCTCGCTCAATGTTTGACATTCCTTTTCCAAATACATCTCGGCACCCTGGGATGGGATTACAAAACCGATGAAATGTCCGAAAACCTTCAAGCGTTCTTACAGCATCTTCGAGAATTCGGATTAGTGTACCAGAGAAGCCGCAAAGCCGGCCGCTTTTATCCCACTCGGCTGGTCATTGAAATGGGACAAGGAAACAGTCGAACTTCGGAGCGCATGAAAAATAAAGAACGCTATATAGTTGTGGAAACTAATTTTCGCGTTTACGCTATGACCGATTCCGACCTAAAGGTCGCCCTAGTTGCGTTGTTCACCCATATGCTTTACAGGTAAATAACTGTCATAACTGTTTGTGTGTGTGTGTGAAGCAAGTCGAAACGTTACAAAAAATTCTTGTGTTTAGATTTCCAAACATGGCAGCCGGCATACTTACCAGAGACTCGGTTCGGACAGCCTTACGCAGTGGTATTACCGCAGCTCAAATAGTACGGTTTCTCACTGTGCATACACATCCACAGATGCAAGAATGCGGAATGCCGCAAACTGTTATTGATCAAATTTATCTGTGGGAAAATGAAAGGAATCGATTGACGTACACGGATGGCGTGTTGTACAGTAACATTAACACGCCTAACGATTATGAAACGATCAAGAACTATGCTGCCGAGATCGGAGCGTTAGTATGGTGCGATGAGAGAAGGCGAAATATTGTCGTTAGCACTGATGGACATGACGACGTAAGAAAGTTTTGGAAAAAGCAGCCCAAGTCAGATCTCTTTTAGTGCAAATTACACGAGAGTAAAAATTTTTGTGTTTTTCTGTACTCGTTTTCCAACCAAAACAAACGCTCAATGGTGAATTAACCGTAAAAACACTTAAAAGTTGTAAAATAACGTATCGTACTATTGTAAATTGAATAGTCAATATTGTCAAAACAAGTCATCGATTTGTTCTATTTGTGTACTTACTATTTTTCAATTAAATGTTGATAGTGTTTATTTCGTGTATGAAATATTTACACAGTGGTGCAGTGAATCATAACAATAATATTTAATTCGATGGCAATAATAACAAATTTGGACCATAACTCAACACAAGATTAAAGTGCAATTTAAAGCTGAATTTCTAACTTTTTTGAGGTGTCGAACATAAAAATCAGAGCACTACTACTACTATCCAAAAAAAGTGATCAAAAATATTATGTCATTTTGGCTTAAAACTCTTGAGTGACCAATGCTAATACTGATTAATGAGCTATCAGAAACAAAAAATCACCTACATTGTTTGGGTGGGTTTTTTTTTTTCTAGGTCGTCTTATTTAACCAAGGTTGTTCAGGGTTGTTTTTTTGAAGACAATCATTTATCATTGCTTTCGAATAATAAATAATACGTTGAATTACAACTTCCTAACCATTGACCCACTTATCCTAAGACGTGACACACTTCAAAGCCTAGTTGACAATACATGCTTTGCTATGCTCAGAATCTAAAAAAACCATTGTAAATTGTACAATACTCCCTGGGCACAAAATCTAGCACTAGGTATGTTCTCTGTGGATCCTGAAATGTTTAACATTGCTTGCTTTTTGTGGATACGGTTTATTTAATTTTTTTGTAAGATACTAGTGGTGGATACAATTTATTGATATCCATTTTTGTAAAAATACAACTTCTCTTTCCATTAACACAATTCTTGATAAAAAAAAAAGGGTTCCACATTTAACTGTGTCAGTGTTAAACTGAAAAATTTCACGTTGAATTATTTTAAACTAAAAATTTGGTTGAACATTAATTATTAATGAGATACGAGTATTTATAAACTGTTAGTTAAAATAATTCTAGTATAAAATTTGTTGGAGTCAATTCTGTTTTATAATTTCTATGTTTAAACAGTGATGTCTCATAATGTGTACAATAATAAATATTATATTATTGTCAATTTCATTATATTCCCATTATTATTTTTTAGGTTCCAATTAAAATTAAAAGGTCAAGTGAAATTTGATTTATACGACGTTTAAAATAAAATCTATCAAGGAAAATAAGTGCAACTGATCCCAAAAGCCTAAACTTCCTTTTTATAGCCCTGTGCCATGTGTTCCAATTTCTAATTAATGAGTTTTCAGCTATCGTAAATTGACAAAAAGAACACCAATTTACTACTCAAATGGAAGGAAAATAATTTATAAGTATAAATAAACAAGAACAAATCTAGATAAATATAATTTTTAATTTTTAAACACAACATTATTGGTATACATTTATATAAATGTTTAATCGTATTTATCTTGTAAGAATATAAATTATTTATAATAATTAAAATCCTTATTTAAATATTTCACCAAAATACAAGTCACTTTATAAGATACTTTATAGATACATTTTCATAACTAGTTATTGATTATAAAACACTATGAGATTGACATTGGCTTAATTTATTTAATTGAAACAGTAAATTAACAATAATAATTTCTAGAGATCATCGAAACAAATCAGATAATAATGTCTTGTTTTAAACCTTGGTAAGCAACCGTACAGTTTTATTCGGCTGTATTTAAATCATCCAAAATAAATAATAATAATGAAAAAAAAATTTACCTACCAACAATATTGTAACATACTGATTCTTCGTTAATCAATAAAAATGTAATTTTTTGTGTGCTTACGTACTACTTGGTGATCAACATATGAATTAAAAATTGAAAACATTATTTAAATATATTATATTATATTTAATACATGAATATATTTCCAAAATTGCTATTCTTAGGTTTCAACATATTATGAACACAAAAATACAAAACAATAATTAATAATAAATCATAGTTTCAGTGAAGTTTATTCCACTTATTTTAAATAAAAACTAAAATGAAATAATTATTGTTATTGTAGTATAATTTATTTGGATTGTCATACGTATAATGTAGGCGGTTTTTAATAGTAAAAAAAATAAATCCAATGGAAGACAAAAAAATTATTTTCAATAGAATAGTTTAGAATAAAATATTATTATTGATACAACTATGTAAATGAAATGTAAATAATAATTAATTAAATATTTACGACAGTTCAAAAAATTAATGGATGAAAATTCTTAATTTTGATACTTAAATAAATCACACACAAACAATTTGTAATAACACTGAAATAAACAATATCAAATTTCTGTCAAAAAAAATTCACATTTTAGTGTCATAATTATTGCTATAAATTATAATATATTATTTAGTAAATTTTGCTTCGTATACAGTTTCAAACCCTGTTTTATTGCACAGTAATATTATCATTAAAATTAAAACAATCACATTCAATAAAAATAAATAAGTTTATGCTAATGTTTTGTCTCTGATTAAAAAATTGTTAAATATAGTATTTGTACTTAACCTAAAATCACTAAAATAAAATATTATAACAAAACAAATCATACGGGTGAATATTAAAAAAAATTGTATAAATAATACATAATAAAAAAAATTATTACCTATTCAACAGTAAAACCACAAGTTTCTTCAACTGCTTGGCTAAGTTTATCTAGTAATTTCTGTTTACTCTCATATTTTGGCAAATCAAGGCGATTGAAACAAGTATGTGCTTTAGGAAGATTATCTGTTGATACATCAGTCAAGTGTATAGTAAACAATCGAGGTCCAGCAGCTCCAGTTGACCCTACAAACACATTGTTCACAGTGTTTATAATGTAACGCTTTTTCTAAACTATATTGTGTAATTTACCTTGGAGTGCTTTAAATCCTTGAAGAGGAACTCTAGAACTTCCAGTGACAAACTGTAACAGTCTAAGACGCATTTCTTGACTATAGTGTTGTTCAATAATTTCCCAAAACCATTTTACAACAGGGGATTCTGACGAACAGTGCTGTATGTACATAAAATACTTGTATAACTATACAGTTTGTTGTAATTTAATAAAAATGTTTTAGTATTAGTAATCACTTTGAGTCTAGTATTTTTTTTCCAATCATCAATATCTATAGTTCCAATACCACTGATAATTAATTCAATCTCGCGTTCATCAAAAGGCTTAAGCAATGATCCAGGAACTACTTCTGTAAGACCCTTTTGTAATGCCAAAAACTGTTGTTCAATACCCCTCATAAATCTGTACGTTACATATAATCTATAAAAGATTACATAATATTATTGAACATTTAGTTTATTATAAAGACCAAGCACTATTAACATACTTGACATATTCTTTTTTATTATCTTCTGTCAGCTGAAGGTTTCGACCACCAGTTTTGAGCTCGTGCAATTTAAGTACACCAAAGCTACTTTGTTCGACTGCAAAAGTAGTGTCAATTATATCTTTTTCAAGTTTGTTTTCTCTGTAAAAAAAAAAAACAACAAATATTACGCAAAAAATAATAAAATTACTGAGTGGTCTAAGTAAAATAATTACAATATATAAGTTAGACTGCGGTGTAATTCTGGATCTACTCCTTCTATATCAACTAAAGTAATTGGTTTGTTCAGTAACATTTTATAAAAAGGTGTAGTAAATCCACCATCAATATAGTGTCCATGGAAAACAGCAATTCCAATTATGCGACCAACAAAATGAAAATAAGATAAATGTTCCTGAAAGTTAAAAACCATTTAAATTATACGATTCGATGGCATGAGCTGAAAAAATATTCATACGGGGTTGATAGAGCTATCTGGATTTATTTGTAAGGTATAATTGTCTTCTCTCGAATATTGAAATAAACCATATTGTGGATTGAGCATTTCATGGGACAATAGATATAACCATTCCCTAGCAACACCGCCATAATCTAGACCTTCTTCATTGCGAAATTTAATCATTAACCTTTTTCGAAAATCTTTCGGTCGCATCTTCATCACTGCTCTATATGACTCCTAGGAATAAATGATAATTAGAAACAGAACAATTAAGTACAACATATTTTATAGTTTCATACTTCAAATATTTCTGATCTTGAAACTTCTAATCGCATATGTCCTGTTGGAGGCTGTAATGAAGCTAGTTCTGTTCGTAAAATTTTCTGTTTGGCCACCAAATCACGTTTATACTTAGGTAAACATTCCGAATCAGTCTCAATACTTTGGGGACCATCATATCCAGAACGAGGTAAAAGTCTTATTTGATTTGGTGCTTCACTAGTGTTTGGTACTGTAGAGTTTTCTTTATTGTTCGTTGAGTTTTGTTCACTTGTTGATGATGAGCTTTGTTCATTTTGTTTTCTAGCAAAAAAATTTAAAACACATTAGTTCAATTTAGTAGTATTGTCTAAATATTTAATGAAATTACTGTAATAAATTAGCTATGACTGCAGTTGAAAGTCTTGGATCCGAAAAAGTTGTAGTTCGATTATTATGATCAACATAATAATAGCGACCAGTAGACGTTTGACGTACTTCCCAACCAGCAGGCAAAGGGCCAAGCTGCTGTCCAGGAGTTACAGTAATATTCCTTGGAATCCTTGGATCATGCCAAGTACTTAAACCAGTAGGAATATGATAAAAATAAATTTGTCCTTGAGGAGTAGTTCTAATCTCTAATGAAAATTCAAAAGAACATAATTGTTAATGTTCATACATTTTTTGGAATTATTATGTTTATGTTATTTGGCACTAACCATAACCAGTTGGCAAGTCTTGTGGCTGTTGAACTAAAGAGTTATGAGAATAAACGTTTCTGGTAAAATTTAGTGATGTTCGATTGCTAGGATTTCTATTTCTAAACATATTATTGTTTATTTCTTTAATTATTTAGGTACGAGAAATAAAAACATTATTTTTGTTTCAAATAAATCATTACTCACGTTTGAGGAGTCGAATTATTGTCATTGCCATTGTTATTATTTATCACATCAGATTCATTTTGTGCATTTGTTTCTTCAGGAGGGTTTGGAGCAGGAGGACGAGGACTACTGGTAGTGGTGATTTTTGAAGATCTAAAAATTAAAAATACAAAATTAACACAATATAGTAATAAATTATAGTGAAACATCTCAAAAGTTTAAAAAATAATTAACATTGAATGCACATACTTAGTTGGTTTGACCCACTGTGTTGTTTTTGTTCTATGATTTACATAATATAACCGTCCATTTTCTGTTCTTCTTTCTTCCCAACCATCTGGTAAAGGTGGTGGTTGTAAAGGTGTACTTGCAGTACTATCTTGAGATAGGAAAGAAAAAACTATCTGGCCTCTAATAGGTACTGGGTCATCAGGATTTAATTTAATCAAATCTAATTTCTGGTCTGTAAATTTTAAACAAAATAACTGATAAGTAGGTGCCTTTATTATAAAACTAACTACATGTAAATGGTTATTATAACTTATAAACTATGCTCTTTAACACAATTTGACATATTATGTAAAATACTCACAACCAGTATCTTTGTATCTCTGAATTTGATTCCATGACAATCTTACACATCCAAGAAAACCACTGGCTGGTTTCTGAATATTTTTATGTAATTTCTTATGATTCCATAAAGTAATTGTTACATGATCTCCTTTACTTAAAAATCTGTTGCCAAATATGTAAGTGATTAAATAATCCTTGTATCTCATATTATACTTTATGATAAAATTTTTAACTTACAGATCATAATGTTGATTCCATTGAGGATCACAAGTTGTCTTACAAGTATCTGTAGTATAACACTGACCAGAACCATCTACACTAATCTTTGCAAAAGCATCTGGTGGTAAACCTTCAAGTCCACAATACAAACATAATATCAAAAAATACAATTTTATAAATTAAGTAAAATCAAAGTTTAAATATTTTAATAGGCATGTCATTTAACATGAGAAAAGGAAGTAAGCAGATACTAAAAACTAAATATAAATAAATCAAAGATAAAACTTACGAAATAAATCTTTTTTCAACAAATTCTGAGCACATAGCACTGAAATAAAAAAAAAAATCATTAAAATATGTTACCAAACTTACCAGTGAACTAAAAGATGGCTTAGAGAGGGAAAACATCATAGAAGACAATTAAATAGTGTCTACACACATTAAAACTGTATAGATAATTTAATAAGTGCAATTTTGAAACAAGGTAAGTATATACTTTTTATTTATAAATTTCTAGCATAAATAATTTTAACTTTTGTGTTTGATTATGCTCAGTGTTTGACTTGGAATAAAAAATAGTGGGAGGATGCATGCTAAATAAAAATAAATTTTGTATTGGTGTGCTTAAACTACACAATTAAGGATACCAAATTAAACGGAGTATGGTAAAATATTTTTTTTTAAAAAGAAGAGAACTCCCAGCCTTCATTTCTTCCCCAAAATTATGTAAGTACTGGTTATGCCGTGTTTTTAATTTTTAAATGTTTAAAATAGTATAAAGAAAATAAAAAGGCAAATAACAGCCTGGGGTTCAAACAACCGCATGGTACTGTACAGAGGTATTCAAATACTTTTAACACACACCTATTAAAGTTAACTTAGCAGCTTCTAAATTATAAACGCCAAAAATAATAAGGTTTTGATGCATATAGGTAGGTATGTAAATGTATTTATTTGTCACAAGTGATATAATTTTGTTTTTCATTGCCTACGGGCTATGTTTACAACTGTTTTAAGAAAAATCAAGTGGATAACATTTTTAATTATTACTATACTATGGGCGACATTAACATAGGAATGTATTATAATAATTATAATGTCACTGGTCTATGTATATGTCTACATGCCACGCTGAATAATGAATTGATTTGAATAACATTATAATTGATACATGTTTGTGTCTGCTCGTCAAAATGAAAAAAAATTTGGGTGTACCTAAATGACGATATTACACAAGAGCTGCTTAAATCAATAATTTGTTTACAAAAAAATTAATTAATCCTTTTGACTGACAAAAATGATGGAATACATGCGGAAAACACTCACCAGTTAGACGGATCTTAGTAGTTCCTCCAGATCTCCTGCTACCCGAAGAGCCTGACATATTCGTTGTTCATCAATAACAACAACGAAGATCCGTTTTCGTTTGACGAATTAAAAATCATTTGGCGTGACTAACAGTAATGAATTATTCAAACGCGTAAAAAATGAACACATTGTGTGATTATTACTGATTTTCCACACAAACAGTAACTATCGTCGACTACGTTACACATCAACACTATGCTCGAGTTTCGTAATTTCTACATAATTCGTCGACGGTTTCGCATAGTTTCACTCATTTTATACGCTTCAATTCACTGTACTCGGGAGACATACAGAAATCAGAATTATTAAGCCTGACTCAATGTTTTGTTATGAAATAATCGCTTATCACAGTGTCCAGTTATGACATCGATAATATTCAATGCACAGAAAAAAAAAAGTAATTCTTAATTCGATAGTTTGCCAGCAGCAGCAGCTGCTGCTGCGCTCGATTATTCTCAAGTTGATGCGTGCATGGACAAATGAACGACAAACAACGTTATTTCTCCATGATTTTAAAAACAAACGCGCGGTATTCCTGTTCGATTTGAATTTGAATCGGCTTCTTTAAAATGAAACCTAATCTTCTAAAGCAGAGGTTCCCAACCCGTGGTACGCGTACCACTAATGGTACGCGGAAGGCTCGTAGGTGGTACGCGAAGAAATTTTTTTATTACTACATATTTGCATTCAATATTATTTAGTTTAGTTTATTTGATATTAGCTAATTTTATAAAATTATTATTTTATCAAAATAAATTTAATGTCGATAGCATGGGGTTTGTAATCGTAGCAATTTAGAATTTTAGATAATGATAAACTTTTTGAAAATTAGTTCCATTCAGCCTGATATTGATGACCTTGTAAAAAATAAACAACAACAAATATCACATTAATTTTATTTATTTAATTTTATTATTATTTATATTTATTATTTTTTTTTATTCATTTGAAAATTGTAATTTAAAATTTAAATATTTAGTTTTAACTAAAAATTATGATTTTTTTACTTTCATAAATATCAAATAATAAAAATGTAAAGAATTGAATGAATAATAAAAATATACGCTAAAAAAATTTGATTCCTAATTTAGTTTTAGAATTGAGGTGGTACGCGTATTGATTATAAAAGTGTCTGGTGGTACTCGATGATAAAAAGGTTGGGAACCCCTGTTCTAAAGTATTCCAAACAATATATTCACTAATATTATGCGGTGAAAAAATTATGATTTCTAGACGTTTCCGCAATGTTTTTTTTAATTTCCGATGGCAGCAAATCCATAAAAGTATAAAAATATCCAAAACAAGATATTGATGTTACATTTTTAGAATACTAAAAAATGGTCAGAAGAAAAATTCTCACTTTTATCAATCTTTTATAACGTATTAAATTAATGTAGTACATAAAAATATGAAAATGACAAGGAATAATTTTGTATAACGATAGTTTTATAGGTATAGCCGTTCTGACGCCGGATTTGGCGATTTTGCCATTTTTGGCACATACCTCAGAAAATAATCAAAATATTAAAAAATGCTTCAAATAAATAAAAATTTAAAGCCAAAATCCCAACTTTTTCAACGTAACGACTGGAGCAGGCCCGTGCGCAGGGGGGGGGGTTTTGGGGGTTCTAACCCCCCCCATAGAGAATTTTTCCACATAATTTTCCACTAGCAATAGTCCTTATTCTACGAAAGTCATGATACACATATGTCAAAACCCCCCCCATAAACGAATTCTGCGCACGGGCCTGGACTGGAGCACTCCTTCTACCCGAGAACGTTATGACAAACCTGAAAATTTCAAATTTTTAGTCATAAAATTCTAGATTTTTTTTTTGGTTTTTGGGGTAAAAGTTACTCCATAAGCCTTTTAAAAAAGTTATTGGATTTGAAAATCGGAACATTCCTTGTATACGAAAAGTTATTGACAGAAAAAAACATCGTTGTAAAAACAACACATTCCACGCTCTTCACTCAAAATCTGAAAAATATCTATTTATTCATCACTAAGACTCTAGAACTCAGAACTTAAAATAGCATACTTAAAATTTTGTCATATTGGAATAACTTAAAAACACCAATTTCATTTAATACACAAACAAAAAATAAACAAATCATATTTCAGTCATTTTTTGGTTGTTTTATTACTTTTTTATTTTTGACTCTCACACTTCTATAATAATTAGTCAGTGAAAAATCTAAAATAATTATACATGTTAATCAATGAATAAAATCATGATAAACATAAATATTATACAGAGTGTTTGCCATTCAATAAGTATGGAATTTCTAAATATTGTAGTAGGGTATCATACATTTAGGATAATAACACTGTGTCATAAAAAAAAGATAAAAAATTAGTTTAAATTTTGAATAATCAAATGTGTTACATTATCCCGTCTACAGATTTAGGATTCCAAACATATTGAACACCCGGTAATTACACAAAATTATATAAGTGTTTAACACTGTATAAAAAAATCAGTATGGATTACGTAATAAATTTACCTTAATATGACATAAAACATTGAAATTGAAAAGTAAGTATTACAAAAAAAATAATAATTTTTTTAAGTAGGTAAAATTATTTATGAACTATTGCAGGATAACTATTTACAATAAAAAACAGTATAATATTGAATGTGGCACAAAAACATTTTTAATTTAACAGACACAAATTGTGATTATTTTTGCTTAATTAGTGACTTAAAATACAAAAAAACATACAGTATAGTAGATTAAGGTTGCATAATTTTCAACATAAAGAGTCCTTTCGTTACTATGACTAACATTGATTAATTTCACAGATTATTCATATTCATATAAATACTAAAACATAAAATATTTGTTAAGTACCTAAAACGAAAAAAAAATTATAGTATATCATGCTGGTATTTATAAAAAGGCACTTAGAACGTTTAATTTTTATAATAAATATGCCAGGCAGAATTACTAACAAGGTTGAAACAAAAATTACTGTTAAAAACAAATTATGATCAGCCTAAAAAATAAAAAAATAAAATAAAGAGCTTTAATAGAAATTTATATCACAAATAGACATTGCATTGTTTACTTATAAGTTATAACTAAAATAATTGTTCGATATAATTTAAAAATGATAAAGCACTGAAGGTAGAAATAAATTATAAAATTTATAGTATATTTGAGTAAAAAACAAATGAATTAAACAGGCATACCTTGAGAGTTAAAGTTATAGTGTTTGTATGTATTTTTAAGTGATTTTAATTTAAAAATAGTGAATAGTAAAGAAATGCGTGTTTCTTTATGTTTTTATATTATTTGCATTTAAACATTAACATTAACACAGAAATATATTTAATAAAAAATAAACTCCCTAATTTAAATGAAATCATTAAAAAGTATGACTTTTACATTTACAAAATTAAATGCATAAAGAATTGGAAGTAAAAAACAATTACAAAAAGTTACAGAAGAAAATATAATTTAACTTGTACTAAGTTCAATATTCTTAATTTAATTATACTTAATAGTATACACAAATGATAAATGTGAATTTTATTCATAATCAAATGATAACATAGAGCTAAAAAAAAAGAGACAAAACAGTGAGGAAGATAGAGAAACAATTTGTTAATTAATAATGTGCATTTTGGGTGGATTTTTTTAAATTGAATATTAATACAAATATGTAATGTATGACCTTCTGATAATAGATTGGTGCTAAGGAAAACAAATTATTCAACTACAATTTTGATGAATAAAACATTTGTATTTATGAATGTATTGTTCTTCGTTAATGTTTTAAGTCTTTTAATATAACTACTCACAAGGTACAAGTAAAAAGGTATATTACAATTAATGAAAGCAGATTATCAAAGCAAAGAGTTTTATGTTTAACAGTAAGTATAAGCATGAGAGCAAAATACTCAAAACATATAATTTAAAATAACAAACACAAAAAACGGTGTAACTTTGTCAATATTTTTAAAACTTAAAACGTTTATTTTATATTAGGAAGTCACTGAATGTTTTGGTAAAAAATTTTATTATAATTTAAAAGCAATTATACATCCAGAATGGTGGGTAACATATTTAATCATTTTGATTCAAAGATTATTACATCCGTAAATAAAAATATTAATAAAAATGATGGATAAGCAAAACTAATTACCTTAAGATACTAATGAATCATTTTGATTCAGAGTATTAAATCCATAAAAAAAAAAATAAAATAAATGATGGATAGGCAAAAAGAATTACGTTAAGATACTAATGAATCATTTTTAATAACAAAATCTAGAAAACCTAAAAAATAAAATATTTTTCAATAATTATTGACTTATTTTTTATTGCAATAATTTATCCTATTCACAGAAAAATCTAAAATAATCATGAAGTCTATTAATGGTCACATGTTTTCTAATTTCTACAGTAGTAAAATACAATTTATGTGGTTAAGAACAGTAGTTCATTATGGGTTGTGGTAAGGAGAAACGTATGCAGCAGGAAACAGTCCTTCTCTAGTGCCAATTTCACCTCGCCACCAGTTTACATCTGTACGATTTGTCACAGTAATGACATCTCCTCGTCTGAAGGCTAATTCTCCTTCTTCTTGAGGAGTGAAGTCATACATTCCAATAACAAGTGTC
Source organism: Hormaphis cornu (assembly GCA_017140985.1). Lineage (NCBI taxonomy): Eukaryota > Metazoa > Arthropoda > Insecta > Hemiptera > Hormaphididae > Hormaphis > Hormaphis cornu. The sequence continues at coordinate 10,641,000 of CM029362.1, forward strand.
TGTAAAGTAAAAAGTAAATATTTCAGTATTTAGCACAATACACTAATTTTAATTGAATTTCAATAGCATAAATATTAAGAATTTAGTAATGAATACTAATCATTACCGGTTTTTGGTTAAGTCCGTTTTGAGTTGCTGCTGGCATATCTCTAAGTCTAACATCTTGAGACCGAGATACAGACGATTCCCTATGATAGTCAACTAGTTCATTTAAACTATCAAATTTTACTACCCATAAGAAAAACTTTGCCTGCGCATCTCTTAAAACTTTGAAATGTTGAACACCGTCCCCACATCTATTTCAAAACAATAAACGCCGTCAAATAAAGAAAAATTATATTACATTTTACAACTGTAATGCATTTGGGATTAAAAACAAATGTGAAACTTAAAAACTAATATTTATATAAAAGTATGTTTATCTTGGAGTTTATCTATTCAAGAATTTAATTAGGCAAAATTTCGCTCACTTGACTGATAGTGAAAAATCTCCTGGAGAACTCTCACTTATTCGAACCAAAAAACAACCTTCGGGCTGTTGATCTAATAATTTTTCTGCATCTGCTCGAGTAATTCTCCCATAATACCATCTACAATACACATAGAAATTTAAAAAAAAAAACACTTGAAATTAATTAATTGCATTATTTTTATTATTAGCAGTATGCTTTCTGCTAAAAATTTGTTTACGACTGAGGTTTAAACAAGGACTCTAAGTTACATTAAGTGGTAATTTATAAACCTAAATAACTTTGCTTTATATTATATATTTTAACAAAGTTAAAAAAAATAGATTTATAAGACAATCATACTAGGTACCCAACTACAATTCATTTGGTACTGGTTTGGTGTTACACTACAAACAAAAAGTAACTCCTTTCAATTTTTTAAGATGGTTGGGGACCAAGATTTTTTTTCCTTGTCCGTCACACACAAATCGTAGAAATGTAGGCGTATATTTGACAACACTTACAAATTAATTATAGTTAAATTAAGAAATACAATAAAAAAAAGATACCTATAGAAAAATATGATAACAAAGGGGATTCATACTTTTCAACACTTAAAAGTCAAAGTAATTCAATAGGAATCTACTACCTACTATAAATGGAAAAAAAAACAATGGGCTTAATCTACTTAAAATTTTTATTTAAATAACAATATTAAAAAACTGCCAACTAGGCAAGTATGAAATTTGAATGGGTATATAAATGTCAAGCAAACCGGTAAACACTGCAAACATTTTACATTGGTTTGGTGTAAAAACGTGGGGGTTAACGGAACTGGTACGAGGCAAGCTTAAACGACCGAGTAGTATCTATGAAGACGTTGTTGTAAGTGACTCACTCGTGATTTTTCATTTCAATATAGTTGCTAGGTATGAGTCCTTCTTTGCCTTCAAACTCGGCGCGAAACCAATTAACGTCATCTTCCATGTTGATCACCTGAAACAGCGCAACACCAACGTCTGTCAGATCAACAATTCAAATTCCACACGGTGTACCACCCAAAATATGTTACACAAGGCTCCACAATAATGTCCGACCCCGTTTGTAAAAAATGCAACAAGATAGAGGTTTGAAAAAGTCGCAACAAACAAAATAATTTGTTATCAAACTAAAATAAAAATACCAGAGAACCAATCTAGGAAGGAACGTCGTGGGATTTTTATGCTACACACCTACTTAATATGGATCCGTCATTCGTACGCGATCTAGGTAGTTGTAAACCGCAAACAAACAGTAAAAACTCGAGTTGACACATTGGTCATATTAAATCGGTTTAACTCAAAACTCAAAAGTTTGTTCCCCCGTTGAGAACATCAAACGTCATTGACGCCAGTGCCTGAGCGTATGCGTTGGAGAAGCGAATGATCCAGGAAAATTCAAATGAAACGTACACCTAATTTCACGACATTTAATCAAGAAATGAAAAACGACCGTCTTTCGTCCGGAACGAGCCCGGTCTTTTCGACAAGACGAATGCGGTCCGCGTCCTTTCGTACAGAAACTTCCCAAGCACAGAGACGAAAACAGTAACACGGGTACGACAACCATAGGTCCCCTGCTCTCTCTCTCTCTCTCTCACCCTGAGCAAGCTGCCCTTCTTGAAGCTCAGCTCGTCGGGCGCCGTGGCTTTGAAGTCGTGTTTGGCGATCGCCTCCATCGTCCTTTCCGGTGGTCGTTCTTCCCGCGCGGTTCCTCCGTCCGTTCAGCAAAACATTCGCGGGCCACCCGGGACGGTGAAAAAGAAGCGCACGGCACTGCAGAGGACGCGTTCGGCCGGCGCGACTGTTGCTGCTGGACACCGGAACTCGCGCCGCTTCGTGCCGTCGACCGTGGGTGGCCGTGTTCCGGTCGCGCGGACAGTGACGATTATAATTATATAATATGTTGTTAGGCACACCGCGGGTCCCGTGTAACGAACTTTTTTTTTATAGACGTTTAGTTTTGACGCGGAGAACAGAGAAAACCGGAACGGGGACAATAACGTCACACAAATCACGTCGGAAACTACGCGGAATGGCCTCGCGCGAACTCGGGCCACGGAGCTGCTGCTGCCGTGTGTGTGCGTACCGCGTACGTCGCCGTAATAGCACTCGTACGGCCCTCGGGTACGCGCGCGCGCACGCACGCACGCGCCAACAGCCGACACGGACACTCGTATACGTTGTCCCGGTCCAGTCACGGACGCAACGCCGCGGACAAAACGGTAATAGGTAATAATAATAATTACGATTCGTGTAAAACGACGGTGATATTATCGAAAAATCGTTTTTGTAGTAATCGTAGTGTTGTAGTATTGTAATACGATCGAAGCACATCGATAATATTTTAGCCGGAACGTATTAATTTGTGGGGACGGCTAGAGGGAGCGCCACTACATGGGGTCCCCGAAGCAATTTTTTTTAAAAAATTTGTAAGAGAACTTTGTGAATAAATGAAAGATTTGGGGGCCGGGACATTGCCCCGACGTCTGTCTCTGCAGTTTTTGCGGGGCAGTCTATCTATCTCAATTGAAGTTCTAAACATTTATGACAGTTTTAATCTGTTTTTACCCTTTTCAACCATGTATACAGACCAAAGAAGACATCGTGTGGATGGAAACAGTGCGAATGATCGTGATAAGTGGAGGAATAGAACGAGGGTGACCGACCCCAAATGATCGGGGGAAGATACAATTTCAATTAATCAAACGTTCCAAAATAGTATAGTAACCCATGACGGCATTAAATCGCGGGAGTCCGTGCAGGAATTAAATTTAATAACTATATAATTACTTTCATAACAATTATAAATGTATTTTTTAATTTTCACTCGTCAGTCGTCATAATCAGACGGATAAAATCGAAATCCAAAAATGTACCTGTATACAGATAAAATAAAAAAGGTACACGATAGGTATACCTACGGAAATTCTTATACGTGGAATCGAAATGGACGTAGGTATTACTGTACGTAAGTTTCTCAGTGAAATTGAGATTGGCATTTGTAAATTCTTACATCAAAATTATTATAATACGTCATTATAGTAATTATAGTCATTATAGTCATTCATAACCATAATATTTTGACCGCCGTCCCCGGAAGTGGTGCGTCATTCCGATCAGTGACGAGACGAGCTGTTAGTATTGTAAATCGAAAGCTGCACACGGTTTTAGGTATTGTTTAATATTTGTTCGTTTTAGAGACAAACTTAATTTTAGAAAGTTATACTTCCATTTGATTTCGGACATCAGAGTTGTCCAATTAAAGTGAATAAGGAATTTAATTGAAAATTAAGCGTTCAATAAAATAGTTTAAATTACGAACTGTGTTATGTTCCGTAACAATATTATAATTGTGCAGAACAGGACCAGGACACCACAATTTTGTCGAGTAGGTGCGTCATCACTTCGAAGCGTCTCACACGCGTAAAGCGAAATAGTGTAGGAACTAACATATCATTATTATAATCTTGATCCCATTGTAGGAACTTACACATCTATACGAATTGTAATTCTACCACATTATAGGAACAAACATATTATTACGGGACGTTTTTACCTGTTACGTCTTGTGTAGGAACTTACATATCTTTAACATATTTTTTAATTCCATTGTTGTATACGAACAAACACATGGGTGGGTTTTTTTTTTTTTTTACCTGCTACGTCTCGTGTAGGAACTTACACATGTCTGAATCGCAGTTGTTTGGGATGTAGAATAATTACTCCGATCTTTTCATACTGTTTCTCGATCAATGGTGGTGTCTGGGTCGTTGACCCGAGATAATACAGTTTATTTAAAGCGTTTTTACGAGTTTTATTTATTTTTCTAGTAAAAACCGGAAAAATCGAAACACCCGAAAGTGCTTCGGAAATTACTCGAAATTTTCATACATCAAATATTATAGTCTCTATAGCGTTTGAAAAATATTTTACTTTTTTAACAGTTTTAACTTTTACAACGCGTACCTCCTAACCGCACCGGCCCCGTAAAATAATATTTTATTATTTGGACGTTAATTATGGTTTTCATGATTAATATTTTTAATAGTTTAATCGTACATAAATTACTGTTTATTATTTCGGCAAATAATTGAACGTAATAAATAATTACGTGGGTAAATGACAGTGGCGTAGTAACGGGGGGGGTTTTGGGGACAAAACCCCCCCCGAAATTTTTCGGCTTCTAAAAAAACGCATACATCAGATTGTAATTCGAGTTACGTTCATAATACTTTCATCCTCAGAAATTTGACTTGAATGAGCTTATCCCCCCCCGAAAAATTTTCCAACTACGCCACTGGTAGATGACATATTATTCTTACGTATCCATTATAGGTACCTAAAATTATAATAAAAATTTAAACTAGACACAAGTCTGATGCCGTCGGTTACAACGCGATGTTACAATCAGGATGGAAGTATACATGAATGATGCGCCTCTTCTATTTGATGATCATTAGAGCGTTCCCTAATTTTTTAAATACACTCGCGATACACGTGGCCTATCAGCCATCTCAAGGGACGGTAAATAATTTCAATTAAAACCCTTCTGAATTATTAAAATTTAATCGACTCGCCGCACACTTTTGTGTCTATAAATCAAAATATCGTGTAGGACGGTGTAACTTTTTTTTGTCCGTAGGCCTTGTAAAATATGATAGTATGAATGAAATCTATTTTGAGCGGCTCGTATCGAGAAATATCATTTTTCGTCAGAAGGTCTAATAAATTCTCCACGTCGTGGAGTATTATTTTATTATATAGTTGCTGCACACAGTTGCTGCATCATCTATCGTACTACTAATGCGGCATTGCCAAATCTTGCCGGGATTGTAGTGGAAACGACCTTGAAACCGTTGTAAACGGTGCCCCCCCGTCAGGTCTCGTTTAGCCGGCGGTTGGTGGTGCACCGGGCCGCGTCGCAACCACCATCGGCGTTTATCATTCGGAAAAATATAATATTATTTACGTGCCCGGGTGTAAGGATGGCAATAATAATAACGATACAAAATATATTCAGTGCACGACATATATATTTTTATTAAAAGACTCGAGTTCTATAGATAAAGTATGTTAAAAAATTAATAATACTGCGTTTTACGATATTATTATTTACCTGATATTTATTATATAATGATTCGTATTTGTTGGGTACCTCCTACGTACGTATTACTCCTCGGTACCAAATATTATAATGCTGCGTCAACCATTTGGATTTCTTCACTCCAATACATTTGTCGATCGTGCGCCGAACAGTGTTACTAGAGTATACATTGGAAGGAAATCTATAGAAAAAAAAAATGTTTTCCTGAATTTTAAATTTGCCCGGTTTTTGATCGATTTGCCCGCTGCGGTTTTAGCGAATGGCGCTTTTGCTGTAAAGGAGAACCCAGGCGCAAAAAAATTTAATTTTGAGTGTTCCGTGTACCTTGCGGTAATAAGTTATATTATATTATAGTTATATTATATTATATACTCATAAGTTATAAGGTTATTGGCTTGTTCGCTGTTTATAGAAAATATCGTTTCTGGTTCGGCCTTTCAGTCTCTCTCCGCGCTCTCGCCTCTCGGGGACAACGTTGAATACATGCAACCTAGTTAATATAGATATGCGTTATAAAAATACCCAGGCACGCTGTATTCAACGACAGCGCGCGCTGTTCAGTCGATGTTTTACGTTGTAGTCTGGAAAATTTTTAAACGTCCATCATATGGAAAAGGAACGAAAATTGAAAAATAATCCTACACACTATCCATCGGTGCCAACTGAACGAATAAACTAATTGTATTTTATTCGAAAACAAAAAAAATGTACCATTAAACGACCGTTATAGATCGTACACCGCAGTTTATTCATAGAAAATATACACAGGTGCTATATGCACAACATACTCGTACATTGTTATTTTTAACTGACAACTATCCAGTATCCACACTAACTCATTCACGGTCGCTGCAGGCCGCATTTATCGCTGCGTATAATGTATTCAAATCGTTTTTTATTTCTGCGGATAATCGGTCGTTATACTGCTACGAGTGGCGTACTCGCGGCGGATACCGGATATTGGGGTCAGAATGGCCGGTCCCCCCCAACCACGAACGATAATTTTCATTCAAATATAGACATCATTACCACCACTTGATGATACACACCTAAATTGTATTATAAGCCGTGTAATAGTACAAACACCAAAAGCGCGGAAATTATACGTTTTTGAAAAATAGGAACGGTTATAACTGAAAGAATCTACTCGGAAATAAGATCGATAATTTTTCGCACCGAAATACCCAACAGTTAGTACCTACGAAGTTTTGACAAAATCCTTGTTGTCATATTTTTTTGAGAAAAAATTTGCACGCACCACCGATTATTGCTTGATTAATATTTTATCGAATACGATAAGACGGGATATAGTGTCCGTCAACATCGATTCGAGTGTTATTATGATTAAATTATTTTATAAATGCATTATTAAAACATAAATAACCATGTTGGATACATTATTTCTTTTTCTAGAAAAGTGTATGATCAATTGTGAACTATTTTTAAGTTTTGAACTATCGTCAAACTAATGTAGTGGCGTCATGTGCAATAAACATTCTGAAATGCCGAAAGTACTATTATATTATAAATATTTAATTTAAAAAATTAATGGTTATAGAATTTAGCTGAATTTTTTTTTTTTTTACCTTCGTAAACATTAAATATGTTATCCATTTTAGATAAAAAATTCTTTATAATATTCCAATGTTTAAAACAGTATGCGTTGAAAACGTGTAAAGCGCACAGCGGTTGATCGAGACGTGTGCTTTTAAGACAGTCACAAAAATAGCAACTTGATCTACTTTCAAGCTCAGCAACTCCTTATATTTTTTAATAGTAACGTAACTTGCGAACATTTCTAGCTGCGTTCGATTAAATTTTAAATCATTAAGCAAAACATTAAACTGTCTGTACAGTTATTTTTGAAACAAGTGAACGACTCATAATTTAATTTGTGTATATCTATATTTACTATACAGTTAATAATTTAAGGTAATCTGTTTTACTCGATACTTTTTTTAGTTATTCTAAGTTGTTGTTTGATGAACATTGATCTTTTTTATTTATATTCTATTTGTATTTATATAAACGTCTGTTGTTACAAGTAGTTTTAAAACATAAATACTAAATAATAATTTTTATAATATTAGTTCTGTTCCGCTTTTGCATCATAAAAGTGCTGTTTACTGATACTAGTATACTACCGTACAGAATAGATGAAAATACGAAATGATTCATATTATAATTATGTATCAATATTCTGCGATAATGTCTACTAGTTATGCATTTAAATTGACTAATAAGTTGTATAAATTATAATTATAACGTTATAAACGAATGCCGCCTGATATGAGATAGATCAGGACGTATCTAACTTCCCATAACAATACGAATTTTTAATAGGCAACACTTTTTTAAATTGCGAGTTGAGTAAAATAGTTTTATCGTGATATTATGTGAACTGAGTGTACTTAATACATTTTAATAATTACAATTTACTCGTGGTTATCGTTTTAAAAATATTCATTCATCATTAATTCGTTTGGTTTTGTGTAAACTTATCTATGAGGAACATCTAATTCACGTCGTTTTAAATAAAAAAAAGTCAATAAATTATTCATAAGTGATAATATTCGACGACCGCGCTAGTTACCATTAGGTATTTACTACAGATTACGCTCCTCATTCGTCGGAGTCGTTTGACGGATCTCAAAACACTGAAATTATTTAATTTAAATTATTTTACTAAAAAAACGTTTAGTTCCATTTTTCAAGTATTACTCAGCGCGCTCTAGGAGAAACAGCCGCCGAACAAATCACGTCGCATGGTCGACAAAAGGATATCCTTTATTATTATTAAATTATGATAACCCGTGGTACTGCGTAACTAACTACGATTCAAAACGGCAAAAAAATTCTCTATAGTTACGGGCGTGTGGAAATTTTACATTAGCGATACGAGAAAAACGGTTTCGCCGAAAGCACTTCAGTATGTTTTTAAATTGTATTGATTAGAAAATGATCAACACTATGAAGTATTGAATACACAAGAAAAAACGCGTTGGAATATTCATTACATGAACACTGAAGAATTTATACAGAAACAGGGTTATCCAGTCTCCACACGATTTGAATTATATTATGAACACGTCCAGACACGTTTAAATAACCCTACCAGTAGGCATTTCAAAGCTTTACAAAAAATGAAGTGTAGAAGGCAATTGATCTTGTATTATACAGATATAATATGAGGGACGGCGCGAACGCAGTCCCGCTACCAAAAATTACGTGACCGAGATATTCCTATTTGGAATACTCGCAGGGGTCAACCGTCCCGATGTGCAATGGAACGGCCTCGTCCTGGAGGAACCGCCTCGGTGATCACGGTTGACCTCGTCACCAAGTAAGTATGCCGCACCGGGATTCCGATACCGGTTAAGTAACACGGTGCCTCGGCCGTGCCGGTGCAGAGCAAAGGCGACCGTCCGGTGGCCTAGGACGGGTATGAACGTCCGCAAGACCGGACCGAAAGCGTCTTTGGGGTCGGCCGCGAAGAACTTTCTGGTCGCGATCACGAACGCTTAGCGCGACAAACGCCGCTGCTCGGGGGAGGCGTCGCGACGCAGTCCAAAAACGACCGGTGACGCTTAAACGTGGCGACAGCGCCATCTGCCTTTTCCATCGGCAGACACTCATTCCGTCGAAACGACGGGACGCTGCGTCCGCGACGCCGACGTCGGACGTCATAACCGATCAAACCTCTCGTAAAATCGTTCATAAAGTTTTTAACCGAATTTGATTTTCTTGCGGAGTAATTCTCTATTTCAAACGTCGATTAGCCGTATTAATACCCGGTGTTTAATCAATGTTACAAAATAATGTTTGTTTAATAATTGTGATTATCGTAATACATAGGAGAACCTTTGTTATGTACCTATATAGTCGTTTGAAATATGAATAGAGAGTACAATTCATATTCAAATAGCTGATCACAATGTGATCAGCTATTTTTTTTTTTTTTTTACAATAAATTAACGGATTTTCTAATGGTCTTATAAGAAATGACTGTACCTACAACAATATTATATTACATTTTCACGTGTGTTTACAGTGTGTATACCATAAAGTGGCATAAACGTAAATAGATAATGACGTGATAAACACAGGATTTGATTTTTTTCAATTCTTTACTAATTATAATGGTACCTCCACCAACTCCTCGCCTAAAATAATTGGTCAAAAATCAATGTTAAAATAAATAATTCTACAAAAATATATCGGATTATGATTATTAACGATTTGACTGCGCAATACTTTTTGGGACGCATATAAGTTAATCACGAATACTTAAAGCTTACGCGGACTCGAAAAAAAAAAAAAACAAACACAATTTAACAGACGTACAAATTATTTTGAACGGTAATTATTTATTTGAATTGCAAAAATTACACAAAATCTAATGACACGTGTTAACGGGCACATAGATATCGAAAATTCGTGTCGAAAACTTGGTCTGTCGTGATAAATCACGATGTTTCTCCTGTTTTGAAAAACTAAAATGATGAAAGCCGAAAAATATTACGAAAAATTGAAACGTTTGCGTCGGGCATTGATGTGGTTGACGGCCGACAGCAAATCAATCGTTCTGTTACTATTATAATTAATCTGTTGTCACGTGGGTACAGCGTGCGGTCCGGAGTGTAAAAACCCAAATCAGTCCCGTTCGTTCGACCATTGTAGCGCTGTCGTAGTTTGATTTTGTCAATATTATCGATATCGTTTTTCACGCGCGTTAGAAATTTTAACATTTTAATGTTCCGTCGCAGAATAGTTTATAAATACTGTTTTCAGATATCCCGTGTTGTTGGTAATTAATTAAATTCGTGGTTTTCTTCAAAGCAACATTGACAATAAAATTATCGGACCCTCTGCGTTGAACGACAACGATCAAACGGGTCACGCGCAGCGGACGATGCACCTAGCGGCGTTCGCGGTGGCGGTTCCCGTCCGCCGGGAGAAGTTTTTGAGAGAGACGGACGCTTGGTGCGCGTGCCGAGAACGCCGGTAGATGGCGTTAAACGGGCGTCCACCGCGTCGCGAAGGACCGCGGCCGGTTTTTCGCGCGATTTTCGCGGTGTGATTGGATTTGCGTCGCTTTCCGCGTTCGGATTTTGGGTGTGGACGCGGCCGGGTGGTCGGGCCGGCAACCGCGTCGGGGGCGTTCGACGCGAGACGAGGGCGCGAGACAGTGGACCCGCGGCCGGGTTGCCGGGACGCCGTGGACCGCACACAGCATATAACCGGCCTGGGAACTGGAAACGAGCATACTTACCTGGCGTGGAGGTCAACCGTGATCAAATAGGCGGTTCCTCCAGGGTGAGGCCTGCTCATTGCACTTCGAGTAGGTTGACCCCTGCGAGTATCCCTAATGTGGATACCTCGGACGCATAATTTTTGGTAGCTGGGACTGCGTTCGCGCCGTCCCTCACATCATATTTAAAGCTCTCAATATTAATTGCATGTCACAGTGGATGGATCCTTGTTAACTACATTCGCTGTCTGCATGGTTGTAGAGTGTCTCTAGATCCTGTTTATAATTCCATTACTCTTGAGAGAACCATGCTAAAATGTTACTGTAAAACAGGCATCTAGCATTAGTTTAAATCCTCTACGTACAGAGTAAACTGGATCCCTGAATCCCCCCCCCTCCTCCTCACATAGCGTCTCTGTCTACGTTTGTCAAACAAAATAAACTGAACCATTTGATAGGTAGATGCATTAAAACATTTTATTGTTTGACTTATTTCGCTATTCAGTAGCTCTGTCATTTTGGTTGCTGACAAAATATTCTTTTGCCATATTCTTTGAAAATCTGTATCATAGTTCGGTATGTACATTTAGATGATGAAATCAAAACTACCTACTTTATTTATGGTTTTAAGCTGAACTCTAAATGTAAGCATTTCGACGACCATAGTGGGTTCACGAAAAAACTATTTTTTTTAAGTAGCATCTATTAGAACTCAGTTCACAAGTTTAAGTTCAAGTGCACATCAGAACTTTAAAACTACTTTATGTTACTTTTCCAGTTACAATTAGTATAAATAACTAGAAAACATAAATTCTAATTTGTACCGAGTTGTAAGTTATTATTAGCCCATAACTGTAAGATTTTTTTTTTTTAGTACATAATGTTGTTGCAGGTACATATAAAAACAAAAAGTATGAATCAAAAATTTTTGATAGACAGAAAGACCAACATGTACACAATGTGTTATACATTGGAATGAGATATAGCATTATGGAGTGGTTAAAAAATTAAATCATCATTTTTGGTAGGTTACATAAAAAAAGGGTTTTTGGCAACTATTTTGGTTTGACAAATAATTTTCAGATATTTAAAGCAAAGCTATTAGCTACACATACTCTGCTTTCATAAGTTTGTTTGTTTATCAGTGTTTGGTTTGATCACTAGACAATAAACATTTGGTTAAAGTTTAAACCAAAATCAAATGATAGATATTGCTTCAACTATATTTTTTTTTTTTATTTATAATAGTGTTTCAGTCACTGAGCTGAATTCAATTAAGTAGACATTATAACTATTAATTTATAATAAGTTTTGAATATATTTGTGTAGTTTAGGTTAAAATCTATTACAATGGGTTTGAAAAGTACTGCATTTTAAAACATGATTCTGACTAATTTACACGTGAATCATTTTCCTTAGCATAAATACAATCGAGACCAGCCATGCCACTGAACCTCACATTTTTTTTATTGAAACAAGGTCTTGTGGCTGAAAAAAAAAATTAGTGTGGAAATTCTATGGTAAAATAATTTTTGAGATGAGCCACAATCAAAATCTAATATAAATATGTATGCAGTTGTGCATAGACACTAATTTCTATTTGTTATCATGGTTGCGTGGCATATATACTCGTAATTTCTAAGTTGACGCTAGCTAAAGCCCGCGCTTGCCTCCTCAACCGTTCAGTGCGCACAAGTCACCCACCTAAATCAAAAAGAATCAGACTCCATCTAATCAGTTTGTAGTGGTCCAGCGATTGAGTGTCGGTTATCGACGTGTAGTGTCTCTGGTTCGATTTTGATCTCATCAAAAAAACTTTTTAGCCTTATATCTGATATATTATAACCGGTCAGGGCTTACGTCATCATGTGGCCGCGTCAGACAATTTTACAATAGAGGATTTCCTGTTTTACAATTTTGGCTATTTTGAAAACCCCCATTTACAGTGTAAATGGTGCACTACAAATGTTTAAACTCATATTACAATGTAAAATTAACAAATATATATTTATAAACAACTTTAAATAAATCATACTTATATTAAAACAAAAATTTATTTAATCTTATTTATAGTATCTAATAGTATATAATGAGATATAATAGTTTTTAATGCTAAAACATAATTTTTGTAAATAATTTTTCTAAAATTGGAGTATTTAAAAATAAATGCATATATTACAAATATTACACAATTTAAAAATTTAAAAGCAAATTTGGCCAAAAAATAAACCTTAATTTTAGAAACAATTATAATTTACAATTTAATCAACAAATCTAGTAGATGGTAACATTGATGTATATGGTCTTTGGGACTGATCAACCACATTATCAATTGAGGAGTCTTCAATATTTAAACTGTTAAACTCGTTTGTACTAAAAAAAAAAAACACACAAATAATTAACTATTGTGAATGTATAATAATTTATAGTTAAGACATAACAAAAAAATAATACAATAAAATGCAAAATTATAGATACTTACATTGATAATTCTAATTCTGAATTTTCATTTTGTTCTTTAGATATATCAAATATTACAGTGGAGTAATGATTCGGTGAAGTTGGATTGAAACACTCCAAAATTCCGTTGTATATTAGTAAGTCATCAACCAAAATCTTATTAACAAATTAAAATAACAATAATAGTGTTAATAACGTAGACATTAAAAGTTTAAGGAAATTATATTCATCATTACCCAACCACCAATTTCTCTCAATCTCCCAATTCATGTTTTGAACACTCATAACTGAAAAATGAAGAGCTAAAAACGTATGGCACCTACCCTTCTGATAAAAGAAAATTGAACAATTCAACATACCTTTATATTACTCAATATAACTGGCAAACTTTAGAAGCAAGTCTTTTTCTAAGTGTTTAGCATTTCTTTTCGCACGCACGACGGATCTCTATGGAAAGCCACCAGACAAGCCTTAAAAGACAAACCTACATTTCTTCTACTTAACAATGAGGACGGTTAATGGCCGTGAATAATCAAGAAGAGGCGAGGCTTTTTCAAAAGCAACTAACAATTGTTTTTAGGCCATGCAAAACTGCAAATAACACGATCATTTTTAGTAAAATACTCAAATACAGAACATCTTACCATCCCCACTCCAATTGACTTTACCCCCAAAATCATTCTTTCCAGCTGAAGTTCAACATTGTATAGTTATATTTTCCAAAAAATGGCTTTAACTTGAAGAGAGTTTCCAACAATTTCTACAAAATCATCCAAACTCTCATGTTAATGACCTTTCACCCAACAATTATTCTAATTGATTAAAAAAAAAAAAGTGGTATAAGGACCTTTTCATTCATAATTAAAAAAAAAAAAAAACCAATTTAATGAGAGTGTTGTCAGTGTGTCTTTTCTTTTCAACCTAATCACGTCAATATTGTACTTGTAATTAACATTTATATATATTTGTATAGATTATGTGATTAAAATAAAAAATAAAAAATAAGGAAATAAAAAAATTTTAATATTGTGTGATCTTACAGCAAATTCTTTTACTCCTCTCAAAGAAGTTTTTGCATAATTCCAAATCTTGAACATGGATACAAAAGTAGGTTCATCAAAAACAATATAAATTTTGGTCACCTAAACAAACATAAATCATTATAATTAATATGTAAAGTATTCTCCTTTAAAAATAAAAAAATAATCCATTTAACCTCTGATGGTAAAATTGGAGCCAACCACATATGAGTGCCATCCATAGTATCATTGATTCCATCAATAAGTTTTTCAGGTGTACGTACATCATTCTTGTTACTTTCTAGTATGTTTACACTGCTTGGCCAACAGCTAATATCTAAAATGTATACATAATATTTAGAGAACACAATTACAAATATTTTTGATGAATACATCTAAAATTGTTTACTTCTAGATTCCAAGCATATAATTTGTCCTGATTTATCAAATAATTGGATACCATTTAGTCCTATATAATACTGATCGCCCCATGTTGATAATAAAACAATTTGGTAAACAAATCCAACTGGAATTGTTATATGTTCATAATCAGGATTGTTTATTCCTACAGAACAAAAAATTAATTAGTTAATATTTATTATTTTTACAATGTAATATAATTATATGTAATATAATTTACAATTTTAACACATGACAAAATTAGGTGCTAGCCTAACACATCTGAGACACCCGTAGATTTATACAAATATTTAAACTATTATATAAAGATTTCATAGTGATCTAATGTAAAGTAATCCTTTATATTTTTGATACAAATATTGACTATTGTTATGAGATAGTAATTGAAGAGAGAAAACGAATTATCTAAACTGGTCAAATATGTTGGTGATTGCATTAAAACCTCAACTACTTCACACGAAACTACGGAGTTGAATAAAACAATAAACAATTTAATTTATCAAAGACACTTATTTAATACAAGTTTATTTATAACTACCTAAGAATAATTATATATTTAATAACAACATGAATAAGATCCATAACTTCATAAAAATAATATAACAACAAGATTCTAAAAAATATTTCTAAAACTGCAATTGTAATAAGAAGCTAAAACAAAATGAAAGATACTTTATTAAAATTTGTTATTCACGATAGTTTTTTTATTATTGACAAATTAGTTTTATCTAATTTTTTATAAGTAAACATTTTACGTACTCAAATATTGTTTAGGATTTATAGTTGTATGATCTTTATATTGTTTTGGGAGCAAAGGAATTTTTTGGCCAAAGTTGTAACGGCAATGCCCAGGACCACGTCTTATTTGGACTGTACCTCTTTCAATAAATTCTCTGTCATCAATTTTTAGTTTTATACATTTAACCTAAAAAAATATTTTTATTTAAGTAAAATATTTTTAATTATAATGAAAGTAAAATTAAATGTTAACTAATCATACTCCACAGTTTAGATTTTCAATTGAACCATTGTAATTCCATATCACCAATGCTGATAAATGAACTGGTGCTAAAAAGTTGAAAGTTAATGTTAATGGTTCTTCTGGTAACTCACAAGTCCACATATCTGAATCCTTATTAGAAATGTTACAATTTAATAACCTAGAAAATATTAAAACATTTTAAATGATAAATAATGTTTGAGTGCATTAATAATTTATATTAAGGGTACCAATGCTGGTATCATTTTTCACCCAAAACATACTTTGCGGGAAGTCCTCCTGCCTTGTAAAATTTAAATATTTGAATGATTTGTTTTAATTGAAAATTAAAAACATTTTACAAGTTGCATTCCAGTTAATTTTTAACTCTTTGATTTTAAATAATGCTTTGGTTTGATTAAAAAATATCAAATGACCTCAAGTCAATTTAACAAATAATTTTGTCCATTGTTTTAAATAAAATCAAAGTGTGAATTAAGACTATACATATATTAGTAAAATATAACCCATTTTAAACTCAGCATAATAAAATAATTTGTAAAGAAAATAATTGTATATTATTTTAATGAACCAACCACACTATTTTGATTGAAATAAATTACAAGTTTTAATTTTCAATACTGTTACAAATGTATTTAATTTAATATAAAATAACAATAAATTTCCAAATATTAAATTTTATACTATGAGTAACTGTTTTAAAGCAATTTTTTTTTTCTCTTAACTTCTTCAACAGTTTATTTTATCAATAATGTTAAGACATGGAATATTGTATTTCTTTGATTATGATGTAATGTTAGCGAATACAAATAAAAATTTGACTTTTAGAAAATTATTCTCAAGGCAAAATTGACATTACAATAAAAAAAGAGAATAACAACTATTAATCAAATAGCTTGCGTAAGTAGCGACTTTGTTTTGAAGTAAGTCACACTTTGAACGGAAATTGCTGATGGTAAATTATTTAATACTTGTAAAATATACTTTTTTAGGATACGCATCTAGTATCTATTCTGTGATGCAACCTTTGGTTGTCTTCCATGGTATGTGTCACGTAATGTATGTTTATAATACAGAGACAATTAGTAGTCAAGTAATGCCCATGATACTTTGGTTTATCAGATTTTAGTAACAAAGGATACTAAATAATCATCTCACTTGTCCACATTAGATGCAATGATGTTGCATTTTATACTGTCTATTTTGACCACATTGCCAGTTTCTCCTAATACTTCTAGCCCCAGCAATCCAATAACATTATAAGTATTTCCTGATTCTGAATTATCTAACGAATTCCAGGTAGAAATAACTGTAATAGTCAGCGACTGCTGACATAATACAGATCCAGTTGTTTGATGCTTAATTTTTGAGTTTGATTCAGAAGAATCAGAAGACAAATTTGTGACAAATGGTTGTGCACATGTTAATGGTCTAATTATCTAAAAATAGTGCAAAATATCATGAAACAGGTGATATAAAAGTTAGAATAATTAGTTTTTTACTCCAGTATCAGCAGTAAGCGGTCGTTGGTGTGGTTCATTTGGAATTAAATTATCTGAATTGTTGGATTCTAATAATAGTGAATAAGAAGTATCATTTTGTGAAATATTTTCTAATATTTCATCATCTAATGTGTATAATATAGTCTGAAAATAAATAAATAAATAAATAAATAAATAAATAATTATTCATGAAAAAAAACTTTATTTTTACTATAGATTATGTTATTACATCTCCAAAAGCATCTGTACACCCAACAATACCACCGGATGCTCTAGCTATATCACCTTGAAATATTAGTACAGAGTTTAAATACATACTCAGGTCTTTGACACCTCTATAAGAATGGATTCTTGATTTGTTGTAGTTCTATTGAAATTATAAATAAAAGTTACTAATACACAGCTGCATAATTTTTGTATGTATTTATGTACACAAACTTACCCATATTCGAATCATAGCAACTCTTTGTACATCATTAAACTCTAAATAAATAAAATGATGAGCGCCAGGAGTAAATGGAGCAAGCCATAAATGCATATCATCTCTAGTCCGATTAAATCCATCAATTAAATTATTTACGACTCGAGGATCTGACGAATATTCTGGCAAAATATTGATGTCAGAAGGATCAGCCCAAATCTAAATAAAACATTGAATGCGCATTTTAGTTAATAACTTGTAATAACTTAGATATTAGTACAGTTATAAAATTATACACACATTTAAAATTTTGATTAAGTGACCTTCACTGTTAAAAATTTCTATACCATTGAGGCCAATATAATGTTGATCACCCCAAGTGCTAGTTATATCCAATTTTAAAATGGAACCAGATGGCAGTTCCGGTATTATGAACGGTGAGTGTGATTGAAATTCTTTTTTTGGAATTTGTGCATTGAATTCAGGTTCTAAAGTTAAATTCACTGGCGTTTTACGATCTAAAACATTAAAACAAATCATTAAATTGATAAATTAATACAGCAATTATAACAATGTCGCTAGTACAGTAGATCACTGTTTTTAGTTTTAACTTTGGGTGGATCACTGATTTGTATTATTTAGATTGACATTTTATTATAAATTTGTATGCAACAATAAAATCGTGGCTTAGGAAAATTACAATTCTGAGCTCAGTGTGTTAAAATCTCAAAAAAATATTAGTTTTCAGTTCTATATTACACTCAACAAATTTTAAAAAATCATGTACATACCTATTATATTTTACTAATATTAAATCTATATTTAATATTAACAACCATTAAACCTAACATAATTATCACTTCAAAACTTACATAATTCAACACACATCAATAACTAGTTATTATATTATTTACTTTTTTGCTTATTAGTAAGTCTTCCTTTTTGTTTGCGGTTAAAAATGTTTAATGATGTCCAAGACTGCTCAAGAAAATCTTCACTAATTTGGTTAGTAGCTTTTTCAGATGGTATTATTTTATTAGGAACACTATGTTGAGTTTGGTTGGATGTAGTAGCAATGGCTCGACGACCATAGCGAGCTGAGTTCTCTCTATATTGCGTTGAAACATTTATACCTTCATCAAGGAAATCAAACAAATCATTTTTTCTGTCAGATACTGTTGGTGATAACGACAATGTAGGAGATATATCCGTACATGGTGCAGGTTCAATTGGTCTAAAACGTGCACTTTTTGCATTTGAAATTCGTCGATTTCTTCGAGATCGTGTTGATGCATTTCGAGAACTACCAATTCTCCTAAAAGTAACAAAGAAATAATTTTGAAATTTGTATAATGATATAATAAATAATTATTAATACATTTTTTAATTTTAGTAAATAAACTAGCACAGCTTAAACTTACTCTGATAGATCTTCTAACCATAATGGAAATACTTCTTTCGACATGAAGTTTTAAGTTTCATACACAAAGTCAAAACTATATAGTGTAATAGATTCTTTTAAAACTATAAATATTTTTTATTTTTATTCATGTAATATATTAATATTAGATAATTAAATCTTATCTTTTATAAGAATAATATAAGCACAGTAGGTATTCATATTTGTTTGAAAAATTTTTACCATGGCAACTAAAATAAATCACACCTAATAAACTTATCCAGATAAGCTTGTACCTAGTTTTTATCTTATCACTGAAATATTAATATTACTTTTTTTCCTATAGTAAATGATTTAAAAGTAATTAGATTAGTAGTTAGTACTTAGTACAAACTACAAGTTACAATAATGTGCATGTGCGTACTTAAAATATAAATGTTTTAAATTATTTTTCAACATGTTTATTAAGATTAGAAGTTTGTCATCAAAATCAAATATTAAAAATTTGATGTTTAAACATTATTCGTCAACAAAACCAACTCAAGAATCTACTCAGGAATTAGTAAACGTCAAAAAACTAATAAATAATGATAAAGGTATAACAGTTATTAGTCTCAACAGACCTTGGTCAAAAAATTCAATTAACAAGCATGTGGTTGATCAATTATTAAATTCTTTTGAACAGTTGTACAATGATAATGACACTAGAGTAGTTATTTTTCGGAGTCTTGTAAAAGGCATATTTTGTGCTGGAGCAGATTTAAAAGAAAGGTTATCACTACCACCTACTGAAGTTGGACAGCGAGTAGCAGGTATACGTAATTTGGCAAACGTTATAGATAATGTACCTGTTCCTGTAATTGCCGCAGTTGATGGTGCTGCATTAGGTGGAGGATTTGAATTAGCTTTGAGTTGTGATTTCATCGTATGTGCATCAAATTCCATCTTTGGACTAGTGGAAACTAAACTTGGCATAATACCAGGTGCAGGTGGTACTCAACGTTTAGCACGTGCAATTGGAGGACCGCTAGCCAAAGAACTAGTTTACACTGCAAGAACATTCAAAGCACAACAAGCTTTACAATACAGAGTAGTGAACAAAGTAAGCGAACAAAATGAAAAAGGTACAAGTGCTTATGAGGATGCTTTAGAAATAGCAAGAACAATTCTACCTAATGGTCCAGTAGCAGTAAAAATGGCTAAAAAAGCAATTGGTCACGGGCAACAAGTAGATATACATAATGGTTGCGCAATAGAAGAATTTTGCTATAGTCAGTTAATACCAACCAAAGATAGAATGGAAGGACTTTTGGCTTTTGTGGAAAAACGAAAACCCAATTACACAGGATCTTAAATTGTTAAATTAATAATTAATATACTGTATGAATTCGCATGTAAGTAATTAAGGTGAGTTGAGTTTAAAACATATCTTTTGAGATGTGAATAAAATAATACATTTTGAAAAATTGTTTGGGATAATTTATTTTGCAATACCTATTTTATAAATAAAAATACCAATATTTTGATTAATAGAATAAAATTGAGTTTTTTGTTGATACAATTATTGATTAGACATAGGTATATTATTACTAACTAGGTAAAATAAACAAATGGTAATCATTAAAATTAATTCAAATGAGCTTTTAGTACAACTGGGTACTTAATTTAATAATTAATTTTTAAGAATAATAATTATTTATCATAAAGTGGCAGTGACTTAGATGCTACTATTATCTATTGAATTGTTTTACTGTAAAAATGTGTGAACAAATAAAAGGCTAGTTTACTTGTTGATTTTGAATTAAAGAATTTGGGGAAAGCAACTGACCACTAGACACCCTTTTAATGAATTTTTATGTACGTTGCACTTATGCTTGAGCAGTTCATAATCAATTGATCAGTGAGATAGTTGATGGCCTACATATTTATTAATTAAGTAATCAACTATACACATATTTTCAGCACCTATCATTTTTGATTAGGTACCTAATGGAAGTTTAGTCGTTTTAATTTTTAAATAGTAGTAAGAATTAAGAAAAACATGTTTTTCAGTAAAATACTGTAACAAAATGATTCAGACTTTAAGTACAGGATAAATGTAATTAATTTATTATTTATACAGAATTAAATTCCTTAGCTTTGTATCCATTGCAAAGATTATACATTATTTAATACAAATTACAAAATTAAAGTTTTTAGAAGAAAGTAAAAACGTACGACCTACCTATGAAATAAGTAATCTGTGAGATTACTGTTCTGTAAAGTACAACCGGCCTATATGTAATAAAATAAACAATAAATAGGTAATCTTCTCTCACCTTTGCTATCAATCAATCAAATTCGAATATTCCTAACACAAAATTAGTAGGTATCACTGATTTCAATTTGAAAAAAAATCCACAAATATTTGATTGGTAATTTAGATGAATATGAATTATTATGGTTTACATTTTAAGTATTGCAAAATTGCATTTTGGCTTTGGCAATTGGCACAGAAACACATCAGAACCACAAACAACAACAGATTACAGAACAAATAATATTTTTGTGTCTTATCATTTTTATCATCTAAGACCGTGATAAAAAAAGGACATTGCACAATGCTGAATGCATGGCTAATATGCTAACTTAGTCATGGCACAATGAAGAGTGAAGACTATAATATATTATGGAGAATTGAGATCTCTTAACTCTAGCATAGACAAGATGAATAATAAGTATCTCTAGTCTTAGAGTTAATAAATTCATGAATAAAACTTTTATTACAGTCACTAGGTACTTGACTCGAATCTAAAATCTAAATCTAAATCTATAACCGCGGTACTTGACAAAATTGTTCAAAATTTTAACAATTCATTTTTTTTTTTTATGGAAGTGATTATTCATTCATTGAACTATATTGCATGGTACCACAGATATATATGCGCAATACCTACTATATTGTATTATTTGCAATTGCAATAAATCAATTATGCAATTAATTGCCCAGAGCTATTAGTTAAAGTTCCCTGTAATGTTCCCCATCATGATCTAAGTTCTACTATAATACGTTTTACGTACAAACATGCAGATAAAATTATAATGTTTACGCCCCCCTAAACAGAATTTTGATGAATGCTAATACTTTAAAAGATTTTGAATTTTTTCTTTGATTCACCAAGCAAGCTCTAAATCTCCGAGTATCAATTTAATTGATTGTATTCTTAATATGTAAATTTTGTTTAGTTATAAGTGTTAGTAGCATATAAGTAGTTTGAAAAATTCTTAATGCTATTAATTTGTTATGCTATAAATTTATGTTTGCTTTAATGTTTTTATTAACTTCTTTGATTTCACGGCACTCTTACACGTTTTAATTATCTTTATAATTTGTATGATCTATTATTATTGCGTTCATTGTTATTTAGATAAGTATATAAAATTTGCTGTTGTCTTTGCCTAACAGAGCGTAATTCACTCATTCATGGAATAAAGTTATTATTTATTTATATAATATCATTGATAAAATAAAAGGTCACGGGGGGGGGTCGACTGCCCCCTTTGCCCCCCCTGATTCGGATCTGTTCAGCTGTAGGCATCGAATTTACACAGAAAAGACACAGGATTTCTTTATCTCGATGACTGTAGGAGGTATAAGTGTAGTTAAAAATATACTATATCCAATAAACATCCTAAAACACCGATATCACTATTATTCAAATTTTGAAATACGTAATGTTAAGACTATAATGTATGAACGTCTTTTTTTTATTCATGATTTTTATTACAAAAAAAAATGGGAAGTAATAAATTATGCCGAAAAAAATATTCTCAACGAACATTTGCGCCAATATTGGAAGAAATCCAGAATTAGTAGGATTACGGTAATACTAAATAATATATTTATTTGGGGGACGACTCGTCACTCGAGGAAGTACTACTATACAATATTGAGAGTTGAGACAATGTGATTCATTGAGATTTGGGAGAGCATTTGTATAATTTTTTTAACTGGTTACACAATTGTTGGCCGTTGAGTAAATTTTACATTATAATTGGGAGAATCGTTATCGACGCGTATTGGTATTTGTATGCGGCTTGTAGAAAATTGTAAATTACTACACCTCGGCTTGAACGAACGAGACGTGCGCGGGAACAAAAACTCGTTCAACGTCACGTTGTCGGCACTGTAACCATATGTTTATGACCATTTTGTATTTTTGCGTACACGGGTACACTGTATTTAGTACATTTGGTGTATACACAAATACAATACGATTATTTTCCTGGACTCCCGGGCCCCAGCCGCACGGAACGCGCGACATCGTACTACCAATCTTCCATAATCCATTGTTATATTTTGTTCGTTCTCGGCTTCCCGCTCGTTGTTCCTCACGTTGTTCGCCGAGTGCGTAACGTGTGCGTGCGTGTGTGCACCGTAGATTACCGTAGTTCACGTTTATTACAGTACACTACACAGAGTACAACATTGTATGTGTGTGTGTGTGTGTTGGACGCTGTTGTGTTTTTGTCCCTTCGCTCCCGTCCTGTCCGGTCGGTAATCGATCGAAAACTGCTCTGCCGACATTTTGCCACCATCGCTGTGCGACGTTGTGCACGAACTCCGACGATCGCACGCCCGTGAGCCGAGTTCACGTCTTGGGGACACGCGTGCTCTTCCCGTTCGTACGATCGCCGTCGGTCATTGTGTTTTTCTATCGCTGGTGAGTAGGATATGGCAGAATTTATTATTATTTATCGACACCAAGGTCACGCGCGTTACGGTTGCCGGCGCTCGAGCTTATTAATTCTGCTCGCGCCCTGTGGCCGCCGCGTCGTTTGCCCGATTAAAAACACTCGTGCCCATAAAACACCGTTTTCTACTACCTACCGTCGTCTCGACGTGCCTAAACGCATCGTATATTGTTTTGGTTTGTTTCAGGCTAAATGAACCTCTCCGAATCGGATTTGAACGAACGCGTGTACTTCATCAACTTTAACCAAGACAGCACGTAAGTCTAAACGTTTCTTTGCGGTTTATCGTGTATTAGCTCGCGTCAGTCCGGCGATCCCGCGTGCCGAGCTAACGAGCTCGATAATCACGGCGGGGGGGGGGGGGGGGGGGGGGGAGGGGGACAAAGGATAAG
The DNA here is from genome assembly GCA_017140985.1 of Hormaphis cornu. Classification (NCBI taxonomy): domain Eukaryota; kingdom Metazoa; phylum Arthropoda; class Insecta; order Hemiptera; family Hormaphididae; genus Hormaphis; species Hormaphis cornu. Next base: position 10,665,192 of record CM029362.1, read on the forward strand.
GGAAACGCTATAAGAAATTCGAGAGTGTGAACCGGTGCATTTTAGCAGAAAAACAATAGATCTGTAACCGTGTTTTTGATACAGTATCATTATAGTCCTATGATACCGGTCTATTTTATGCTTGCTCCACACCGGTTCGCACTCTCGGTATTCTGGTTCGTCTAGTTATAAAATTCCTTAAAATTACTGACTGTCTAGGTTCCTATGTACATGTTGCATTATACAACAATTCATGTTTGTTATGCATCCCGGTGGTAAATATCTTATAACTTATCTACGTAGATACGTGTGCCTATTTCTGCTTGACGTTTGGTTTTCTGTGTACACCGTACGTTTTAACAGTTGTTTTTTTATTGTTTCAAATAAAAGGTGTATGTAATGTAGAATGAAAATAACTATTTGGGTATTGATTTAGATAGTCTCATTATTATTGTGGTGTAATCGTTTGGTTATAAAAAATCAGCATAGATAGCATATAAAAATTAATTACAATAGTATGGTAAACAACACTATATTAAAAGCAATCAATTGATATGGATGTGCTATGGTAATTAATTATTACCAAAACAGCAATAGTCTGTTTTGTATTATTTACATATTTTTAATGTTTTGAATTTTAGTAACTTGACAGAATACAGTTAATAGTTTAGGAATGTAAGTAGTAGATATACTAATGTGTGACTCTTTTGTTGTTTTTTACCTTTTTTTATCTATTTTATAAAAATATAGCGATATTACATTGTTGCTGTTAGGTGGCTCCATAAAACATTAATAATTTTTTTTTTATTATCATACTGAATAATGTTAACATTTGACTATATTTTACAAGGGATTTTATAAAATTGCAATGTTTACCAAAACACCTTATGATACTTTAAATACTAAAATACTAGGTAGGAAATTGATATTATACTTAAAATAAAAATTTAACTTGTTAGGCACCTAATGTAAAAAGTATAGTATTGCTTGTTCAGTATTTGAATAGGTAGGTATTTATTATGAATGAAATTTGTTCTTATTGTCCTCGAGCTACGTGTGGTTAACTTTTTTCATTTCTAACAAAAGATTATCTTAACATTTCTAGTTTTGATTGATTTTACAAATTGCGCATGAATTTATGGTATGTAGGTAGGTAAAATCCAGTTAACATCCATGTACCTATTTTTATTTTTATAAAATGTTTTTTCGATTTAATTTTAATTCATTCTAATAATAATAGTAATTAAATTCCAAATTAATTAGTTACATACAGTTACATTTAAAACGTGAACAAAAATTAGGTAGTGAAATAGTGTGCTTGGGTTGGATTTTGATTCAATGACTCCTGCATTAAAAGTATGGCATAGTTTCAATATTGTCAATTTATTAGCTGTTCAATTGCCAAACTTAAAATCAATCCTGATTGCACCATCATATTTTTCTTACAATATAATATTGGGATTACCTAGGAGCAGAAAAAAATGCCAAAAAAAAAAAACCTTTATTTAGTTAGATTAACTCTAAAATCTGCTATGTTTGTGATATTTCATTCTATTTAAACTAAATAGGATGGTAAATTTATTTGTATGACTATTTGTTATAACCGCTATAAAATATACAGGTATCTAGATTAGTTTGTTACTCTCATATTTTAACAAAATAGTAGGTAGTTAGTTGTATAATAGTTGTTATTATATTATAAAAATATAAAGTACTATAAAACTTTACTTAGTATAGGTATCAATTATTTATCAATATAAGTATCTATTATTACTTAAATAATTTTAGTAGCTATAAATCTAAATTCTAAAATATTAAATAGATACTGTAGTTTAGGTTACAACAAACTGGCTGTCAATCAAAATGTGCCATCAACAGGTGAAAACTGGTGCGTTAAGGTCAACGGCCAGTTATGTGACTGGAACTATAGTTTCAAAAATTTTTGTATCACTTACAAAATTGACTACTTTGTGTGTATTAACCTATTTAAAGTTATACTTTTTATATTAGGTGTATAGAAATTTAAATGTTTTAACTTTTAAACAATGGTACCTTTTAAATATGTTGTTTAAGGAGCACTTTCTGTAATCTATTATATTGGGTAATATTTATTACCAATGTCAAATATCACTATTATTATCCAGATTGTGTATTGTACAACAAGTTGTATGATTTACTAAAAAACAAATTTGTTCTTAGGTAAATTTGTTTTTTAACCTGAGCTACTTTTAGATCCTTAAAATGGTGTTTAAATAATTTAATTATAAACAAATGTTAATTTTGACTTCTTATTAATCTCTTAAATGCATAATTAAAAAAAAATACAAAAAGGGTTAAAATTTCAGTTGAATATAATTGGTATGAGATTGGTAAGATATTATTTGAGGTTAATATTGTTTAATGAATCCATGATAAAACATAAGGTGTTTCGTGTCTATACTTGGGTAGTGAAAATGAAATTTTCGATAAATTACTCTACTTGTATTTCAAATTCAATTGTTTTGATAAAAAAATTTAAAAAAAAATAGTTGTTAGCTATCTTTGTAGGTAGGTAGTATTAATACATTGTTTTATAAATTTGTATACTTTTTGTAAGATAAAATATAAAAACTACCTATTAAATTTATTAAAATTTCACATTTAATCATCTAGATAAATACGCATATTATTGTTGAGTAAAATTATTTTTAATTATGAAGTTGTATTGATGTCAAATTTCAAGTGCTGCCTACACTAAGTTAAAATAATAAAAACAAAGTTATATTACCCAGTGGCCAACATATTATTTTGGTACCTATATTATTAGATCTTTAATATTAATGTAGGTAGGTATAATGTAATATATGTATATCTATTATAATTATATTTGTGAATTTTGGAAGTTAAGTGTAAAGACTATTTGCTTATACTTATTTGCTCGTCTATTTTTACGCGGCCACGTGATGACGTTGTATGGTTTAGAAAGTATCAGAAATCCAGCTAAAAAGTTTTTTGCTGAGATCGACGCACAATCGATAGGCCACCACCACAAACTGATTAGCTAGAGTCTAATCCTTTCCGATTTAGTTGGGTAACGTGTGCAAACCGCACTATTGAGGAGACAAGCGCGGGCTTTAGACCTGTGTCAACTTAGAAATGATATATGCCACGTAACCATGGTAACAAATAGTAATTAGTGTCTATGCACAACTGCATACATCTTAATATTAGATTTTGACTTGGGTTGATTTTGAGGTAGTTAAGTTCTGTACTAATATGTATATTTGTGTTATGATGTGATAATTTTATGTTATATATTACATCTAATTAGTGTTTAATTAGTTTATTCTCAGATTTATTCAGTATATTAAGAATGAAAAATAGTGAAATTAGTTTTAGTTTTTCACTTGAGTTCAATCTAGAAATGATTCCATTTATTTTCGATATTTATTTTTAGGCTTTTAATGGATATGTTTTTGTGGTTTCATGTTTCTCAAAATTATGACTTTGGATAAGTATTTTAATTTGTGCCATGTTTTTGGTTGTTATCAAATCTACGTTATAAAAATATTATTCACTTCATCGTTATTACCAAGAACATTGCAGGTAAACAAAATCTATTTTTATAATAGAATTTTATCTATATAAATATACTTATCTTAAGTTCTAACCAATTTTAGTTCAGTTTTAGGTATAATACCTATTTAATATTTTGCAAGGTAAAGCTGATCAACAATAATAATAAAACAAATTTCAAACTCTTGGTTTAAACTGAAGTGAAAAATGTCAAAAACATTTCTTCTTATATTGCTTTGCCTCTATTAGGCTATTTGCCACCCTTATCTTCAATTTTTCATCATAGAACTTTAAATTCAGTACATACACAGTTTTTGGTATTTTTTTTGTATCATCCTTTCCTGATTTAGGTACTACTTACTCATCTCTCCTCTTGACAAGACCAATACCATTTCAACCTAACAATTTATCCACTATTGATACAATTTCCACGACAACTCGTATTATTTCTTTAACATTATCTTCTTGCTCCACAAATCCACCTTAAAATTTCCATTTCAGTTGTATACTTATTCTCTATTCAATTTTCAATTTTCTGGCTACTGCTTCACACTAGTCACACTCTGATCTATTGCTTGTGAAAATTTCATAGTGTAGTTAATATAATAAATAACACATCAATGTGTACTAGTTGAGTGTGTCTCACTGGCATAGGCACTTATAAATTTTTTCACCAAGTTTAATTAAATTTTTTCAGAGAGACTGCTATTATTTTATTTTAAAAACATAGGATTATTTTAAATTTTAAACATTCATATTATATTATTTATAATTATTATTATAATGTTAAAATAATAAAGTGAATTAAATTTTAAAAAGCTGTTACCATGGTTTTGTGTCATAAAGTTAAGTTCAGCAGCTTTTTAATTACCTACTCATTTAGGTTAAATACGTTTTCAATTAAATGTACATTATATTATATTTAATTTCTTGTTTTATTTCTTGTTGATCATCTTTCAGCCAATTTATTACCTAATAAGTGTTAAACAAAATATTGATTTGGCTTACTTGGTCAAACAATTACTTATTAATAATATATTTAATATTAGCTGATTTACTTTAAAAATATATCTGTTTATAATTTATACCTATATTTTTTATTTGTTCGTTTATTTTAATTTAATTTGTATTAATTTTCAGATAAATATGGAAACTGAATTGGATCAAGATTTGCTGTTTACTGCTCTTCAATATCATGGACCAAAATTACAAGAAGCACTAGGAAGTGATGAAATGATGTTAAGCGATCCTGGAATGTTTGCTGGATTTGCAAGTTTCCCTACTTATGCTAACGGACATGGCTCTACTAATGATTTGGACAGTGAAAAACAATTGAAACTTCATACATTTATAGCAAATCATGCTAAGGCATTTTTTAGTGCTGATTTGTTAGGTAACAATAAGCAGAAACAATGTGAAGATTTTGAAACAAATTCATTTACTGTAATGCCACCTTATGAAGTTTTTGGATTTGTTAACAAAGAAACAAAATTAAAACATTTCTTAAATGAACTCTCTGAAGGTGAAATTATCATTACTTCAATATCTTCCAAAACAATTTCGGGCTTGATTTTAAAAGTATTATGCACTTATACGGAGCCTATTAGATGTGTTTCTGATATCAATGTCCGTGGTTTTTGTCAAGCGTCAATTCCTGGTCTTAGTATTGGAGACAATCTTTGTTGTGAAGTAATAGAGGTGGTTCCTGAAGCTTGTAAATTAGTTTGTGGAATAAAAGGAGTTAAATGTCATAAAAAGCATAAAGACTTACTTGGTTTGTTTAACATGGATAATTGTCCACAGACATTTAAATTGTTTCATGCTGGTAAAATTGAAGATTCGTATGACTCCATGTTATGTAATTCGACTGGATTTAAAAATCCATCTAATATTTGCAACTTGGAGTTAATAACAGGGTTGTCTGATGATAGATATTCGATTTTACCTGCTTTATCTGGGAGCTTTCCAGAAAAAGAACTTGCTCTAGAACTTAGAAAAGTTCAGTCAGCCCAATGGGCTATACAAAGTGTTTCTGATGGGATTAAATATTTTAAGGCTGGGCAACATTCTGAGGCATTTTTATGCTTAAACAAAGCATTGACCATAGATTCGTTGAATGTAGAGGCTTATGTTGCAAGAGGTGCTCTTTATGCCAATCTTAGTCGTTTTCAAAAAGCAATTGAAGATTTAAAATCTGCCTTGAAAATAAATCCAAAGCATGTAAATGGTCGTAAGTATCTTGGCGAAACTTTAATGGGCTATGCTAGAACCTTAGAATCACAAAATAAATTGGAAGAAGCATTACAGTATTATGAAGAATGTTTACATGTAATGCCTGATCATGATGAAGCAAAAGCATCTATTGAATATCTAAGAACTACACTTTTTGTTGGTCGAACATCTTCAAATTCTTTTGACAACTCTAATAAAAAAAAAATTGATGGTGATTTAGATTTTGAGAAATCTGGTAGTAGTAGTAGTAGTTCAAATAATAGCAACAGCAGTTCAAGTGATAGTTCAAGTTCAGGAAGTTCTTCAGATGAAGAGAGTATTAGTTCTTCAGATAGTGATTCTGAACATTCGTCTTCATCTGAAAGTTCTAGTGATGGATCATCTGGCAACGATTCACAAAAACTAGAAAAAGAAAGATCTTTATCACCAATCAGTAAACGCTTGGCCATGATGGGTGGTAATACCACAAATGGTGGTGGATTACCGTGTAATCCTTCTTTTATTTCGACAGAAAACTCGCAGATTCCAGAATTAAAAGAAAAAGAAACTGACAATCTTGAAGGACGAATTCAAAAGTTATTAAACCAAACTGGTAAAGGTAAGAAAAGTAAACATATTGGTATTGAACTTCAAAGGTTGTTACAAGATGCTTGTGCATTGAAGAACGAAGAAAAAAAAGCTGAGAAGAAATCCAAAAAGGCAAAAGACAAAAAGAAGTCTCATAAGCATAAGAAAAAAGATTCTAAAAATAAACAAAAGAGTGCTAAAGATCAAGAGCATCATCATAAAAAAAATAAATCCAAAAAACACAAGTTGACTGAACAAGCATTTGAGAATGAACAGCAAATGATTCAAAAATCCAGTCTACCTGACCCAGAAAGTGTTAAATCAAATTTGTCAAATTTGAAAGAAAATATTTTCTTTAAAAAGTATGTCAAACATGATAAACCAAATGATCAAAATACTGTTGAGAAAGAAAATGAACAACCTGATATTTTCAAAGCTAATAATGAAAGCATTGAAATGCCAAATACCTATAAATATGTAGAAGATCCATCGTTAATTCCCACACCTAAATTTAAAATGCAATTACCTACTACAACTACAACTTTTGTTAAGCCTAAAAAAAAGGAAACAATTGAAAGTGCACCTTATATTTGGGATAATAATCGGCTGCCTACTAATCATGACTTGATGAGGACTCAGACTTCAAATAATACTGAAACTAATAACACAGGTCATGCATTTCCTATTTCCTACGATTCGACAAATAATAAAGGATATTTTAATCATCCTCCACCAAATCATTCTGTGCCTGAAAATAATACAAATAATATGGAATTCCAGCCAAAGCAATCGTATCCTAGCCCTAACAATAAACTGATATCACGCAGCCGATCAGCATCTAAGAGACGGATTACTTATTCTAGAAGCAGAAGTCCTGGAGGTCGTTCAAGTCAGTCACCGTTTAAAAAGAAACCTAAAGAAGCGTCCAAGTCAAAGTCTAGAAGCCGTTCCATATCATATCCACGCCATAGACGTTATTCATCATCAAGGTCAAATCGCTCTCGTTCATCTTCTCGTTCATACTCTCGTTCACGCTCTCGTTCTCGTTCTATGTATCATCGTAACCGTGGAGGTTATTATAATAATCGTAACCGTGGCACTTATTATAAACCACGTTTTCAAAATCAAAATCACCATAATCGTGGATTTCAAAATCGTGGTTTCCAACATCGTGGAGGATATGTGCACAGACAAAATTATAATAACTATAATAATAATAATTGGAATAACAGAGGTCAAAGGGGTGGAGGAAGACAACGTTTCTTCCATTACAGACCTAGGCAATATGATAGAAATAGGCATTATGAAAGGCGCAGTTATTCTGGCTCACCTAATCGTCGTAGTCGAAGCCGCAGCAAGAGCCGTAGTGGGTCTAGACATTCTTCTAAAGAGTATACTAGAAAACGTTACTCTGGTAGTGGTGAAGATCATCATATTTCCAATAATAAGCCAAAAACTCCACCAGAACCAACTATTGAGACTACTAAATGGCAAATTGATAGCGTTGATAATAATGGTAATAGGAATTCACATGATCATGATGACGGGTCCATTGAATGAATATGTTCAATTGATGATTCAATTTATTTGATATGATACTTATCTAATCCATACTTTTCTTACTTTATTTGAGATACTTGGTTTTTCTCAGATTTTAATTAAAATGGTTTTATTCTTTAATTTAATTATGATTATATTTTTTTTATGTTTTGGTTAAATTTAAATTTAAATAAGCATTTCCAAAAACTTGTTTAAAACTACAAAATTGTATAACTAAAAATACTACAGTTTTAGATTAATAATTTTAAACTAATCATTTAATATTTGTGCATTAGTTTATTTTGGGTTATTATAACTGGAACACTATTTGTATACATATTTATTTATATAATATACTTTTAGACAGTGTAGTACATACATACATACCTAATTTGTATTAATATAAATCATTATTAAAAACATATTGTATTTCACATTTTTAATAAAAATTTAGTTTATAGCTAAAAAATTGTTTTCTCTTATTTTTGTAAAAAATATATTCTGTACCTTTCAATGAATATTCTATTTTAAATTTCTATATTACAGCTAATAATCTTTAAGGTGTGCTATAAGTTATATTAATTATTAATTAGTAAGTGAATCAATTATTAATTAATAAGTTCTTCGCAAAATTTAAACTAATTGATAATTGATGCATTAAAAAAAAATTGTAATGAAAGTCATTATTGAATGTAATGCTTAAAATGAAAGTTTATGTTTACTAGTGTTATTGTTCTAATTGAGAGTATATATTAAAATTATCATTTTAGGTTGTCAACATTCTTATTTTGTATAAAATATGTGTGAATAATATTGATTGATATTGTTTCCCTCATTATAAATTAAGTAAAATTAATTGGAGGAGAAAATGACATAACAATAATTTAACTAGATAACAAAATAATATTGCTGTATCTAAAAATGTCAGTAAATAAAAATTGTGTCAAGCGTGTACTAATACATTTCGTATCTTTAAATTGAAAACGAAATATTTTATGAAACAATTGCTGGCATTTCTGCAAACATTTCAAACTTGTATATTTCTTTCAATACTGAGCAAAGACGTTGGTCATTTTTTTTTTACTCATTTCAATAATGTGCAAGTTATGAAAATTACCAGGGAATTGAAGTAATAATGTTGGAAAAATCTTTACTTTTGTGGATGGCCCTCAAATTAAAATAAAATTTCCAAACATTACTCAAATGAAGTACTCGACTTGTAGTCGACCTATTTCTAGATGATGTACGAGTTGATCTAGATGATTATTCTACTACCCGAAAGGCAAAATAGATAAAAAAAAAACTCCATTGTAAAATCAACATGATATTTTCACTACAAAAAGTTAATGAACTTGTATTCAGAGTTCAGTGTTTTTTTTATTAATAAGTTATAGTTTTCAGATCGAAATTTTTTGCTGTAGACCAGCGTTTTATTTTGTATTGTGCAATATTATTTTGTAATAATTCAATATTATGATAAATTAAATTTTTTCAAGATACCGTGTGCAGCTGTTTATCCGTTTTGAACGTCAAGGCAGACCGGTAGCAACGCGTTCAAAATACTGATATTTATACGAATTTTTTTTTTAACCAGGTCACATTCGAGGTCAGGTTTCGCGCCAATCCCACGCGTTCGACGGGCGAAAGTGATTCCTATACATTGGTCGGACACACGATACCATAGAAAAGAGATACCGTGACAAATAGCAACCAAAATAATACCGATGGTCCACTCATCCGCTTGTCAAGTTCGCTCAGCTGCCTGCGCGTTTTTTTTCTCTACGATTATTTTCTAAAAAATTTTCTTACGTTCGCAACACCGTAAAACTCCCGGGACTCTAAAAAAACTCCCGGGACACGTTTCGGGGATCGTTTTTCTGAGTAATTTTTTCCGCCAGTTACCACCAGTGTCGTCTACCTACGTACGATTTCGAAATTGTCGCGGACTCTATAAAGTTTGTTTGACTTTTAAGACGGGTCTATTTCGTAGATATTTTCGTTTTACCAATTCGTTTAACGATTTTATAGACGAATTGTTTTTTAAAATATCATGGTCGATAAAATCGAGATTTTTTTATTTTTAGATTTGATCGCTTTTTTTTTTTCTTTCGACGGACAAGTAAATTGTAGTTTATTCGGGGGATTTAAAAAAAAAAATGTTTGAGGGGGCTAAGAAGCAGCCACCTAATATAATGCGTCGCCGGGGACAACACGACACGTCGCGCCGCGCGCGCAACACGTCGTCGTTACTTTGTGCGCGGTCGGCGCCCACCGCCCGTAGGCCGCCGCCGTGTCAGTTGTGCACTTGTGCGTGTGTGTTGCGCGATGTTGTTGTGCGCGAGCTTTGCCAGTCCGCCCGCTGCCGTCGCAGTTGTACGACGATATATATTTTTTTTAATTTGCTAACAAACGGTCGCTTTAATAAAAAATATTTGTTTTTATTTCGATACTCTGTACTGTTAAATGTTTTTTTTGTGTACCCACCTACGGTCGATATTGTGAAAACTTTATTGAACAATTGCAAAGTTGATAAAAAAAACCGATTGTTATATACAATAATAAATCGGTTAATGTACGTTTAATGTCGAACGGCGCTTCGTTGGAACTCAAATATTTCAGTTTTGGAACCGCTGGTAAAAAAGTATTGAGCAAGTACGGTTTTAAACGTTTATTTCTCGTGGTGTATCAGTGATGATATATAGCCCACTTATAACATTTTGTTTATCTGCTGCCCTACCGTTATTACATAATTTTACAGGAATCCCGGGAAAAAAAATTCAGCCCAACTGGGGAAAAGAAATTGCGATAATCACTGTTAATTGATTTTTAACTGAAATCGACATTTTTATACATGTGCCTTTCCTTGAAACGTAGAACTTAAGCCCCGAAAAATAAAAATAGGTACATCAAATAAATATATCGCACTTAAAAAGGTCATATCGACTCGTGGATTTATGCATATTTACCTACCTAATTATCGTTTTTATTCAACTATTTATTTTTTCAATTATCCTTGTACACGGGTGGTGCAACAGTTCTGCCTTTTTCTATTGAAAAATGTATAAAAATTTCTTTACGAGTAAGGTTTCTAATGCTTCTCTAAATTTTAAATACTTTTTTCTTACAAATTGCTCCTCTGCATGGCGAATTTTATACTACAAGAGTTTTTTTTTTTTAAGTATACAATACATGTAATTTGATGTTTTTAAGTTTATAATAATAATATTGACTTTTAAGTATTACAGTTGAGTAATTAATTGTTAATTTAAATACAATTTTGGTTTTCTTTAATTTTAGAATTTGAGTGCAGCAACGAATATTATAGGCATTGAATTTACAATTTTACGAGAAGTTTTTGGCTTTAATTAGTACGTTTGTTAAAGTATTTTTAAACACTTTTGAATAGTTTTTTCAGTTGCACCTAAATCCAAAAACCAAAAAGGTCAATGTTTTCTAAATTGATTTAAAAGACTAAAATTTTTTGCTAATAAATACAAAATCTTAACGCATTTGTGTGTAAAATTAGGATCAAATTCAACAATCTTCTTGAACCTTGAATATAATCTAAACAACAATGTGATTGAAAATTTCCTAAAATCAGTTTTTTTTTCAATACTGTAATAAATTTTGTATTTTTGGCCATAAATCCGACTTAGATTGTTTAAATTTATTGATATTTTTATACATTGTTGGAATGAGTGAAATTTAAAAGTCATAAAAATTTCAAATTATTTATATCATTTTTGAGCCGATAAAAATTTGCCGTACTTATTACAAAATTCTGTTCACACCATATCAGTGGCATATTTATAGTAGGGGCAAAGGCGCAATATAATTGCCCTCCAACCACATTTCCATAATAATTTTTTTTTAGCTATTTTAAATGCATAAGTATATTAATGTTAGAAAAGAAACCATTTATGATTTTAAAATCCAAGTTAAGTAAAAAAATGTGTTATCTACGTACATACTTACATGTTTTAACACTTTTATAGATTCTAAGTTAATAAGAAATATCAAAATTTGAATTGCTATAGTGAATTTTACAAAAATTGATAACTTTATTAAAATGTTTACACATTGGAAGGTATTGTACAAATACCATAAAAAATTTCAATTTATGAAAGTTTTAATAGAAAACTTTTGAAGTGACACAAGCAAATCTTTTCAATATTTAAGTATACATTTAAAGGCTGCCCTCCAATTCGAAAAGTCTGGTTTCGCCACTGCAGCTATATTCAGACTGAATCAGCTGTGTAAACAACAATACAAGTAATTTAAAAGAGGTGTACTGTATAGAATAAATGTTTTCGTGCTAATACTGTTTCATTTTTCTTTACAACATAGAAATTACCTAATTTTAACAATGTAGGCATTGAATGTATTTAAATGTATTTACCCACATGCAAATTATTCATTGTTAGGTGGTAACTCTTATTTATTAGTTACAATGTGATACAATTTGTTTCAAGGGGTCCAATAAAAATTCAATTTTTATCTGGGTGTTTGTATCTTACTAGAATTTTTTTTGGTTCTATGAAAATATAGTTGCCTACAATGTTTGTAAAAGCGCTTGGAAAGGATGTTAATATGCAAACATGGGAAATGTATTCTCTTTAAATACCCATCTAGTTTGTTATTTATATACTTAACAAAGTTTTATGTTGGTATATATGAAATATAGTCTATGTTTTTAAGTTAAAAATTGTGCCCCTGGACAATTTTTTGCCAGCATTAATGAATGTACCTACTCTCCTAGTTTAACTTAAAGCATCAGTCTAAACTAAAAACTTAAGAAAATATACATGTCTATGGCATAAATCATAATATTATACATTGTAATGGTATACTATTAACTATTATTTTACTATATGTGCCTAGTTATAATATGTGTCATGTATAATATACATTCTACAAACCACAACGCTAGAACCAGGGATTGAAAATGTATTACATTTTCAATAAAAAGGATTGGAACTTTTTAAATGTTATGTATCAGACCTCTAAAATCACTTATTATGTACTCGAAATAACCAGTTTTAGGTCCTGCTAGAACATCTGTTTTGCCCAAACGTAATTGTATATACCTATGTGTAATAACTATATTTATTGGTAGGTATCAAGGTAAATTGTGCGTCCACTCTGTGTTCACAATAATTAATTTTTACTATTATGTTGTGTTGACATTTCACGTTCTCAAGTATTTTGATTAGTACTTCTCCACGTGCTCCAAACATTTGACAGCTGACCATTACACTTAACCCGTGTATTATAAATGTGTTGTATTTCATCTTTGAACACATTTGGTAATATCAGCATTATTACAATGTTAAAGTCGATTGTTTTGATTTTTTTATGAGTTTGTCCAAAGTTCAATATTACGATTATAATTTATTAAAAGCAATCAATTGCCATTAACATACGTCATCTCTTTCACTTGCTTGACTGCTGTAAGCAACATTTATTCAATTATTATGAAACTCAAAAACGCATCTACCAAAAGATACATCTTCAACATATCTATCTAAGGTTATTTTGATAAGGAGGTTAGTTACTAGGTAGAAAGTTTAAAATTAAGTCAACCACTTATATTTACTAAACTAAAATAAATATTGTTCCACTTATCATGTAAGTTTGTACTAATAAAATAATGTTAAGTATAAAATTGAGGTATATTAATTACCATTTAAACCTAAGAAGTGCCAATAATTTATGAATATGAATTACTTACTAACATTTCATTATAACAACAATAAATACTAAAAATTTTAAGATAATTTCCTTTAACATTTGATACATTACTAACATACATTAAAATAATTGTTTTCTAAATTGTGTTTATAATAGAGCGCTGTAGCCTCCTTAGCTCTTTTTTTAAATGTGCCTCTGTTAAAAAAATAAATAGTTTTGAATAATTCTAATTACATAATTTATTTTTAAGTAACATTTTAAATAATATAGTTATAAATATAAAAAAAAAGGAAAATTTATTTAATAAATGATAGTATGTATCTATTTATATATATATCATATATGACATAAAACAATATATTTGTTTCTTTTGACGTCTTTCTGTTCAATTTAGTATAACATTTTTAATACTAATTTAAGAAATCTTTTATAGTTTACTTTTGCTGTTACAGTTGCCATTATCCACACTATAATTAAGACATGTCTTATACATTATCAAAATGTCATTGTGTGCCATATTATATAGTTTAATACTAAATTTTTGTTCAGTGTTCTATTTATCCCCTAAAACTGTGTGTTTTTTTTTTAAAATAATGTATTTGTTTGGTATAATTTTATGCTAAAGAATATCTAAGTTATGTTTCCAACGGAAGGTCTCTTTAAATATCTTGCAGTAAAATTATTGTTATAATATATTTAAATTTGTTATGTTTAGATTAATTCCGAAACTAAGTTTATTTGAAATAAAAAATTGTTTTGTTTAACATTAAATATAACAAATAAAATCCATTATAAAACAAAATATTCAATGTAAATATGTGTATTTAATTTTATTGTGTAAAAATTAATAGTATCAATAATACCAGATATTTGATTAACATTTTGATTAATAATGAGCATGTATGAGTTAATTTCTAACATTTTGGCTTTTAAAAAAATATGTCATAAGTCATTTCAAATATTTATTAATATATTTTCATAGTAACAATTAATTTATTTCATAGTTTGTCGCAACCAAAAAAAAAATATTTCTTTAATAGCATTGTATAAATCAGATAGGAAATAGGTAACAGCTCTATGTTAAATTACAAAATACATACCTATTAACTATATAAGTACTTTGTTTTAAATTAATTTTTACAACACATTCTACATTGTGTAATTTCCAGCTTAGATTCCTGTGATTGAATAATAATAATTGCCCTTCAAGACTTCATTATTTATGTATATTAATTCTTTGTATAAAATAATAATATAATTTGTTGTATTATTTCTGGTCTATGGTATAATAATTTATAATTATCACTAAATTATAACTGTTGTTATTTTGCTGTATAGTTGTGAGTAAGAACCGTGCTGCTTACACAGTAATTGTTATAAAAATAAAATTTAAATTATGTAAACGTAAAAAAAAATATTTGACCCATATTATTTTTTATCTGAAATGTCTTTATGATAAATGATTTCTGTAATATTATTATGAATAAGTAATTGGTATTGTTTTTATCATGGTTTTAAACTGCGTTTTCTCTTGCCCATTTTAAATAACAAGGTTTGGTAAAATAGGGATAGTTATCTTACCTTGAAATGAGACTAAATGCATCGGAGAAACACTGCATGCATTCATTTTGTGCATCTATCAAGGTTATTTGATGCATATATGTCACAATCATGATGCAAGGTTTTTTGTTTAATACATGTCAATACTGCATTGTTTACTAAATACTATTGAAACTTATTTTGATTTTTATAACTTTATATGTGTAACAATTTAAAAGAAAAAATATTTTGTTGCATCTGATAGTAAAAAAAAATTATTGAACTTGATTGTAGTTGAGCTTATTACTCTATCATCGAAATTTCTCAAAACAGATTGAATATATTTATGTTTTCTTTGTAAAAAAAACATTCAAATAAGTATAAAAATGTTTTATTCATTGATTTGTTTCAGGTCACTAGCAGTTGGTACAAAAACTGGGTATCGATTATATTCGTTGTCTTCTGTTGATAATCTAGACCAAATCTATGAAAATGGTAAAAAAATTGAAAACAGTTCAATATCAGAATTTATTCTGTAGATAACTTAATTATCTGTCTCATTAAAGAATCAGAAGACATCTGCATTGTGGAGAGGTTATTCAGCAGTAGCCTGGTTGCAGTGGTCAGCTTGTCGTCGCCACGTAAGTTAAGAGTATGCCATTTCAAAAAAGGAAATGAAATATGTAATTACAGCTACGCAAATACTATTCTGGGAGTGAAATTAAACAGAGCTGTAAGTATTTCTATTCAATCGCTTTAGGATTTACTATTTGTATTCTTATTTGTGACTTTCATCAATATTTTGTCTTTTGGACAGAGATTAGTTGTGTGTCTCGAAGAATCGTTATATATCCATAATATACATGATATGAAAGTCTTACACACAATCAGAGACACTCCACCAAATCCAATTGGACTCTGTTGTTTATCTACAAATAGTGATTTGTGTTATTTGGCATATCCAGGTTCTAGTGTAACAGGAGAAGTGCAAATTTTTGATGCCATAAATTTGGTATTTTTTATACGATAAATATTAACATGTTGAGTGTATAACTAATTAACAAATTATACATTTTAGCAATCAGTGTCTATGATCTCAGCTCATGAAAGTCCTCTAGCAGCGATGGCTATTAGCCATCAAGGCAACAGGATAGCTACAGCTAGTGAACGAGGTACTGTTATTAGAGTGTTTACTATTGTTGATGGTGCCAAACTGTACGAGTTTCGCCGTGGTGTCAAACGCTGTGTCAGCATTTGTAGTTTGGCGTTTAGTATTGATGGCCTGTATTTGTGCTCATCAAGCAATACTGAAACAGTACATGTGTTCAAGTTGGAAGACTCAAAAGAAATGTATGTGTAGTCAAAACAAATGTGTTTTTTGAATGGTTTTATAAACTTATTCTGTTGATAGTCCACAAATGCCTGAAGAACAACAAAGCTGGGTGTCATCATTTATATCAAAAGCAGTTAGTGCATCGGCCAACTATTTGCCTACTCAAGTAACAGATGTATTCAACCAAGGCAGAGCCATTGCATCAATCCATCTACCTTTTCAAGGATTAAAAAACATTTGCACCATTGTAATGTGAGTGTTCATTAACTAAAAATATACTTTTAGAAAATTAATTATTTTTAACTTTATTTCTAGGGTTGACAAAGTTTTAAGGCTGCTTGTTGCTTCTTCTCATGGGTATTTGTACGTCTATAACTTAGATATGGAAGAAGGTGGTGAATGCTCCCTTTGGCGTACTCACAGGTTTGACATACTATTGTTACCTAGTACATTTTGTAAGATTATAGTTTATCGTTTTGTTCTATTTATTATACAGGCTGGATGGTCAAGTAGATGTAGTAGACAGTCCTAAACAACCAATCATATCGAAGGAAATCAATTCAACCAAATTAGATAAAAATATAAAAACAGAATTGCCAATCAACACAAATCAGGGTAAATATAAAATACTAGGTACAGTTAATTATAATTTTAAACTATTAACTGTGTTTTATTTTGATAAATAATATTATTCCATCATAACATTTATTACATACTTATCATTTATTGCTAAACAAAAAGGTACAGTTTAAAAAATTAACTTAACAGTTAACACTAATTAGTTTTGTGATCAACACATTGCTTTTTTCATTTGAATTAAACACATAAAAAATTTTCTAAATTTTAAACTATATGTGTTACAATATTTTTTATTAAGACTACTTACGTAATATACTAATATTATATAATATAAAAAAAATGTGATTTATTTATACTGTGATTGGAGAAGGAGATGAAGGGGAATAGCATCCTTACTCTATATTAAAATATAACAGTTTTAATTTCTCCTATATTAACTGGAAATTATTAATTCCTTTTAAAATTTATAATTTTAAACTGCTGAAAAAAAAAAAAATTTCCAATTAATGTTTTTCAATTTGTAACAATTATTTTAAAACTAAAAAGTGCTGATTGGTAGTATTTAAAATTGTTTGCAACAGATAATGGGTCTGCTGTAGTATTAGACTCTAATCATACAGCTGAGGACTGCTTGGACGGTGCACTATCTGTTCCAAGTGAGTATACAGCTTTAGCCCTTAACTTACATTTAGTTGACTGACACCGTTGTTGGTTTTGTTTTCTGCTGCTCGATTCCTTCTCTCTAAATTGCTGTCCTTCAAATGAACCTGATGTTACTGTGTGTGTTTGTGTATTCCATAAAACCTAAAAAGGCCCAACTGCAAGTTATGCTGGTGCCCTCAGGGGACATCAATCGCCCGATCAGTCAGGTATTTTTCAAAACAACATGGAGTGGATTTTGCATTAGACTGACTAATACACACATCTTCTAATCTTACAAAATATGAAATTAAATATTTACAGTTGAATAACTTAACCAAGTGAATTGTTTTTAACTTTGCTGTCTTATTACAGATGCAGAAAATCATGTTGACAGCTTAACTGACATTTCTGAAGATCGATTTAAGTTGAACTATGACTCAGAGTTCCCTCCGGTTGTTTGAAACTTGTGTATCAATTATTTGAATTGATACATTTTTTGCTACATTGTTTGTCATTATATTATAAAATATATATTTATGTATTTTTTTTTTTATCATCTGCGTTTTCTTCTAAAATTGTTTCATGTTTTAAAAGTATATGATATAAAGAAAGTTTTCTTAAAATATATTAGATACTAAGACTTAACACATTTGATTAAATGTGACAAAATTGTTTACATACTGTATAATGCTATTTTTATTAAGTATATAATAGTTGTACCTAGTTTGATGTTTTATTTTTCATTTGATAAATTAAGTACTTGTAATTATTTAAAAAAAAGTTTAAATGATTGACTAAGCGCTCATTTTTTAAATGTAAATAGTACAATAAAAATACTATGTTATGATTACGGTGTATAGTTGTGAAATAACAAAAATGTCTTACATTTTTTAGTTAACCTGTTTATATAAAATATAATATAATATTATGTTTTATACGGTTGAGACGCCTAAAAATACAAGTATTTATACTATTCCACTTCAAGTAAGCAATCACTGGAGAAGGTTACCTATTTTTTGTTGTAGGGTGATATATTAAAAAACAACAAAAGTGGCCCTTTTTTTTTTTTGTATTGTAAGATTCTGCAGATTTTTACCATATTGAAAACCATATTTAGTGAAAAAATATTACAATAGGTTCAGTGTTTAATCATAAACACCTGAAAATAAAATTAAAAAATATTAAAGCTTTTAATGAAAGACAAGATCCAGGCGACCATAAAATTTTAATTACAAAATACTTTAAGTTTGCTGAACTATTGACACCATAAATTATGTTTATATATTATGTTTAATACTAAATCGAGGAAGAAAAAAGTTCAATTGCCTCAAAAATTTTAAATATGATATATTATGGAAGCGGAATATTTGAGAAACCTGAAAACATAATTTTATGACAGTTTTACAGTATTAATTGAGTAAATATCTTTCAACTTTCTAACTATTTATAGTACAAGTCTTACAATTTTGAGCAAATTTTTTATTTTTTTTTCATATTTCTCTTGTATCAAAAAACTTAGGTACATCGGGTTAATATATGTTCTATTCCAAACTAAAATCGCACATAACATCAACTTATTTTTTTTTAAATCCAGACTTTTACAAAAAAAAAAACAATTTAACCTCATCAAAATCTTAATTATGATATATTATATAAGAGGAATATTTATCAGATATTTGAAGAACCTAAAAAAGTTACTTTTTGATAGTTTTACAATTTTAATTAAGTAAATATCTTACAATTTTCCAACTATTTTTAACTTTAAATATTTTAATATTAAAACATTATGGCTTTGAGAAATATGGATTACAATATTGAAAAGTTATGGGCATTATTAATTTATATTTTATAAAACTGTATCATGTGTTAGTACTTAGTACTACCAGGATCAATTTTTTCATGTTATTAAGGGTATGGAAATCAAACCAGCAGAAATACTCTTTTTGAAATCTGAGAAAAACGTGATATTAATTTCAAAACTTTATGGTTGCTTCCTCGTATACTTTAACTTCTGGCAGTTATAACTCTTGATCTGTTTTTTTCTGCAATTGAACAGCTTAAAAGATACAATAAGTCAGTTGTCCATACATTTGATACCAAAATCACCATTTTAGGAAACAGTGACTCGGTTGGTTTTTTCCCTGTACGCATCATGCACAAATAGTAGGTACTTCAATTATTATTTTTATTTTATAAAATCGTAAACAATCTGTACGACACTAACAAGAAGTAAATACCTATTATACATCTATAAACTATGACGAGGTGAAAAAAAATGTAAGTTTATTAAAATTATTTTAATTGTAAAACTTAAAACACTACAAAAACAAATGCTCCATTAATAAGGGAGCTACTAGAAATGCTTGAGGGAAAATCCACATTTTCTTACAGGCATACCAATCAGTGGCTAAATCAATAACTAACTTTTGGCGGGTTCGAAATACTAAATAGTTAGTTATTTTGACATTTTTATTATAGTCGTATTAACTGCAAACAATGAGTGAGGGTTACCCCCTCTCTGTTTACGGCATTTAATAATACATCTAAGTAGTTAAAAGATAATTAATAGGAACAATATTATTGTGTAAATTAAACATGAAGAATAGTCATTTTCTTTATGGCATTTAATTACCATATACATCTGAGTAGTTAAAAGATAATTAATAGGAACAACATTATTGTATTGTACATTAAATGTTAAGAGTAGAATAGTCATTTTAAAATTGGTATCAACTTTATTGTTATTCAATTTATGTGTTAAGAAACATCAATTACAATACAATAAAATACCAGTACAGTAATAAAGATACAAATACTATAAATTTCTAATGAAATTAAAAAACTTAATCAAATTTGGAAATCATTTTTACTTAGGGATAATCCACCAATATTTTTTTGTCTGAATACATTTATATACATTCATGCTTATGCTCTATGTAACAAACAAAAATCAATCTCACAATTTTACCAGTGTTATTTTATTTTATTTTTAATACAGTAAACAATGTATATAAAAATATATATATGTATAGCAAATGAGATACATATACTAATAAACACGTTTAGTTGATACCCCTTGGTAGTCGGCATATATCACACGACTGTCGATCAGAGCTGTTCATGTAAGTGCAATGTATGCAAGTCCACGATTCTCCCAGGGAGGAAGCAAATCCATTGCCTACGTGACCTGACACAGCGGAATCAGAAGAATTGCTGATTAATTGCTCTAGTGTGGCCCACACGTCTGACCGGGACCATTGCGCAAGTCTTACTGCATCGTTAGTTCTGAGAGCTTCTAAAAGTGGTGCCATTGAATCCTAAAAATAGAAAAAACATTAATATAAAAAATCTGTACGTATACGGTGGCCGTTATTACCCTAGGTCTTAAGAGAATGCCCCATTACTATTTATTACAGTGAGAAAAGGTACATTTCAAGATTCCACAGTCATAAAAAATAATATTAAAATAATAGTATAATGAAATTAATTTTAAGATCCATAAAATAAATTTAATTAACTAGAATGCTTTAAATTTTCATAGCTTTTAAAATTTCACAAAAAGTGCTTCCACAAAAACTGCCTTAAAGTTGCTATAGCAGCCAATTTTTTAGTTTAGATTTATAGTTGTAAATGTCAAAAATACTTTTGAAACTGTGGTGAAAAATAGAGGTTTAAAAAAAAAAATGCACTACCTAAGGGTACCACAAAATGAGTTGACACTTTGAAAGTACCCCAAAATTTTGTGTTACTTTTAAAAGAAGATGGACAGTTGATGTCACATAAATATTAGATAAAAATTAACCATCTTAAAGCTACATAACCAGTGGTGATATTAATTTATTATTACAGCTTACAATTTCAAAATAAAAATCAAAGAACATGTTTTTGTATAATATGTTTTTTGTTTTCATTAATTGCATTATTTAATTATAATTGTGTAAAGTAATAACACTTAAAGTTAAAGTACACATGGAATTTACCAGGGACAACACAGTAAATTTTAAAATATATATTTTACCTTCATGGGTAGCATTTCCATAGTAGAGATATACAATAACAAATGGAAATCAGCAATTGATTCCTTGAACTGGGATGGAGAAAACTGTCTTAGGTATCTGGACAGTGAATCAAAGTCTTGAATATGTCCATCGATTAATCTGTTCTCAACGGGGAACTTTGTGATGCCTTCTATTGATGTAAATGTGTTCAGAGGAGTTAAAGGCGTGGAAGCTGGTACGTCTAGTAACAAGTATTCAACCGGCAGTGGACGGGCTAATTTAGATACTTCATTACCATAACTGTCTTTTTCCTAGAAAACAAACAAGGAAAATTGATTAGAAATGTTGACTGAGAAATTTTAATTTAAAATAGTTAGTTAATCAATATTTGTAAAAACCAAAAATTATACTATCCATAGCTCAAAATTTAATATTAAATACAAAGTAGGTTAGTAAGAAATAATAATGTAAGTAACTGATACGCTATGACTTATGATTAACATAGTACATAGTTTCTAAATTTGATTTACTAAAATACAGTTTGTTTGAGTTTATCAAAAACCTTCGTAGCTCATGCGTTATGCTAAATAATATGTACAAACAACATATTATTATGGTGTTATTTTGAAGTTGATTTTTTAAAAATCACACCTAACACTCAAGTTGCCCATATAAATATACACTATTTATAAATAAAAATAGGTATCAATGAACCACCAAAAAGCAAAATATACTTGAGTAAGATTGTTCAAGTTTTTTAATGTGAACAGAACCAAATAGTTTATCAATATACATATTTTGTGAATTGTCATTGAAAATTGTCGACGAATTGCTACCATGATTGGTATTCTGTTAAAATTTAAATATTTATTTTAATATCGTGTACAGTTTTCACTTAAAAAAAAAATAGCAGGGAAAACTAACGAAATACATAAATAAACGCAAAAAAAACTCCAAACTAAAAGCATGTTGTATATTTTGTTGACAACCGAAAAATTAGACTATTATTCTGTTACAAATCAATTAACATAATAAATTAAAGAAAATTTTTATACAAAAATATTTGAAAGTACAATTAGGTAGGTACCTAATATTGATTATTACAGGGCGAATAGTTTTAAACATACACGTGAAATACGAGCTAGCACAAAACAATTTAACCATTTTATACGTCCATTTTTACTAATTATTTTTCAATTGTACCTAGGAATTTGTTTGTACTTAATGATAAAAAAAAAAAAAAAAATAATGTTTTAGAGGCGTATTTATACTCGTGATATGAATAAATTTTCTCGCAACATAATGTCGGACAGCTGCTAATCATAAAACTCTGATAATTTAAACTAGAAAAAAAAAACTACAAACACGAACAGACAAACGTGTTCATTATTAAAGAGTAATTACGTAATCCTAATATTTTTTCGCAAAATATCGTAATACACACACGATACTTATATTTTAACGATAAGTATTGAAATAACATGCAACTCGATGAAGTATTTAGAATTTTTTGTTCGATTTTTGAGTTGTGATCAAAAAAAACGAATAATACAAGTCAAGAAGTGTGTGGAATGAATTTCTACGCGAAATCGGAACTGTTTTTGACATAAAGAACTTTGAAATCGGTTCACGTTTAACGCGCCGATAACAAAAACTGGCCAGAGTTCGCGCTGTTGATTGAAACTCTGTCGTAAGATCTACTACCCAGTATGTAATTTTTAGTACTCGCAATCGTCGCTCATGCCTTAAATCATACGAGTAATGTACGCGTATTTGTAACCATGGATTTTTATGCAACAAAAAAAACTAAACAAGTTAAAAAAAAAGCTTGTAGTATTTTACAATAATTCGCAACGACATTGTGATGATACGATTAGGTACCGCCGCCGTGTGTCCGCGCGTTCGGATCCGTAGAACGCTAAGACGGGGCGAAACCAAAACAAAACGCGTGACGACGTCACTTTTATCAAGGACCAAGGTCGGCGGCCCAGGGACCCCTCCCGCGCGCACTGCAACGGCGGAACGCTTTCTCTGGACCAGCCCGAACCGCGGTCGGATTGCGTCGCCCACCGAGGGAGGGGGACTCGCGCGCAGATATTTTCCTCGTGCGGAAGTAGCGGATCGCGGGGGTGGCGGGGTGCGCGCGAGCCGACCAATGGCGTGTCCGCGATTCGGCATTTGGGGTCGATCGGAGTGCTTGGGACGGGGACGGTTGACCGTGAACGGCGGGCGCGCGCCACCCCGCAGTCGCGCGAGACGAGAATTGTATTAATGGCGGCAAGTCCTCTGCCGCGGTGAAAGATTTGAAAAAAAAAAATAAAAATATAGTAACCAAAACAAAACGACACCGCCGAGGTAACAAAATAAAAGGGGTAGACGCGTCAAAATGATTTTTATAAAAGAAGGTGGGGGGAAATAATCTTTTTTTGACAGCTTTGGTTTAGTAAAAATATTTGAACTTTTAAAAAAAATTGAAAAATTTTTTCAAAATCTGAAGGGAAAAAATATCAAACACAATTTTAATGTTCTCTATCTGCTTAAGCATATGAGTTGTGGCATTTTGAGGAAAATCAGACAAGACATGGTTCGGAGGGCTGACGCGAATACTTAACGTCGCTGAGCCGGGCTCGTACAATATTAAATTACACATGACGTTTAAGCAAATAATTCTTAAATGTACACAGTAAGTTTCTTAGAATTTTCAGACTAGTTTTAAAAATAACATTCAATTACTCTGTGGTTTTTCTTTCATTTGTTTGTCATTTTATTGGTAATTTTTTCATAATTGAATGGATTTCTTAGTTCTCTGTGACCTACTCCAACAAGTTTCCCGCCCGGCCCTAAATTACTTCCATTTTTTTATAACGTCCGTTTATCAGTAGAATATTTTTTAAAATTATTAACTATTTTAAGAACTCCCCAGGTTACGAGTCACTGTATACCATATTTGTCAGTTGTCACTAATACCGATTCGATTTCATAATAATATTTGAAAATTTCTTGACCTTGGTGCCACCACTAAATGCTTTGTAACTGGCGTCGCGTTTGACAACAACAGTATTTATGCTCATTTGTTTCCTCGTAAAATGAGACACATTTATAAATACAATCTTTTATAAAACATTTAAATTTTAGCTCCAGAAAAATAGCAAATAAAATCTGTATGGTATACCTATCTAATATAAACACCGCTGGTGATAAAGACAATTTTTGAATTATACATAAAACGTAATTTAAGTTTTGACTACAGTCTCGTCATGTTCTTATTTTATTATAAAAAGTAAAAATTACTCTACGATCTTTGTTCATACTTCAATGTATCCTATATATATTGAGAAAATAATATTATATACTTTGGAAACATTGATTACGACTGTGTAAAGATTTTAGCAACTATTACGGTTTTACAAAACACAATCATGATATGTTACGATCGTTTCAGAATAAAAATTCATTTTTTTATGTACATAATCAACCTGCTGAGTATTATAAATGTATGACGAAAAATTCTAGGTAAAACGCATTATAAATAACTTACACATTACACTTACTAAATTATACATCACACGAGTGATGTGGAGATAAGGGCAAACTTAGTTTCCAAATGCCGACAATTATGTCCAGATTATCAACAGACCAAATGTCTTTTATTAATCTAGGTAATAGGAAAGATAATACCGATAGATCAGTTGCCAGCCCCTCATTTTTTTTAATAATAGGTACCCCAGTAATACAGTCAAGTAAATTATAAAATATACAACGCATTCATAAAACAGCTATGAAACAGAACCGCGTGATTGTACGTTTTAAAAAAAAAGTATAAATTTAACGAAATAATTGTTTTGATAGCAAACGTGTATATTTTGGACGCGCATAATGAACGAATTTTTTACTGATTTGATGTTGAGATACTTTTTAATTACTTAATTTGAAATTTTATAAAACGCATGTTACATACATAAAAAAAAAATCAGGTGTAACGTAGTCACGGTTAAAAAAACATACACGTATCTTTAAACGTGAACGCATATAGTGTCAAACATTTTTATATTGATAATTATTCAAATTCGTTCTAACGTTTATGGTTGAACCACCGAGAGAATATCAATACTTACACGTGTAACAATGTGGCAGCAAGTTAAACGTGGTAAAAATGATTGCAATTTAATTGAGATATAAAATTTCACTTCTCTATAATAATAATAATAGAGTAAAAACAGCGTATAAATTAAAACGTTGAATACACCTCACACGTTAAAAAACAAATATAAGAATGTACCTTACAAAAACTGTCGAGAAATTGCAATCGGTTTTGATTCAAAAACAAACCAGTGAAAATTAACAAAACTGCTAATATTCAAAGTCCAAATTTCAGTTTATAATCGTGAAACTCGTACTAACTGAATACCGATCTAAACATTGGGTATCATTATTGGAGTTGAAAAGTTTTGAAAATCGGTTTTAATTGGGCGTTTTTTTTTTTTTTTTTACGTTTTGTATGTTCATTTCCGAACTTTCCAAACATATCCGAAAATTTTGACATATTATTACTTATATTATTATTATTTGAGAGAGAGGAAAACGGTAAGGTTATAACGAGTCGACGTTAGGTACCAACGAAAATCCACCCACCAAGTGAATATCAACTGAATTTTCGTAAACGTCCCGAAAAAACAACACTCTCGTTCGGTTCGTCGTTGCGTGTCTACGCGCACGTGTTTCTTCCGGACGATTTCAAAAAAACATGACGGGCGGCAAACGCGGGGGATCCGTCCTAACCTAAAATAACCGCGGGGCGGTGGTCCAGCAGACATTTTGCCCGGTTTTTTCTCTTCGAAAACGGTTTAGGGCCGCGCGCACGCAGCAGCAGCAGCCTACCTGCATGCACAGTGCACACAAAGTGCATCGCGATGCAGATGCTGCGGGCTGCTGGCGCGGGGCACTAACGCAAACGGCGTTACGGTAGACCGTGCGCGCGTCATGCACTGCCGAGTCGGCGAGGAGGGCGAGGCGCGGGCGGGCGGGCGGGCGGCGGAAAATAACAACACGACGGCGTGAAAAAGGCGAAAAAAAAAATAACCAAACGCCAGAGCGGTGCGCCGTTGTACTGCGTATTTCCGAAAAACGCGGGCGTGATCTGGGTGGGAGGGAGGGAGGGAGGGGGGACCGCCGCCGAAAACAACAACAACAACAACACACCGGTCCCGCCGGCCGCCAGTCGTTTACGCACCGTCCCGAAGCGATCGCCATGCGACACGGCGCCCGCGGCCATCGTCGACCATCGTACCGGTGCAATTGTCGTTGTCGTCGTTCGAAGCGATCCACCGTGCGGCCGCCGTTGGTGTGCGCCGCGACGTCGTAGCA
Organism: Hormaphis cornu; assembly: GCA_017140985.1. Taxonomy (NCBI): domain Eukaryota; kingdom Metazoa; phylum Arthropoda; class Insecta; order Hemiptera; family Hormaphididae; genus Hormaphis; species Hormaphis cornu. The sequence continues at coordinate 10,692,210 of CM029362.1, forward strand.
TTCGTCGGACACGGTCGCGCGTGCACAGCGACGACGATGACGAGCCGCCGCCGCCGAGAGTTTCGCGGACAGTAGCGGCAACAGTTTTTAAAAAAAAACTCCGTCGAACATCTTATACGATCGTCGTTCGTTACACACGTCTTTTACCGTAAACGTCGCGTCTCGTCCCGTTGTCGTCGTCGTCGTCGTCGTCCACCGGTGCGCAACGAAACGCCGTCGTTCGATACATAATCTCGTATTTCGTTTTCGCGAGTCAATTTTTTTTCGATAATTTCCCGTGCCGCCGGCGCACGTTTGTCCGCCGCCGCCGCCGCCGCCGCCGTTTTTTGCCCGCCACAACGCCGCCACTCGCCCCCATTGATAAGTGCGCGCGCGGTTTGTTTTTGTTGTCGGCCGTACGTACAACGAGCGTGTTTTTATTTTCGTTATTATCATATCCCGGTATACCTACTATTACTATTATTATTAATTAATTAATTATTATAAATCGGTCGTCGTCGTCGTTATCGAATTATATTCACGCGATTTTACACGTTCGTCGTCATCGTTCGTTCACATTGCACGCATTGCACCGAAGTGTAAGTGTTCACGTGGTATGTCCGCGGATTTACGTATGCTACCTACCTACCTACCGTTTTCACTGCCTAGTCGTACGCATTTCGCACGACTAATTTTACGTCGAAATGCGATGGCAAACACTGATAATTTTTCTAAGATTGTAGACTAAAAAAGAACCATAACGCTCATTTTGTATAAGCCATAAATGTTAGGTACATCATTTGGTTTTCTCGAGGGGAGCGGAAAAATGCGCGAAAAAACGACCATATATCTTAATGTATTGTACTACTCCTATTATGTATAATTGAAATGTACAAACTGTCCACACTAGATATACATTCTATACAGAATACCGCTGGTAGAGTGATGAAATCAACAAACTTAAATTATTAAACACCTAAATAATTTAAGTTACATATTAAATATACTTTGGTATATACAGAATATAAATAGAATTTTTGGCGTTTTTAAGGGGTATAAAATGCGCATTAATAACTGGTGTATTAACAAAAAATATTAAGAAAATATGTTGCCCGTATTTAGAAACGTATTTTAAGTGTAGGTACCTATATTGAAAATACGTTGTTTATATACCCGTATGTTATTTACAGATGATGGATACTAAAAAAGATTTAGAATTTGAAGAACTTTTAATATGTGGCTGCTGTAAGCAAAAATTCAACGATTCGGAATTTGTGCCAAAAGAACTTAGTTGCAAACATTGCTTTTGCTTGCAATGTGTTAAGACTACTATGCTTAAGGGTTTAGAAGTATACTGTATTAATTGTTGGAAGCGCACTGAATTGGACGAGCAATCTCCAGAAACTTTGAGAACACAAAATTCCATTCTTAGTCTAATCAGACACCTGGCAAATGTAAAAGTTAACAAAACTGTTGACAAAGAGCGAAAGGTTAGTAACAAATGTATACAACAATTTGCCACATAACTGATTTGTTTTTTTTTTTCTTTTGCATAGGGTGAAAATTGTCACACGCACGGAATGCCATTTTCATTTTGGTGTTACGATTGTCAGCAACTTTTGTGTCGAGCTTGTGGGACTCAAACTGATCATATTGGACATTCTATCAAATCAAATAATGATGCACGTGATCATCTAATTAACGAAGTAAGCATTATACGCTACTAAAACTTCTCTACAGCTATTTTAAACAAAATACTTGTTATTAGGTTGAAGTTGAAACTATAGCTATTGCTAAACTGATGAGTGAAATTCAAAATCTGTTTGTCCATAAACGTCAATTTCTTCTAAGAGTTTTAGATGCCTGCAGCACTCTAAAAAACCAAATTGAACTGGAGTTAACTAATGGTTGGACTCAGAACACCAATGACTTATTGCAAACAAACGATACTCTAAATAATATCAAACCATCGAATTTGCGCACTGATGATTTATACGATTTACAATTATATTTAAACAGATTAGAACAGGTCAAACATAAAGTACAAAATAAATATTCTGAACAATATGCCCACAGCCAATTAGAAGATGTTGTATCTTCTACTAACTTGTTGGACTTTGGTATGATAAAACAATCACTATCTTCATCACAATCAATGGCTTTAGAATCATTTAAGTCAACAGACATAGTAAATCCAAATACACATACTGTTTTCTTGGCCAATTATTGTACAGTACAATTATTTACACGATATGTATTACCTAAACACGTCACCCAACTTGTTAATGGCCAAGATTTTTCGAAAAATTCTCCTGGGAACTCATTAACGACTCAGTATACAACATCGCTATCTTCGTTGTCATCAAATGAACCTGTACTTATAACGTCTCAAAACAGTCCGCCACATGCTTTTTTGAACAATATACCTTCAATACGTAACATTAGCACTTATCCAATGTTTTTCTTTAATATTGAAGTAAATGGGACATTATTTGGTCGTATAGTCATCGAAACTCGTCCTGATGTTGCACCAAAAATGTCAAAGAATTTCGAAGTGTTAACTGTTGGTGACGCTAATGGTTGTTCATACAAAGGTTGCTCAATATTTCAATGTTGGGAAGGTGAATCTGTTATTACAGGAGATTTTGAAATGAATAATGGGCGTGGAGGTAAATCTATATATGAAGACAGTTACTTCATGCCAGATGATACCAAATTTCCTGCAGTACGAGGAGCAGTTGGAATGCGACGCACTCAAAAACGCCATGATAATATGGGTATGGTTGGATCACAGTTTCGAGTTATACTACAAGAAATGCGTGGTTTCACTGGAATTTTCGCACATGTAGTAGATGGCATTGATCTCGTTGAAAAAATGGCCTCGTTTGGAGATCAAACCGGCAAACCGTCCAAGACATTTATCATATCTAGTTGTGGTAAAATTTGATCCTTTTTTTTTTTTTTTTTTTTGTACATTATATTTATATTAAATAATCGAACGAGTAGTTTATAGTAACGAGTAAACGTACACGTGTATTTTTATAATTCATAATTGATCGGTTTGATAAATTATAAATTTGAATTCCTCTCCGAACAGTATATTATTTTTAAATCATAATAATTATAATCGTATAATGTACTTATGAAAGTATATATATATATTATATTATGACTCTGAGTACTAAGAAACTCTGTTTTAAAGTTAAGTTGAGCACAATAATTAACTATCAATATTTAAAGGTTATTATTTTTAAAAATAATTTGTACAACATTAATAAAAACCAATTTGCTTAAGTGACTTATAGTTCAGAAAACAAAATTATTGGTTACCAAAATTTTTATTTTTATTTTGTCAACCATAAAAAAAAGTTTTTCTTGATAAGGAATTATGATTTGTTTTTGTTTACCTGCCTTAATATTGTAAACAGAGCTCATAATAAAAAAATTTTGGTATAATTTAGGGCGTTATTGGTAGTGCAATGCAGTCGATACGTATTGTCAGCAAAATAATTAAATATGTTCTAAATTGTATTGTTTTTTCAAAGGATAGCGGTCCAAAATTCAGTGCGTTGAATATGTTGATGCATTGGTGCATCCATCTTAAATAAAACCAGATTGTCCGATGAATATGCGCTTAAAATCGCTGATAAGAACCGTTCTTTATTTTGTTCTGAATTTACCAATTTTACATATTTCCACCAGGAATGGCAAGCGTTGCATTACCGATGACATTACATTTTGCAATTCCAATTGTTAGAAAATATTTTGATTATTTATGTTAACACATTAAGTGTATCAACAGTATTAATTATAATAATCAGAATATGACATTCATAAATTAATAATTATTATAATAATATGAATAATGTACCTGCATCATTTAACGTGTAATAAACATATTTTCAATCATTGTTGTTATTATTTTCCACAATATTCAGAAATATAAAGTTATATTTTACTATTATGTAATACTAAATAGTAAATATACATACTCAGAGGTGTATTTTAAATAGAATTTGCAGTATGACTAATTTTTATATCTATTACCATAATTTATTTATTTTTGTTAGTATCTTAATTATTTAACTTACACTATTTTGCTATTTTGGTTTTTTTGTTTTGAAAATTAAATATGGGTAATATATATGTAAATCAATTCACACACAAAGGATGCCGATTGGTTTTGTATGGAAAATAAGAACTAGTCTTCTATATTTTTTTTATTACTGCATGTATATTATAAACATTTGTCAGAAAACCAAGAGTGCTTGACACCTCATAGTTATCTATTTTTATACTTTGTAATAAAATAAAACTGACTTTAAAATTAAATAGCAAACTACGGCCTTAGGTGAACTTACATCCAAAACTCTATAAAAATAACCACTAAATAGTAGTAGCTGGTTAGTATGCCAGGATGACGAAAAACGGATACTGAAAAAATTCTTTAAGTGCATGCAAGGACGATGCTAAACATTTCACCGCGCTGTACTTATTTAAAAAATACCTCCCCTTTTTAGAAGAAATTTTGAATATTGAACACCCAATGTATGCAAATAATATTACTGTCCAGTACGTTTGAACATGCCTTCCGATGGCCCTATGTGCATGTAAGACAAGAATATAGCCAAGTGCCCAGTTCAACCATATAATAAGTGTATTCTAAATGTGTACCATTAATAATGAATGGAAACATTGTTTTTTTTTTTTTGGTCTGTATCATACATATCACACAAATTATAATATGTTAAAATGTAACTCTGGCCAAATGTAATCTAATGGTACAATAACAATTCTGAAGACTGATTTAAATTAGTCAGGAAGTTAACATGAAAATGCCTTCCATTTTTTAATTTATTTCTTTAGGCTTTAATTAATACAAACCAAATTTGGAAAAAATAATTTTTAATTTTGGAAAACTTGAGACAAAAAAATAAACTTGAAAAGTCATTTTAAGAAAATTTCATAACAAATTTAATTTAGTTTTTACTTTTCCGAATCCTTATAGCATCATTAGATCAAACTTTACGTTTAGTTAGGGAAACAATCCCCCTATGATTTGTCTGTGATAGACAGAAAAAATAAATTGTGGTCCCTAATCCCCATAACGTTTTAATTTATACTAAAAATATGGGTAAAGTCTATTATAGAGTGTAAATATATCGTCCATCGTATTACTTACATTAAATTTGTTATTACTCCATCACTACATCAATATCTAAATACCTATAACCTAATAAGTAGTGCCTAATACTTAATATTGAATAAAACCTACCTGCTATACGTGACCTAACCAAACCCTACACCTTAACCCAACTCTACTGGTGCCTGGTACCAGTTATTTCTAAAAGATGCGCTCACTACACCTCCCGGGCTCCTCTACACCTAAATGTGTCAGATATTACCATGACAGTAGATAACATACTTAACAAATGACAAAATTTATAACTTATTAATAGAAGTAATGAAAAACATTTATTTTGAACTTAATAGAATTCAAGATAATTGTAAAAAACTATAGCTGGCATCACAAAAACTAGTCTGTGACAATTATGTGCCAAATTACATTATCCCTGAAAGCCAGTGTACCACAAAATCATTTATTGATACGCACACACTTTGAAAACCTATTCAGAAAATTATTACAGCCAGTTTTTGTGGCACAAACTTAGTATTTTATGAGTTAAAATAAATAAAATGAAAACTACATTTGACATACCTTATAATAGACGTCGGGTACATATTGTTTATCAGAAGATTCTCGTACAAAACCCAATTCAGGAACATCTTTAGTTGGAACCAAACAATTATCTTTAACTAATGCCATACATTGATTTGACACGCTATATCCTTCCATATGTACTTGACTTTTTTCATCTCCTAAATTTACATAAAGTAAGATTATTAATTTAAAAATAAGTAATTTTATTACTAAAAAATGTGGGTATATTAATGAAGTTTCATTTTATTTAACAATACAATTAAATATTTAGACCGAATAGCTTAAAACTAAAATGTTACAAGTTGGTACTGATTGTTATTCAAAAACATAACAATAATACAAATAAGAATTATTTTGAAAACAACATAGGATTCTTACAAACAAAAAAAATATTTAATTTAAAAATGTGTAAACGCTGTCAAATAAAAGAAAAATATTTTAATCAATAATAAATGTATTTAGTAATAGAAGTTTATAAAAATATTAACAAAGCATAGGTAAATTAACAATTAAATTTTAGATTCTGGCCTCAGAGCAAGAAATGTACTGTTATTACAATGTTTTTTTTTTTTTTTTTTTGTTGATAATATTTATTTGGGTAGAAGGAATGGTCAAATCGTCATACGATAGAACAAAAAATATGGTACTTTAGTATAAGCATTTGAGAATTTTTAAATTATGAATCTAAACAAAAATTTAAAAAATGCTCTGAAGAACTTGACATTTTCACACGTTGTTAGGATAGGTAAAACTATCATACAAACGTAATAAATTCTTTAAAATAATAACACATTGAAATGGATAAATTTAAATCATCATAAAATTTATTATTTGTTTAGTATTTGACATACTGAGTTAGCAAAGAATCGTAAACCGCAAATTAATTTTTGAAAAAATCCATACTTAATTCAGTCCATAAATGCTATCACAAGACTCAAAATATACGTATATCATATGATGTATAATATTTATACATAAAAGATATATGACATCATTGTACTTTTAAAATTCTATACGGTAAATTACTTTGAGTAGGATACAATTTACAGTGTTCAATATTCAGATCAACTAAGATAATGATATTAGTAGAAAACATTAGTATATTTGATAGGAACTTATTTAATTTTGTTTTTATTTATTTGGATTATAGTTATTTTGAACTTGTATTTTATTAATATTTAATGTTTGATTTTGATTCATTAATGACTATTAGAAAAATTTGTTTGCCATATTTTGTTTTAAAATATAATCTAATATGTAGTTATTACACATAATTGTAAACATATGAGATGATAAGTCTAAATAGACTGAACAAGAATGAGTAATTCTATTGTAACTACATTTGTTTTCATACCTGTAACACAAACAGTCACAAACTTTGAACCAAAATATCCATTAGATGCATAGCGACATGGATTTGGGTGTAAATTTTGAAAATGTCCAGCTATTATACATTCTTGAGCAGATAGAAAATGACTTTTTATATTTCTTACATATTTTACCTGAAATAAATGTTGGGAAATAAATATTTAAGAATAAATATATAATTTTAAATTTTAGTATTCTCTTACAGTTCCGTTTTGCATATTTTCAGTTAAAAGATCAGTGAAAATCCAACCAACACAAGTAAGATCCAAGCATTTGGCCATATCATTAACTAATTCATGTCTTTCATCAGGCAATAGTATAACATGATCTCTTGAACTTTCCTTAAATAATAGTAAACAAACTAATTATATATACACACATATTACTAATTAATTTTGGTTTTATAAAATGTATGCAATAAAAAACAAAAGTAAATTGAATTTCAAGAAAAAAACAGAATTGCTAAGCAGAAAATGTTGTAGATATTTTATTTTTACTTGTGGTGGTTCATATATTGCTGCAACTACAGCTCTTATCCCAAGAGGTATATCTGGATGTATTTCATAACGCCCATATAAAAATCCAACGCGTTGATGCCCAGTAATTCTCCAATAGTCCAAAAAACGTTCAACCAATTCAGAATTTTCAAACATTACATTATCAACATGCCTATAGCTCTATAAACAGTTGGAAAAATGTAAAAACAAATTTTTCTCATTTAAGTTTTGATTACTTTATAGTTTATATCGTACCTGTCTATTTAAAGTAATAGCTGATGGTTGACATTTTGAACATATACCCTTAGGCCATGGTAAGTGCCCTGTGCAACCTTCTTTTATACGACAACTTATATTTTCTAGTGATAAAAACTTCCCTCTAAAATACATTTTTTTATTTGATCAAATATTGCACAATATTGTTAAATAATAGAAACTAACACAAAAATAAACTTACTTTGCCATTCCAGCAGTCATTTTTCTAAGGTATGAATGAAAAGATAAATGCTTCATATTTTGTGTTTTTAAGTACTCTTCATCATATGGTTCTAAAGGTGAACAGTGGATACAGCATCCATTATCTCCATGTCGACAACTAAAAATTAGTATATTTTTTACTTAAAAGGTATACTAATGGAAAATGTATATAAATAAACCACTGTTGGGTATTTAAATTATAAATGATAAAATAATACACATTTTAATTTTTACTAAGGTCTGTAAGCAGATAGATTACTAAAATAGATTTTTAAAAACTTGCTAGTTACCTATTTAAAAATATAAAATAAATTCAATTTTTAGGATCATTGCAGAAATTTATCCTGGATAGAACCACTAAGCTGATGATTAGTTGACATTTTAACACAGTCTCAACCATAAGAAAATAAATAATAATCAAATTTTGAGAAGTAGGCAAGTTGATATGCTACAGACAATTTTAATGGTTGGCAGAACAATTCATAGTTCTTCAAAGATTTAATATATATTATGTAGTGTAAATGGATTAAAATTTTAATGAACTGATTTATAATTTTTTTTTTTTAAATAATATTGAAAGGCAATTGAAGAGTAATCACTTAAGCCTGTTCTTAAATTTATAAAATAATAAATGGATTATAAATATATGAATACACAAACATACACTAATACATAAACATAAAAAGTTAAAATAATAAAAGAATTTAAAATATAACTATTTCAACTTAAGTTTAATAAAGTATCGTTAACTATTACGAAATTGATATACTAATATTGGAATAGCCATAATGCAATACAAAGAATAGTACAACATGCATTGTTAAATATTTTATAAATGTTACAAAAATTTGATATTGTTTACTATTTTTTGTCTTTAAGTCGCTTAATTTTTCCATCTAATTTCCACAGTTGTTTATCTACTTCATCTTCTATTTGACTATTTGATCCTGAATTTTTCTTTTCATTTGATGATGTATTAGACCCAGGTGTAGACACAACTGATGATGAACGACTTCCATTTGCTGAATTTGCATTTGATGGGCCAGGAATTGGAAATGGACTTTCAGCATCTACGGGGTACAAGTATATCGTATCTCCATGTTTCAGATTTAAGCTGGTTAATTGAACACTTCTAGATGATTTAATTTTGTTTTTAGCAGTACGACTATTTAACAATAATGTAAAACCATTGTGTGTTAAAGAAAATGCTTTATAAACCTGCAAAAATAATTAAAATTTTTAACTGTTATACATGTGCATAGTGAAATAATATTAAAAATCAGGTTTGGGAGCTTGGTAATTATTTTATGGAAAAAATATGCTATTTAGAAAAAAAAAATACAATAAATATGAAGACAAAGTTAAGATTTAGTTAACCATCACCCTGCATGAATTGATCCCTTAGACGTGCTTCAACAACATACTTTTAAGGAAATAATTATTGAAGAACTTCAGATTATTAAATATGATAATTGATAACAATGTGTTTATTAATTAAAATGTATAAAATATTAAAAATTCTAAATGGTTGAAATTTTTAAAAATTACCCTTTATCCTATTCTCATTTATTGCCAGAAAAAAAAAAATCATAATTAACCTGTTAAATGATTTTTGAATTTTTATAACTATTTGTAGGAAAATATACGAATCAATCGTATTAAATTTTCAAAACTTTTAACTGAAAATTAAAAGTTTTAACTTTTATAAAACAAAAACTTATAAATTTTTGAATTTTTGCTGTATACAATAGCTTTGTTACAACTGTCAAAATTGGCTATGATATTTTTGTTTGTAGGTTATACATTGTTACAGAAGTTAAGTTGTACGCTATCTTTAATGAAACTAAAATTGCAAAAACTTGGATGACTAAACAGAACTTACACTTATTACTCCATTAAAGATTTTAGGAAAAAAGAATTGCACAATGATAAACTGTAAAAATTTTGTTTTCTTATTTTGGAAAAAAAATAGTAGGGGACACAATTATATAAAAAATGTATTTTGTATTGATAACATAGATTTATATTTGAAAAAATTATGTATTTAAGTTAAGTTAGTGCAAATAAAAGCCAATGGCATAAAAACTTTGTGGGAATGGATAGTTCAGAAATTAATCAATTCTCTTAGATGAAATAAATAAGTTGATAAAGTAATGTAAAAGAAATCATTCAACAGCAACACTGATTTTTTTCAAAAATTTAAACTCAGTAGTGAACTGTCATCGTAGTCAAATGTTTTGTCAGTTTTATTGATTTACACTACAATTTCGGGATGAATGACTGAATCAAATCATTAAACTGAACTAAATCAAGAAAATCAATTCACTTTAATGATTTTAACTGATATTTCTCATCCTTAATTGTCTATACTAAACCATTAAGAGTAAAAACTAAAATATATTTTTTTTTTTAACTCCGTAACCCGTGTTCCCTAAGTCAAGCACTGTATTTACCAACTGGAATAAGATAAAATGCTCCCAAGTTTTCACCTCCCTAGAAGAGTGAGATCAAGACAACTTGTCTTTAGTGTGGCCAAATCACCTAATGGCTAAATGGAATTTAGTAGATTCTGCATTATACTTCTACCAGAATTCATAAACAATAACCAGTTTATGAACAAATTAAATTTTACATTAATAAGCTAACCCACAAAAATATTCTAACTAATGTTCACCTACTTAACAATAAAGGGTTTAATTTAGTTTAGACAGTAATCTAAATAAAATGTTTAGTAAGTAGTTGTTAGCCTTAAACAACAAAATTAATGTAGAGTACACACCTTTTCAAATAAATCATAAGTAGATTCTGTTGGAGATATTTGAACTCTTTTAGTTCCTTCTGGAGATTCCACACGTAATACCTAAAAATAATAAAAATACTCTACAATCATAGAAATTATACTGCTAGGAAAATGTATACGATAGTATTTTTGCGTATAGTAAATTATTTAACATTACACACCAAGGTAAGATTACACAATGACTTAATAGACAATTAATTGCGATAGATACATCAAAACAAACAATTACAAATCTATATCTGTATATCTATCGTTTTAGTTTCAAAGTTTAAAACTAAACACAGGTAGGTACTATAACAAAAAAAAAATCGTAATTAGTTTGATAAATGTACAGGTAATCTTATTAAGTAAAAAGACTTAAGAATTTAATTTACAAAATAAAAAAGATTAAATTAATACCAATAAATCTAAATTTTAAAGTTTATTAAGAAATATTTATGGCAAAAAAATATTATGAAAATCAAATGTAATAGAGGTAGTTTCGATGTAGAAATAAATTGTTTTTAAATTCTAAAATCAAAAGGAAAATTTTAAATATTTTCTTTGTAATTTAGGTATGCGGATACGTATCTGCTCAATGACACAGCACGTTTGATCAAGACAACACTAAATTTTGTAACAATACTTATATAGAAATATTGATGTTGATTAATACTCACGATTAATTGTCCAGCCATTATTCTACAGCATTTATTTTTAAGCACAGCTAAAACGGTTAAATAGAATACCGAAACTCCAAAATCCGTTCTACAATACTATTACTCTAAAGTTTGGAGCTTACGAAACTTTGTAGGAAACAAAACTATAACAAGGGAAAATTCAAAGAAAATTTTTGATATCAGAAGTGTAATCGATTCTACCAACAGTACTAACGATTACGTGTACAGTGCGGGGTACAGTGGCTCTGTGAAGACTATCTATGCAAGGGTCTTAAAATCAAAACATATCAAATTATCATTAGTTATCACTGTTGTTGTATAGTAGTTGTTACATAGATATATATATATAATTATTTTTTTCGTCGATTTTAAAATTTCTTTTTTCTTTGTGTCCGTTCGTCGAAAACTAATAAATCAATAATTTTCGGGATTTAACAATGAAAAACATTCCATTTAACGAATGGAAAATATGACGATCGGAAAAAAAAATCATTGTTGGCGGCGCTGTATAAATGTTGACATTTTCCTTCACCAGTCTTTTTTCTTGTTCTTATCTATCTATGTTCCACTATAAGTAACTATACAGCGAGTCCAGTCATTATTGAGACGTGAGTCTGGTAGAGAAATTAAATACCTATTTTACTTGACATTTTTTTAGTTTATTCTTAACAGTAAAAATCGTGTAGATATTTTCAATTTAGTTTTCTGTTATTGTGAACTGTAACTTTCCTACTCGCCATTTAAATTTTGATGTTTGGACTTCTGATAATAATGTAGGGGATCATATTAATTATAGTACTGTAAGTAAACCATTTTTCTTTTGAATTTAAATTGTCCGAATTTGATTTCCAAAAACTGTATCTTAGAGTTCAGTTGAGTTAATTGTGAATTCTATGTTACTTTAAAATCCTTTTTGTTACGAGTTACGACAAAAAACTTTATTATGTATGTTTATTATAAACCTATGTCAAGTGTTCTTTATTTTTGTAATTGTGTAAGTACTACTTCTGATTTCTAAAGCTTCATACATTTCGTTCATTATTCATTAAAATTCTAAAAACCGTTAATAAATAGGTATTCTAAGTTATGACCATTTCACCTAAACGCATGAATCCAAATAATTGTTTTTGTGTATTTTACAAAACTCAAGAATATTAAAACAATTGGCTAAACAATAACTACGATTCATTTTTATAAAATTCTCTAACTAGTTATCAAGAACGTAAGGCATTTTTTATTTTAAACTTGGATGTTGACTAATATTGGTTTTATTGCATACATATTCAATCAATTGACCTACATATCAGTACCTATATTATATCCATATAAATCAACTAACACCCGAGAAATCATTTTTAGACTAATAATTTGATTTATCTATACTTTTTTTCCATGCATAGTGTAATGTAATGTGCAATATAGTTGTATGAATGTTTATTATTGAGTATTTATCATTTAAACATTTGTGCTAAATTGTATTTATACCTATACAAATTGTTTACAATAGAATGGCTTTATGAGTTTTTTGGAAAACTTGGATATTTTAATATATGTATAGGTACTTAGCTACATTCTATGAAGGAAATAATTTTTGAGAGGAGGTATGGCCTATGGGTGTTTTTTTCGAGACTAACTGGTTAAGCCTTCACAGTCTTCCTTAGTTATACTTATTTTAATATATATATATATATATATGTATACACTATATTATTCTGAAAAGCGTATGAAAGTTGAAAGCCTTTTGATTTTCCTCAATTACAATTTTTTTAAATTTATTGGAAATGGCACACTATTGTATGTTTGTTCATTTTTTAAAGTTTTAAGTAGGTACCTAACTACTTATTTATTTGATTTAAATGCTACCTACTCGTTTAATTTATTTACACATCATCACAAACAGCCGTGTTTTCCACTCTCTTTTATCATATATTGTAGAACTTTCTTGAAAATTCTAAAATGAACTTTAAAGAATGACAATAATTACAGTTGTTCTTACATATTGTTGTAGGTATTCCATTTGTGAAAATGTTTCAATTGCATTGTTATTGTTTTTGTTAGTTAAATATTTCTTTTTACTTTTTATATGTTATTTATATCTACTCAATGTAACCAACATGTTTATTGTTTTGTTCTTTTTTTAAATCATCAATTTTACTTATTATATCTATTTTATATTGTAAGGCTTTGTTGAAAATATTATTTATTGATTTGTATCTGAGTTAAATATTATCATATTTTCTTCTTTCTATAATATTGAACAACTACCTAACTTAACCAATGAGTTATAAGTACTTAAGTATTATTATGAATTATTCATAAATTATAGTAGTTTTGGTACCTTATAACCTTATTATTAAATTATTAAAAAAAAAAATCAACTCAAATCAAATGTTAAACAAAAGTTAGTACAATATATATGTATAATTTAGTATGGCGTATGTAAATAAAGTATGAATACATGTTTTGTGTCAATCAACATTGTGTACAACAAATTACAATTAGTTTTTAGAATTTGTGACATTGTTTCATCTAGATAATGTTGTTGACCATTTTTTTTTGATAACATTGTATGTATAGTATTACATTTGTAATACAAAATAAATTGTTTCTTTTAACGTTAATTTGATTGTAATATTTGCACCATGGTTATAAAATTTTTCATTATTTATCTAGTGGTCTTTTATTTATAGTCAATATAAAATCTAATGAAAGCAACTAGCAAGTATGAATTTTAAAATGATTAATCTAATTAGTATTTGTTATTTATCTGGTTATTTGGTTTTAGTTATTTTGAATAGCAAAGTCTCACACAGAGATTGGATAACCTCTAGATCTATTACCGGCTCTGATATAACAATTTATAGATTCTTTCAACGATTATTGACTAATTTTCATTAAAATTCAGCCCTTACAAAAGCGCAGCATTATAAATTGTTTAAAATGTATTCTGGGTGTTTAAATATATACTTACATTTTTTTAAATGAGTATTAATCATTTATTCTATTTATTTAATTTGCGTACCTATACATTTGATATTGCCCCAAGTACTAACTGTTTGTGATCTAAAATGTTCGTGTATAGCATTTAACTATAGTAAATTATTAAAGTACATTAAAATGTAATACTATAATATTATAATAATTAAGATTTGCTGTGTTACATTTAACATTATCTAACAAAAGCAATTGCTAGACTATTCTGTTTTATTCAAAATACTTAAAGTACTTATATTTTATGTATTCCTATAGGGAAAGGTAAAATATAAAACAAATAAATTACAAGTTTAAGTTTAATCAATGAATACTATGTTTTACGATATTTTCAGATAAATACAATATTTGGAAATATTATGAGAGAATAATCTTGATCACTTGTTCTATTAAAGTTAATTTCATTAAGAAAAAATGAAGAGACAATTTTTTAAGGTTAAGCAGTTTGCTGATCAAACGTTCTCTAGGTATAAAATGTTTTTCTAAATAATAAATATAAATACTTAATGTACTATGTAATTTACATTCAAAGGTCTGGTAAAACTGAAGCACTTTCTGATACACTACAAATAGCAGAAAAGCGAGTCGAATTCATAAAAAATGCTTGCCAAAATACGACCAAAAAATTATTAGCTACATTAATAGCACCTGGGCTTGGTAATGATGCTGCTGCACGGGAAAAACGACTTGTAAGTAAAATATAATTTTTTGGTCACTTTACTATTTTTAATACAACAAATTAACTCACAATTTTAATACCTTATAATTTTCTGTTAACTATACATATTTTGTAAATTTTATTTACTGAAATTGAAAATATATCATCAACTTATCTAACTATGCAAATAATTTATTTATTAAGTTGTGTTGTATATATTAAATAAAAATATACTATAAATAGTGTAATTTTAAGAAATAAAATGTCTATGCCTTAAATTAGGGAAATTTAAAAAACTATATTAGACTATCAACATTAAACCACAAAATCTAACTATCATATTAATTATAAATTGATCAACAACAACATATGTACTAAAGGGGTTTCTTCGTGTACTTTCAACAGCCCCTTAGTTAATTGTATATACTATATACTTACTTTTAATGATTTATTTATATAGTATTATCAATTATATATCATTTTTGTTTATGTCATAAATGGCCTATGATGCAAAGTTAGTAAATTCAGTAGTTTTCTTCGTACTAAACATTTTGTATTATTAAAAAGTGCAAAAATAATTTACCAGTGTTTCCTTTTTTTAGCAATTATTTTATCATTGTATCAACTTCAATTATTAAACTAATAATATACAAACATATAACTATAAATATTAGTTATTAATACTTATTACACTTCTGTAATATATGAAGTATTTTTAATACATTAGGTATAATTTTTCTATATTTTATAATACATTGTAATTCTAATAAAAAATTTATTTATATCACAAAGTAATAAACTAAAAGCTGTAAATTGTAATTAATAATAGGGTGGTAATTAATTAACTATTAACAATGAATTAACACATTTTTATTTGTTTAGAAGAAAATGCCTGATTATCTGCTGGCAATGGCAATGCTTGATAATGGTTCAATTGAAGATGATAATTTATTAAGGTATAATATTGTTTGTTACATTTGTTATTACTTATTAATAATGTTACCTACACACAGACAAGCAGATTAGAAGAGTGACCTTTTGACTTGTGACACAACACATTGAAAATGGGTCATTTTTGCTTTTCAAAATAATCATACTATTTTAAAAACAACTTAACATATCTTGTTTTAGTTGATTTACTACAATTGCTGCCTAAACCAATATCAAAGTTTGTAGGAAGTTGCTTCTTAAAACTGTCATTGAAATTTAACTTAAATGTGTCAGCGTTGATTATGTGAAAACTAATTTGTACTTATTTATAAATTCATAATTCTTAAAATTGTATATAATATTGAAAAATTGTTGACAAATTTTAGCAGTCATTGTCTCATAGAAAATTGGGAGATTGGGAGTTGCTTGGGGGCCTTAGATCCTCAAAAATATTAAAATCACTCCAATATATTTGATTACTCTTCAAAGTAATAGCCTCCTATTACAAAAAATATTCAATATCACCCTTAAAAATTAAATCAAATCTTTGCTTACACATCCTCTGTTCATTTATATACAGTTACTATTTATATACAGCCTGTTTTTACTTGTGTTAACTTGTCATGAGTAATATATTTTTTGAAATTATAAGAGTACTTACAAAATTAACAGAATTTACAATTGTTCATATATGTGCCAGCAAGTTTTGAATGTATTACAAAATTATAGATTTAATTTTTTGTACATGTAATGTTAACTATTTTTTAGGCAAGTGTTAGCGGAATGTAGCAAAGTGCAAATATGTTTAGCTAATGCCAGTGTAGATTATGAATCACGTATTGAACAAACAGTACTTAATAAATTACAGCAAGTTCTTGATGTTGATGTGCCAAATATTATAAAACAAAAAAGATTACTCACAAAACTGGTGCTAGATATGGATTTAGCTCGAGCAAAGTAATTGAAGTTATTAATTTGTTATTACTATATGTACTAAATTATATTATTAGGTAATTGTTTTATCTGTGGTCCCCTATAGTATATTTAATGACAATTTCAGCAAAAATTTTGCACACAGCTTTATTTATGAAGACAAAACAATTGAACAAAGTCAGAAACGGGAGACCCCAAAGTGCTAAGATCCGAGGGGCGTTTGAACATAAAAAATTGGCCAATTTTGGAGAGAAAAGAACGTGTTTTCAGAAAAAAATTTATATCAAGCACAATTTTTATTTTTAAAAATTTTTATTTCTGTATGTCATTAAGAAAGAGATTCTTAAAATGCGTATAGTAATTTATGGGAAATAAGTTAAGAAGACCCCGAATGCTGACATAAAGCTTGACTAGACCGGATTAAATTATTTTTTTATTACAATTGAAAATTGGTTAACACAATTTTGGTTTATAACCGATTTCACGTTATTATTTTGTTTTAAAACTCGTCATTCCGGGCGGCCGTATATTTCTTATGGGGTGAACAAAAAATTTTGAGAAAACAAGTTTTTTCCACATTGATTTAGATTTTTTTGATCATAACATCAAAAATAAAGATTGGACCAAGTTGAAACTTTTACACAATACCAAAATAGGAAAAATACAGATTTGACAAGAGTATTTATTGTTAAATTAGTTTTTACCACGACATATACTTGACAACTGAGCTCGTTCAGAATCGTATTTTTGAAGGCAATGATTTATCGTTGCTTTCAGAAATTAAATAATGCGTTTAAACCACAACTTCTAAACTAGTGACCCACTCAAAGCGTAGTTGCTACCCTTTCATACTATCCATGCGACCTAGACTGATCCCGGTCTTACTTTTTATATTCTAATGATAATTGTTTTTTTTTTTTTTTCATATTATTATTGTTGTATGACATTGTAAAGATATCAAGCCGCTTTAAAAAATTCTAATTCAGGAAGTTCTCATACAAATAAAGTTGATTCAGTTAAAGAAGAACTAGAAGATGTAGAATTGAAAGTTGAACAATGCAAAGTATGTGTTTATTGTATAATAATGATAAATTTAACATTTTACTATAGGAGTTCATAATTGTTTTATTGCCTATGTTTAGGATTCCTTAGCATCAGAAATATTTAATTTAATATCACGAGAAGCAGAATTTTCATCTGTTCTTTTAGAATTAATAAAACATCAACGTTCTTACCACCAAACAGCGTTAGCTGTTTTGGATGAAATAGTTCCTGAATTAGAGACTGTTATTGGTATATTATTTGTTACTTTTTTATTGTTCCTAAAATAATGAAATATATTTTTTACAGACAGTAATCCTGCTAAACCAGTTTTTGGTCAAAAACTGGAAGACCATTTAAGAGTTACAGGAAGACGAATTGCTTTTCCAATTGAACTATGTATTTGTGCTTTGTTGGAAATGGGGGTAGAAGAAGAAGGATTATTTAGAATTGCAGCTGGAGCCTCTAAAGTACGATGTATGAAGCTAAGATTAGACTCTAATTGTTTAGATTTAGAATCTGCTGTTGAACACAGAGATCCTCATATAATAGCTGGAGTTTTAAAGTCTTACCTAAGACAGTTACCAGAACCTTTATTGACTCATCATTTGTATGAAGAATGGATGGCTGCGGCAAAGTATGACGTTTTATTCTTAAATCAGTTTTGTTTTGTGTCAATGGTATAGTTTACACCACACATATATAGAAAATGTTAATATATTATAAATTGTGATGTTAAAAAAAATTACCATTTTAAATTTATAGAAATTAGATTCTGAGCGGAGGCAAACTGTATTTTTTTTTACAATAATGTTTTTTTCTGTAAATGTTTTCTTGGGTAAAAGGAGTGCTCCAAATTTTTTATACGCTACAACATAAAAGATGGAAAAGTAGACCAAGATGGTACTTAATTTGAAACCTTTTTTGATCCAAAATCCAAAATATTTGCTCCAAACAACTTAAAGTTTTCTTGTCTATATGATAACTTTTTGGGTGTTCCAGTATTTACGTATGGTATGAGTGTATGACAACAAAATAGGTAATTAGTCTGAAATTATATATTATTTAAATTTGTTATTATTTTTAGTTATGATCTAAAAAAAAAAAAAGTTCAAATAAGACTTGAAATTTTTGCACATTGTTAAACTATCACACAAATGTAATTAGTTATTACTCACTAGAATTTAAAAACATTAAAACATAAAAACATTTATTGTATTTTATTTTATTTTATATTCTATATTTTAACCAAATTTCTTTTAGTTTACTTTATGTATTTATTAATTTAATAGCACCGGATGAAGAAGACTTACTAGAATTAATTCCTTTACATTTTTCACTCATAAAAATGAATAAATTAAAATTGTCATGCAAGTTTAAAAAAAAGTTTGAGTCAAATAATATGTAACTTTAAATGTTTAACTGATTGAGTATTTGATTCGCTCAGAGTTATAATTTTTGTAAGCAATCCATTTATTACAAATTTAATATAACTGCCCAAAGCAAAGTTGCTACCCTAACAAGCTTCCCACCCATCCTGCCAGTTGTACTTGATTGCGTGTTTGCTGTATATTATCTCATCAATATATGAATTACATGTCCAATGTGATGTGGTGTAAAATGTACCCTTATCTGTTTATTGATGATGTTTTTGTTTATTAGACTGCAAACTAGTGAAAGTAGACTTCAAGCAATCCTAAATGTTGTTCAAAAGTTACCACAATCAAATTTATACAATATACGATATATTATTAAGTTTTTGGCTTTGTTGACTAAACATCAAGACATCAATAAAATGAGCCCTCAAAATTTAGCCATAGTAATTGCACCAAATCTTCTTTGGACGCCAGATGATAAAAGTGATAATATAGGGTATGGTTTTTATTTATATACCTAGTTACCTAGTTAATGTGTTGTACATTTTGTTAATACATTTATTGTACTTGCTAGATTAAATATGAATGCTGCTGCGTGTCATAATATAATTGTGGACTGTCTAATTTCCCATTCTGATTGGATATTTCCTGGGGGTAAGAATAAATTGTTTATTACTAAGAAAGAGAGATTATCCCTTACTTACTAAAATTATTTAAATTGCAGAAGAAGAATTTTATGTAACATTGAAGGCACTAGAAATTAATGATTTTAATGGTCACAAAAGATCAAGCAGTGGTGACACTCACTTGATTATTACAAACGATACTACTATTGAGTCAAATTTGAAACGTAGTAGATCTAGTACTAACATTACTGATATGAGGTATTGAATGTTTATACTTATTCTTTAATTAGTATTTGCTAAGCTAAGGTATATATATATATTATATATTAACCATGTTAAGTAAATGAATATCAAGTTTTTCATCACTTTAACACAAGTTAGAATTTTGTTATTTTTAATATTAAAAATTAAATTATAATTTACTAGTTGTTGAACTTATAAAAAATAACTGCCTATTTTAATCGTTATAAAAAAAAAAAACTTTGCTGGTTGGATAGAAAGAAGTCTGGTTTTGAAAATTCTAGCTATAGAAGCTGAAATATTCATTTGAATAATACTATCAACAAGTCAATTTTAAATGTATTTCTCTAGTACTGTTTAAAGTTAAACAAAAATTTAGACTTTTATTCGACCAGCAGAATATTCTCCTCTTTAAAAAAAAAAAAAAAAAAAAAATATCAACATCTAATAGATTTACTGTGCATGAGTTTTTATTGTATTGGTATTTTTGTTGGTCTAAATAATAGTGATCAATGGTTACAGTCTACAAATTTACAGGAGCACACCAGTGCAACATTTAACAGGAAAATAATTAATCCTATCTTTGAACCATGTTTTTGATGTAGTCAAAATATCTTTTATTCCTGCTAAATTCTGCACCGGTTTGCTCTTGCGAATTTCTTGAGTGGCTTATGCATGTAGGTATGGAATTCACTTACACTAATGATTACTAACTTACACACTTGACACCGTTGATTTTGTCATGTTAATAAAATTGCCTAAATTTTACTTTTTGGCTGGCACCGATGCCTTTAAGAGTTAAGACAAATTAATTAGTTTTATTAACACATAGGATGCCAATACTTTTTTTTTTTTAAATTAAAAAAAATAATTGTAACACCATCCAACCAATCAAATATTTATATTTTTTAAACTATAATATAATTCTTGAGTTATTTTAATTTATGTAATAACTTATAACACTTACAAATATTTAAAAAATACACAAATAATACGCGATATGCATATACTGCCGTTGAAAGTATTAATACCAATTAAGTAATTTACCATAATTAACATGTATTATTTAATACATAGTACAACGTTTTATTGGGAAATATTTAGCCAAATGTCTGAGAGTCCAAAACCACACTCAAGAGGACGTAAAAGTAAACCAGCTCCCGTTCCACCATCACCGACATCTAAAGTCAACAATGTAGTTGAAAGTCCTGTTGTCCCAACTAAAGACGAAGACAAAGCAAACTGTGATAAACCTCCGCCCGGTTCCTTTCTGAAACCTAGTCAAATTAACGAATCTCCTACTGAAAAAATATATGCCGCTGATACAGGATCATTGAAACGTCTCGTAAGGCCAGCTGTCGCTCCTCGCACAATTCTTGAAACGTCTGATGACATAGTGTTCCGTAAACCTGCCATACCTGAACGACCTGCATCCTTACAAAGGCCACTAAGTTCATCTTTTAGAAGTCTTCGTTTACCATCCGATGGCTCTAATGATAAATTAGATGTAATAATTGTCTATTTATATTTCTATATATTTTTTTAACGTTTAAATATTAATTCTTATTTACAAAATTGTAGGTGGATCAAGGAGGCCCTTTATTGGAAAGAGCACACTTGTATACTGTATCTAAACAACAAATTTCATTGATTCAAGTTGGTGATCAATTTGATGTTAAAGAAAATGACCAAAATCAACCAATTGGTACATTTTTATTTTAACTGTATTGAATACAATATTTTATACTATGCTTGATCATTAATTAATGGTGTTTACATTGTGATTTGAAGATAAAATAGAAACAAATCAAGACAGTCCAAATGATGACAATGGTGTTCACAAAAGTCCAAATTTCTCTAGTCACCGTCTTTCACTTTCAGACGCCCAAATAACAGGTTACCTTATACAATTTAAGAACTGTCGCCAGGCTTAAAATTATGATTGTGATAACCAATTTAAAACTAATTTTAGGACAAACATCAATGTTAAAAACACCATCAAGAACTCAACGGCCTACACCTCCACCACCTCCCCCACCAATCTGTTATACAAAAAAAGAACTAGAGAGTACCGATTTATAGCATTAAAACAAATTGTTAAAAACATTTGTTTTTGTTTACAATATTGTAGTGACCAAAGAAGCAGTTAAGGTTTTTTTAAGTCAGCTCATTTTCACCGACTAAAGAAGCATTTAATAACTAGTATTTTGTGACCTTTGCCTACCATTGTTTGTTTATTTATTAATTAATTTTTAATATTTGTTTATTTTAAATATTTTACAACTTTATTTGTTTATATATATATATAATATTATACATAGTTTAATATAAATTAAATTGTGTAAATTATTATCACAGAATAATTTTATTTATGCCAGTCATGTTTTTTTTTTTTTTTTGCGGTTTGTAATTTATCGTTTGACCTTTTATTATGTTTACTTCATACTTCTTTCATATTTTTTTTACTTAACACTTACTACTGTTCTAATTGTTTTTTTATTTCATCATTACTATGAAACACAGTCAGGGTAAAATAACTAAAATTTGAATGCTAAAAATATTTACAATGCAATCATGTCGAGTTCAGTTACTTGTTTTCTGTTTTGTTAATTTTGTATTAAATCACTGCACTTAACTTCTCGTTAATAAGAAATAAAAAGTATCATTAAAAACCGTGTTGTGACTATTTTCTCTTTAAAATAAAAGTTTCATAGATGAAATATTTATTAAACCGTTTGTTTGAAAACTATGTACTATGCTTTTAATATGTTTGAACCCTAAGTCTGCAGAGGGGATATTATAATATTTGGATAACGTCTGATGACTAGGAAATTTAATCTTGTTTATTGTCTTTTACTTATTCTCAATTATCTCTGTGTTTATTGTTAGCGTATGTTGTGTATGATATATTGAGGGTGTTTGCGCCAGCACAATATAAATTTAAGCACAAAATATTCTGTATTGTTAAAAAAAAAAACCAGCAGTTTCAAATATAAATTTTATAAAGATTTATTTTAATAAAATTAAACAATGGTTTCTTACTACACTGATAAGTTACAATGTTGTATAGCTGAATCATTATTTTTTTTTTAAACGTGGTGAGAGATTTCTTTCCAATACTGGGATTTCTTCGTATTGAAAACTATTCTGATCATCCTTTTTTTTGTTGAGTTTTGCTTCTAAAATACTAGGTATCGATGGTGTTTCTACATTATGAACTGCGCGTTCTAAGTTATAACCAATGATTCCAGCCACAAAAGCTATAGGAAAGGTAATCATCGGCACATATCTTAGCAAAATTCTATAAAAAGCCATGATGTATCTGAAAAAAAAAATTAAATACAAGTGTCATAGTAAAAATAAAGCCATAAAAAGATTATAATATTTAGGACAATAAATAAATCTGTATTTAAACAAAGAATTTTTTGATACTCTCTGTTTATATAACTATTAACGTGATTCATTTTTTGATAAAAGTTATACATGAGAGAAGTTTGATTTAGATATTTTATTTTTTTGGCCAATAAATGGTAGACGGTACCTACTTATTATATGTTTATGAATTTATAATTATTAATTCTAGAATTATGTATCCACCTCGTAAACAAACCACTGAGTAATGAATGTTTCCAAAGCAAAAACTGATCTAGGTCAGTTAACAATAAGACTCTTAGCATACACAGATTGGATTAGGGACAATAATGCAATTGGGAATAAAATGTATGAAAACCCCGGAGAATATAGGATTAATAATTATTGTTAATGATGATAAGACCCGAAATACTAAATTGTAGGCTAAAAAATTTAAATTATGAACCATAACAACACAATGAGCTTTTAGGATATACTTTCAGAAAAGTATCACCGTTCTAAAATCTGGAGTCAATCATAACTAAATATGATGGGAAAACATGGGTGCCACAAAGAACTAGCAAACAAAGCAAACTATGGGCATATTACAAAATACAATAAAGTAGATATTATAAGTAAAATTATTAATTATAAGTATTAATACAAGTTCTTACGTTTTCTACTTTAAACTTGAAGGTTGTGGCAGTCTATATTTGATCATTTCAATCTCAGCATCAAAATAAGAGTTCTTATGGTAACTAAAGTACTGAGGGTTTTTGTATGGTCCGTTTTTTGCAGCTTTCTTAACACGCTCTAAATGAAAAACAACAATACAGTTAGACCTAAATCAAAAATAATGCGCCTAACTATCCGACATGTGAAAAGACAAAACATTTGAAGAAACTAATATTATATTAACTACTTACCGGGTGGTGGATTGGCAAGAATTACGTTGGAACTCAAACCTTTGACATTCGGTATACTATCTTTTGGTTTTTCAGTAGTTGCAGCAAATCTACGGAACTAAAAATGAATCTTCTTAAAACTAGTAGAAACATACATAATCTTTTGTTAATTTCATACGAATTGTACATTGTATAGTTTTACTTCAGAGTTTTGACATTGAAAAAATAATAACATTAATAATACATTGCAACTACCTAATGACTGATGTAAAATTAACAATAAACACCTACCTGATTATTAATCAGACGCGATTTAGTTAAAACATTATTTAACTTCATTATATTAAACAAGTGTATCAGTACAAGTTAGTAAAACATTTAATTTTATGAATCGCAATAGTTCGTACAAAGCTAGAAAAAAATTATAAAGTTAATCTATACACGACACCCATACCTTATCAGCATAGTATTGTATTATGTTATCAGTTATTACTATCAGATGTAGAGATAAATAATATTTTAGACTACGATTAAAGATAGCAATCGTAGATTAAAAAGTTTTTATAGTGGTGACTGGGGCAAGTCGACGTTGTTAATATTTAACTGCTCATAACTCTCCAAGTACCTATTTGTCCGAAGTAACTAAAATTGTGTACAGAAATCCTCTAAAATCATGCAAAACGTTTAATCAGTTTAAGTATATAATTCATAGTTGTTGTCAACTTACCGCAGCAAGCTGCCAATAGTCAACTTGCCCCGGGTAAGTTGACTAAGAATGTTAAAATGACATAAAATATTTTTAATGACTTTTAGAAAATTCCGATAATTTTAATCCGACACAAAATTTCTTTAAATGCAAATTAAGCAACTCGGTCGCGTTTTTGTGCATAAACTGCTGAATTGATGAAATTCTGTATGGACGTGACTCGAACGCGCGGAAAAAGACAGAAATTAACCCACGTATAACTTATAAGATTGAACAAAAAGTAGATTTCCTAATGATGATCAAAAATTTTACCTCATCTGCGTACGTATGTACCTCTACTAATTTTATAGTCCCTATAGTATCAGTGTAGCCCGTGAATGGGAACGCACCCTATTTTGGACCTTAAAGCATTCAACTTTCTATGTTATTTTTCCAATTCTTGTGTATTATATCATTTATTATTATAAACACTATAGAACCTACCCACAAATCAATATGGTTATCACTACTTACCTATAAGTCATAATACGTAGGTATCAGTAGGCTAAGAACTACACTCCTGAAATTTTAAGAAATAATAATGATTTTTTTTTTTGGCCAATATTCAAAATTAACAGATAAATATCGGTACCATCTTCCCCATCCAAAGCTAAGCCTAAGCTAAGCTACGACGCATGCGGGTAGGTGTTCAAAATTAAAAAGAGTCCACAAAGCTTCTATATTACTCTGTAGACTGCAGCAATCCATGTTCGTTGGCTAAAAGATATGAGAAAAGTTTCGATGCTATTACTATTACGACAAAACGTGCACGTTGTGCGGTGACGATGTTCTTAAGGCTTTGTTGGTAATTCGCATCTGTTTAGCTAGGCACAGATTTCATATTGCGCGTTGTGAACTACACGTTTACGTGTATAAAAGTATAAAAAATATAGGGTATTTTTTTGATCTTTGGTACGAACAGTAGTGGTACAGCTACGTTAGCAACTCATACAAACCATTTGCGAATGTTTGTTGAATATAATACACTCCCGGGTCTTGTACGATTTGTTTTTTAATGCTTGTACAAACCGTGAATTGAATCGCCTGTTGTGTACGCGCGTTTAATATTTACAATTCTTAAGTATTGATAACTGTAAGTCTTCTCACAAAGATTTGGCTAATGAACACAACATGTTCGATACGTAGATCACGGGGATATGATTACGTATGTCACTGCAGTTTACACGTTTGTGCCATTTTTCGCCTTAAGCGTAAACGCGTGATTTACGTCACGAATAGTAGTACGTACCCATCACTACCTACGATATAAATCGTACGAACATCAAAACATGTTTTGTTTTTCGCTTACTGTAATTTACTTCGTGAAAATAATAAATATTCATGTTATCAGATGGTTAAAAATTACCATGCAGACGTCTTTAACGTTTAAATTCGAAAACTTCTCTCAGCGATTTCTTTTTATTTCAGATAAAAATCTGATTATTCGAAACGATTTTGCGTACATAATACGCTTTTTTAAAAAATACAATATATTTGTTTAAAATAATTGACCGCATAAACGTGGGCCGATTATGTTAACTAGCTAATTTGCATCGCGGTCGTAAATATGGAAATTTTCCACGGCACTTTATTATTTTTATACGGTTAACTATAGGTAAGTACTTGTGCGGTTTAAAATTTAATCGAAACCGACGCAAAACAGTCGGAGATTTCGAAGTTTTCAATTTTTCGTAAATTCACTTACCCACAACACAAACTCTACATTTTTCAATTGTAAGTATTTATACGTCGATTCTAAATTATAAAAAAAAAATAAATTTCTATAGGTCACTTCTCTTATGTACCAAATCTAGGCGCGATAGGTTGCACACGATAATACGGTTGTTTGCAAATTGCATATATGTATGCTTCGTTTAAACTACGCGTAACAGGTTTGTCAAACCGCATTTTAATGAAACGTTTCAGTTTTTACGAAACCACTCGATATATTTTGGACGGTCAACGAGTGATGTACACGATAACACATTACTATACAACGTATATGACGTCTTAAATTTATACTTACGCATTTTTCGCGCGACGCGTACGACACACTGATTGCAGTGCTCGACTTGAAAAAAACTAGCAGTCTGACAAGATCAATTTTAATATTTTGTAACGACTCTTACACTGGAGTGCGCGTCGAAAAGCAAAAGGGACCACCCTCGCCGAGTCGAGCACTGTCTGACGGCGTTGAAGATTATTCGATTGTATAAAAATCAAATCGACCGGAGACGAACACCAGAAAGGGTGACCGAACAAAAACCCCAACCGCCTATTGTTGTGTAGCAGTTTGGAGCCAGTCGGTCTGTGTCGGCACAGAACCGAATGCGAGAGGAGCACCCCGCAGCAGACAAACCGGTACAGAACATATATAGAATATAATCGGAACACAATTTTTAAAATGGGTTCGTGTAACGCGTGTGTACTATATATATTATAGGTTTGGGCTGCTGCAGTCGCGTGTACACCGTGTAGATTGAACCGATATGATCACACACGTGGTCTCGTTCAAACGGACGACATCGTGTCGTTTTCGGCGATTTCGGAATTCGGGCGCGTGTGAAGCGTGTAGGTAGGTACTTATCAAAAACACCCGTAGCGATTTATGTCTTTTTTTTCTTTTTTTAACGACACGTGTACGCACAAATGTGTACACACGTATATATTTTCGTACCTGCGGCTAGATACGAAACTTACGCGCGAAACATTCGCGAGCGCCAGGTCGCAAAGGTTTGGGGTTTTAGACGACAACTTGTGTTTGAACTTCTTTCACGGCTTTCGTTTTAAAAACCGTTACGTCGCGTGTATAGTAGGTGCTCACTGTGTTCAATATCCGACAAAAGTATTCGAATATCTACTCAACGTACAGCTTCTGATTGATGGATTCGGCGAGAAATCAAACGAAATATCATACGGATTCCGTTACGCATAATGTATATATATATCGTAATAATAATCGTTGTAGGTAAGTACCGCGGCCCCGGAGGTGTGGGAGATTTAACGTGATAAATCCGATTTATGTTCCACAGCGTGTACGGATGGAAATTATAAGAAAACGATTATTATAACGCTTTCACGGATGATAAAAAAATGCAGCGATTTATTACGTTAAATTTAACATATTCGGTCGTTATTTGAATAACGGCAATAAAACCGAATGTACCTATAAAAACTGTATAATACACTAAATTACCGCGTGACGTTTTAAACTGCCCGCTATATAAAACGCGAATAGTGTGAATACCGGCTGCGTTGTAGGTGTGTTTATAATGTTACATACGAGTATAATGTGTGCAGTGTCGTGCAGTGTCGTGCAGTGTGTCGTACCGGGCAATAATTTCCGTTTTTTTTTTATTCGTTACGTGTGATATTCGTACGCGTGTTCTACACCTACTTGATACGTCATGATGGCATTTTTTTTCATTTTTTTTTTTTGCTCGCGTGATAATGAACGCGAGAAAAGTATAAAAAAAAATATATAATAATGAACAGAGTCGTTCCATCACTACTCGTCTGTCTAGCGTCTGCAGGGCTCGTAGCCTTTTTTTTTTATTTCACACGTCTTGTTTTGTGTATTACAAGCCCTGCCTAACAATCCTCAGGATAACGGGTGAACACGCGGGCCGAACCCCCCGCATGAAATCAAATAAGTACTACAACGGGGGGGTACATACGACCGAAACGGACGCGATCCGTACGAACGTTTTTATTTTTTTTTCTTCTCGAACAAAACGGCACGAAACACGTCGTTTGTGTAACTGTTATAAAGGTGTACTCTCCGCTGCCGTCTCGAACGCTTTTCTCCTCGTCGTATATCATATTATATTATACGAATCATTTAAATAATACATTATTATTATTATTATACGAGCACACGGCCGTACAATATTATTACTATATACATTATAACGTACACGCGGTTCGTACCGCGACGCAGCAGCCAGCCGCGTCGGGACCGACCGGGTGTTAAAGTCTTTGTGTTCGGCCGGAATGGAATGCCCTATTGTGTTGCGCGTGATTTTTACCGCGCAGTGGTTCCCAACGCCTCCTCCGCGATCGAGAAAAAAAAACGTAAAAAAAAAAAAACATAATAAAAAAACCGGGAGAATAACGTAACGTTTTTATGAAAAGGAT
This sequence comes from Hormaphis cornu, assembly GCA_017140985.1. Classification (NCBI taxonomy): domain Eukaryota; kingdom Metazoa; phylum Arthropoda; class Insecta; order Hemiptera; family Hormaphididae; genus Hormaphis; species Hormaphis cornu. Next base: position 10,721,645 of record CM029362.1, read on the forward strand.
TTTTAAAAACGCGCGCGCACACCTGTGTCGCGGCCGCGCGAGTCGTCCACCACGTTAAAAAAAAAATAATAGCCTCCGTAATAATGTGTAATAATAATATTACGTACGTTTATGTGGTACTCGTACGCGAACCGGCAATTTTCTCCAGCGGTGACTACTACCGGAGTTTGTTTTTCACGCCGTTCGTTACCGGGTCATTTTTACTTATAAAATTATAGGGCGCGCGACGACGCGGCTTAAACGGTAGTTATCCCGTGTTTTGCTGGGCTCTGCGGACCGCGTATTTCGCACATTGCGGTACCCGTTTGTACAAACGCAGCAGCAGAACAGAAAAAATCGAGGGTCGGGTTATTAAAAACTAGGACCGACAAATTTACGAGTGCTGTGTACAACCCAACGAAATTTGCCAACAAAAAATCCCGAAACTTTTATAAAAGCTATATGCATTTCCCCCTTTGCGGTATTATATTAGGTTTTGACGTTCTGTTTACCCATGTACGCATCTGCACGTACATTGAAATTACGGTTCGTTTTGAACGCGTTTCGTTGATGAAAAATTAAAAACTGTAAAAATTTATCGTGTTTTTAACGCGAGTCTACAAAACAACAGGCGTGAAGACGATAACGTCCGGGTTTTTATACTTCCCAAAAACGGCTACGATTCGGTGGTATTACACCCAGCGTTTTCTATCGAAACAACACCTTACCGCGAGAGTGTGCGCGGCGGCGGCGATTTCGTTTTATAATATAGTGTTCTCTACCTATGTATATACATTGAAATATAATAATAATACGTAAATTATCACGCTGTATTTAGTCACGGTGAGTTAAATACTTTTTATTTTCTACCGAACGGCGTTTGAGTACCAATGTGTTACATCGGACGTGGTACAAAACCAGTTCACACCTTTTTTATCGTGCAGCGCAAGACACGACGTAAACGCGCGCCTACTGGATCTAGACAACCTTCGCAGCGGTGAATTTAAATTTATGAACGCCCGTTTATTATATTCCTACGTGATATTTTTATTTTATTTTTTACTCTCCCCATTTTCCAATTACATTTTTTACTAATCCCGCACGCACGCTCGCGCGGTACCCCGTATATTTATCTTCGTGACATTTCATTATAATATTTTGTGTTGGGTGTCCGATCCACAGAAAAGAAACTATCTACCCACACGCCGTTTTCTGGCGACCGTAATCCTTTCTTACAAAAAAAATAAAAAATTACAATAATAATGTTAACTGAATATTTTATAGATGTCTGCCTACGCGGTGTTTCTTCTTTATCAACTCGTATAGCGTGCTATCGCGCGTTCAAGTTCTTCTGGGGAAATCACTGGTTTTTTAAATTTTAAACGATTCATTATCTGTTGGACGAATTCACTCGGCAATTTATTAAAAAATTCACTGTAAACTGACAGTGCTTATGTTTCGTATTATTTCTTAAATTTGAAGTGTTTTTTTTTTTTTATACGTATTGTTAGGAGTTTATCGGTGGCGTAACTTGGGGTCTGGGGGGATGGGTGATGTGGGCGTTATACCGTGACCCTCCGGAGGCCGGAATCTTTCTTTTTTCTGCAGTTAATTGTTCTTAGTACAAACATTTAAATTTTAACAGGTTTTAACTGCCAAGTGTCGTACCATGAATGATAGTCCACCGTGTGGCTATAATTACGTCCTGTGTACAAAAACAAATATCTCGGATAGAAATTGAAATACTGAAAAAAAAAAAAAAACCAAGAAACTTTGATATTCTAAGAATTTAATATTTGTCTTTTAATTGTTATCGAAACTTCTTTGAGTATACATGTTTTGTTATTTACAATTAATATTCAAATCATCCCCAAAAAAAAAAGGTCCTATAGTTACTGGAAGTTATTATTGGTTCGTCAAAATGGTATTAGGTCTCCCATATAGCGTCCTTAAACTTGAGTTGTTCATAAAATATGATAGAACACGGTGATCAAGGGGGCAACTGCTCGCCTCTTGAAAAATTTAACCCTAAATTATATTATATAAAATATCTGACGAATCTGAATCTGATTATAGGGTGGACTTAAATATTATGTTTTGCTCATTTTAAACGGCTTGCGCCACCGAACGGATATACTGTTCTGTGTGGTATATACCTGGTCGAAAATAGCCAAGCTGGACCGTCATAATGCTCAATATAATTATAGTCAAATATAATCTTTCCTGAAAATGCTTTTCCGGTGATTTATTTTCGACGATATACATTTTTCGGTCTCAATATTGTTCTAATAAAACATATTTTTTTTGTAAAAAATATACTGATTGGACATAATTTTTTCGGAAATTATACGCATACCCCTTTTGAATTTAGTTAATTTTTTAAAACTTCTGTTTTTCGATCATAAGCTCCAAACCACATGAAAAAAATCCCAAAAGAGTAAAAACGTTTTCAATAATATTCGATAGTATATGATGTTATTTTTTTATGCTGCCCGTCATTGCCAGTATTATGGCAGTCGTGCAAACGTGTCAACAATTATGATAGCTGTAGTGACAGTGAAAAATGGTAAATTTAAAGGTATAGAGTACATTGTAATTTAAACGTTTGTGTTTGGCATTCCTCCGAACACGGTTCTTTAAGTGAATTAATTTGACTTAAATATAGGTAGAAAATTTACATTTTTATAGAAATCGCGTTGGTACACAGGAATAAATATTAATAATAGATTATGATTGGTGAAATATTATACTAGAGCTTTGCCAAGCTATAAAAATGGCTCTGTTATTCGTATATCTATAATATCAATACGTACTTGCTAGTTGCTTATAACGTATCGTCGACGTCACACTTGTGTACCTATAGCTAATATTATAGTATAAATAGTTCACCTTATGGGGAGCACTTGTGTTTTCCAATTGTCAGTCTGCTATACGTGAATACTAAAGAAATTATACTGTGTAAAAGGTGTGAAGATTTATATAACGTAATAACAGTTTGTATAGCCTTCGGGCACCGGTTTTGTGTTCGATATAAAACACATTTTTTTACACGGTGGTATACTATGCTACATTATAGGTACCGAGTATAGATTAGTTAGTAGATACCGCGACTACCAATCACACATAAGCGTGCGATGGAATTTAAAATAATTGTATTATTTACCTACTGATTAACCGAGTGTGAGCAGTCAATAATACGTACGCGACTCGCGTAGAAACAAAAATGTTATACGCCATCGTAACGATATGTATTTAGACACTGCAGTAACACATACACACGAATAACAAAAGGCGAAAAAATACATTATTTAACTTTAGTTTGAAGAACACGGTGCAACGAACGTTTTTGTGTCTACATACTAACTTATTTTCCAAAAAACATTTTATTTCGGAACGTAATATCTACAATTTGGCGTGACAGTTGAAGCCCAAAACATTATTTAGTGACAAAGGACGACGAATCTTCTTCTTCTTCTCCTTCTATTCTCTCATTCGCTTTCCTCCCGACTGTTTGGGATCGGCCGCCCTTGTCCTTCTACAACCCCTACACACACTCACACCAGCAGCCCCCGTATCGTTTGCAATCATCTTTTTTCGGAATAATATCTACTAAAATTTACCGAATTTTAAAACGTAGATAAAATTATGAACGAATAAGATGAGAACGAGTGAGTAATACTGAGTGAAACAATAAACCGTTTTACTAATTTCAAATGGCGTTTAAAAAGACATTTTTTTCTTGGTACTATTATAACGTACGCCTATCGTGTTTTTCAAGTTAATGAAGTATTTGTAGTGTAAATACGAGAAGTTTGATCGAGATTTACGATTAAATTCTTTAAAAACTAATTACTTAATTATTCTGTTTAAACATTGTACGGCGTACAAAACTTGTAAATTTTAATTGATCGATAATACGCGTCTTTATTAATATTTATTTGAGTTATTGATTATTATTTAGTTTATTAAACAAAGATACGCAGTCTATGCAAACATATAACATATTAACTAGGCAAAATATAGTATTTACCAATACCGCGATGTAATTGTCATAAAACGTATTATAATTTTTAAATTCTCTATCATCTTTTTTAAACTGTCTGTAGTATACAAATTAAAACATTTTTTACTAATTTATAAATCATGATATAATATTAAAGTGACATATGAAATAATGGTCTGAGTAACAGAGTATACATACCTAACTTATAGGTATATATTATTACCGTCATATATTGTATTATAGGTTGTCTACGCCCTTATAGTATCAGTTAATTCGAGGTTTTCACGTTTTTACAAAAAAAACGTGACATGTAAGCCACGTGAAAAGTAGGTGCACAAATTATTGTATAATACATAGGTTGTTTCAACCATTAAATTAAAAAATACATGAAAGAACAACAAACTCGGTGTATACAAGTAAAAGGCAACAACCACGTTCATTGCTGTTATTGGAAACAATTTTACACGGAAATTTGTTGTTGACGTTTTATATTTTTTGATGTATTTGGTTACTGAACCACTGACAGGGGGTGGTAGCTGTCAGCTGAAAAAACAATTACTAATTTAGAATACTCCGGATGCATCCACGTGGTGTTGCAAAATACGAACACGCATTAAGTACACGTATTGCAGTTAAAAATCTTAAAATGAATTAAATACATTGCTTTTAAACTAAAAATCAGCAGTGTGGAGATAGATATAAATACACCTGTATTATTTAGTATTATGAAGAGATATCTTTTTTTTACTCTTCGTGTTCAAACTTTCAGTAGGTATATTTTAGCTATATTTAAGATCAGAAGGTAACTTTACTTGATTTTATTTATACGCATGTGTGTAAAATTAAGGTAAACATATATTTAACACATTCGAACTGTTCAAAAAAAATACACATCGTTGGTGGTAGAGTATAAATTTAATTATGAAAATTGGGTGGTTTTTCTTCATAGTATAATGTAGTGAAAGTAATTGATCATTTTAATTTGTTTAGGTACCTGCCATTGGTATAGTTTAAGTTATTATACTACAGTACCTATAACATCTATACGGCAGAATTTCACATGCACACGAGTATATATCGAGTACGTATATTTTTTACTAAAGTATAGTAACTAAAGTAATTGTTCGTAAAACGGAATAGCACTAAAAGTTTAAAATATTCAAAAATCTAAATTTTAAACACAAAAATGATTATAGGTTTGAAGATTTGAAATCAATTTTACGTTTTTTAAAAATCTTTTTTTTTTCAAGAATCCGATAGAACCCAGAGGCCAGAGGTTATCATCCCTGGAATCTAGCATAATAATTATTTTAGCAGAGGATTTTACGCGGAGGTCAGTACACTCGACGTCGTTTAAGATAGGCACACGAGCGGATAAAATATATCACGAGTGGCCCGCATGGAAACGTAGGCGTGTATAGACAAACCCATACATCTATATAATTTGTATGTAAACCACTCAGTTCTCTCGATTCTGAATTTTGCACGATATTCAAATGGTACATTCTAAACACACTCACCTACTCAGTGCTCATTACAAACTGTGTTTTTTACATCCGTGTAATTTAGTTAATTACACTGTGCGTAACAACTATTATTGTCACACCGATCATCGATATAATTTGTAAATTATACGTACTTTTGATACCTAAGAGTTATGACCCACAGTGTACCACCGTACAATTATACGATGAGCAAATATCGGTGATTTGTACGGCTCTACGGCAGCAAGGCCCATTATTTTCGTAACCCACTTGTGATTCGCGTTCATTTAAATGTACCGGCACGTTCGCGAGGTTCCCCAAAACTGTAGTTTTCGATAGTTTTGGACACAACAACGGCGGACACCAACAGAGTGCTACTATATAGGTTTATGTCGCAATATTAAACAAATAATTTAGCTCGAACCCGTACGAGCAGTAAAGATTAGGAAGACGCTTGTTCGAGCAATAGTCGCAATAATTGCAGACCGTACGACCTAGTATGTATAATATTATTCAAACGAGTTCAAAATCGGTCGTAACCCGCATGGAAATGTTATACATACATAATTTACAGTTTATACATCGAACATTTCGTGAAAAGTACGACAGTATTATAATGCGATTATACGAAATAACTCGTACCATAACAAATAACGTTACAGATATTAATAATCGTAATAATCGAACACGTCGATCTCGGGGTACCGCAAATCCGTAGCACTTGTTACGACCGGCGTTATATTATTAAAAAAAAAATCACGCGATAACGTAGGAAAAAATGTTTGTGCGTGCTCGCCTATTTTTTTGTTAATTTTTTTTTTCTATCAGGTTCGGGAGGCGAAAAACCGGAACGAAAACATTGTATAATCGAAAATCCACGGTTGTCCGAACGTTCTGGTAATTTAAAATTTTTTGTTATTTAATTTTTTTTTGTCGTCTATCCGTTTTACGAGCTCTCCGCGTCGTAATATCGTCGCAGTCACGGTCCTTTTTCGACCACGTACTATCGCCGCCGCCGCGCGCGGTTCATTCACCATTGTACGCGCGTCGTTTTCCCGATAATATTATAACGTACTATACACAATATATTATTATTATTTTTATCATTATGCGAGTAACGCGCATTTTTGTATATTATTTGTATTTTTTTTTCTTCTTTCCAGTTTCCTCCGTTCTCGTCTCCGATTTCTCAGCCACTATTCCACCCGAATCGCCCTCGCCGCACGTATGCGCGCACGCACAATGACGGCAACAACAA